>NQII01000063.1:632844-700007 GCA_002778355.1 Clitarchus hookeri | reverse complement strand
GGTCATGGAGGCCATGGAACACATACACCACGGCCTATCTCTTGTGTAGGGAATGCCTAATCCAGGTGGTCGCGAACTGTTCCCGAAATGTTGACTGGGGCGTCGTCATGCTGGAACCACGTAGACACTCTGGTTTGTAACGGCACCTCTTCGAGTAATGTCGCAGAGTTTCCTGCAGGAAAACATTGTACATATGCCCGGTGAGATGTTTTGGTAAAAAGGTAGGGACCAACCAACATGTTATGTATGATGACGGTCCAGACATTAATACTGAAACGCTCTTGATGACCGCAGACTGATGGGGCTTGAGGATTTGCATATTCCCACACATGAGTGTTTTGACTATTCAGCATACCATCATTCTGAAAGGAATCCTCGTCTGTGAATAGAATGTATGTGTCAAAGTCAGGGTATATTCTGCGTTCCAGAAACCATGTTACAAACACCATGTGTCGAGGATAATCCGCAGGACCCATGGCATGCACAAATTGTACATGGAAAGGATGTAGTAATAGCTCATGAAGCACTCAACTAACAGTGCGGTGGCTTATGTTGAATACCCGTGCTACAGTATGCGTACTCGTACCCAGGTTGTTATCAATATGCCTCAACATGTCTTCTTCAAACCTTACTGTTCTCGCCGTCGGTCTGCTCCCTGCAATCAGTCGTGTCACCTTAAGACTTCCACATTTTCTCAAACGTCGCTCCACATTCCCAAGTATGGTGGGGCTGTAGTCTGTTCAGAAATCTGTCCTTGTACATTCTTGCTCTTCTCTTCTATTTTCCTCTGCTGCCTAGTATACCAGTAGCATGTCTGTAAGTTCCGGCCATGTAAAGAATTTTATTATGTCGACACGGTATACACCTTGACAAACAGAAAGATAATTGGTATGTTATTGAGCTTGCAGCTGTTTTATGCAATTTGTCTCTGTGTTTAATTGGTTCCGGTCCCATAAGCGGTGTTTGTGCCGTGATAATTGTCCCTCCAGTCGTATAGTGGGTCACGTCACATTGTACAGAGCAGCCTAATGTTAGGCTACTGCCAGAAGTGTTGCGTACCCGTGCAGGCAGTAGATACTGTAACAGCTGTCTTACTCAGGTCATTTTATTGTTACAGTATTGAGGGACTGTTCAACCCCTGTTTACACATTCAAATGGTTATTTTGCCTGCGATAGGGAACTTGTTTGTACATCAACCATGGCAAGGCTTCACTCCCTGCTGGGGGTGTAGCGTACATACTTATGCTATGCAAATGTGAAAAAAGTTGTTATCTCAAATTGTGTTGGGTCTGCGGAGTGCACAGCTCAAGGGACAGGATGTTGTAAAGATCCTTGTTACGTACGGTATATATTGATCATGGTAACGCTTCTGTATCTGTATAATTCATTATGTTATTCATTTCCTTTTAACAAGTCCATGAATAACGTCACTTTGCCCCTGCCAATGTAAGGTTTGCATGTACTTAATGGAAGGATTCCTTCTGAAGAAAAAAATTAGCTTTTAAGCAGGGCTTCCACATGTGCTCAATTAACCATGAACAGCCTCTACCAACATAACATGCAGGGAATCACATACAAACTGTTGCCACAAACAAACAGTCGGCTTACGTTTTGTCACCTTATTAATGTATCATACACATTGTTTACGCTACGTGTTACAATCATTGTTTACGCTACCGTTGTCTCTGCAGTTGGCATACACACATGTATGTACTAGGCACTGTATCACTACAGCAGAATATCGTGGGCGTTGTACACGGAAACGGTGGGTCCTAGGCATTTGCAACAAGATGACTATATTTGTTAGTTAGGTTTACTGCTCAATAATAAACCAGCTTCACACGTTCATAATTCCTGACAGTAGAAAAGTTGCTGGAAATGAGAGGGTGGCCGGCCACCACTGTTATTTTCATTTTGGGGGAAGGTATTAATGAGACTTAGTTCTTAGATTTATAATCTTGATAACATGAAATGATGTTCGGAGAATCATTAGTTTATTACACTTTGTTCCTGGTTTTTTTCAATAATATATTTGAAAATCTCACTTTTTGAGGTCTTATATCACCGTTAATGTTCAGTGTAGGTATAAATTGTCCTATATATTTCCCAAATGATTTTGCATACAGAATCACCTCACAAAGTTCGTCATTTGAATTCTGACCCATTCTGTGTGTGTCTATATATATATATATATATATACACTCTCTCTCTCTCTCTCTCTCCTGCCCGAACATTGGCTTGCCTGCTATTAGCGTTCATATTTTTATTAATGTAAAATAGTAAAGTATATTGAAATAAATGTTGAATCTTAATACTAAAAGAAATAAAGTTTGTTTTGTTTTTATCTTAATGCGAGTTGATGAACAATGCTTTTCGTCAATACCTGAGGTGTATAAATAAACAAACTTGATGGTTTGCCAATGCGAAAACACGCCACATATAATTGGCCATGTGAGAAGCATGGATTTTCTAGATCCAACCCACAAATGGACATTGTTTGGCCTTGTGTCTTATTAATAGTCATTGCGAATGCCAAGCGAATTGGAAATTGCAGGCGTCTGAATGGAATGGGTGAGTCTGAAGGGATCATTGGGATCCGTGGCAGGAGAACTTCTTCATCTTGAAACTTGCCGTTCAAAATTGTAGCTTCAAGAACATTGCCCATGATTTTTTTTATGACCAATCGCGTGCCATTGCATAGCTTTCGTGCATTTAAATTCCGAAGAAAAATGATTGGTGAACCAATTTTTAATTGCAAGTTATGTAGTGGCATTCCCGGTAAATCCAGTGAATTCAAGAATTCAACAGGATAGTTGACTGCTTAGTCAGGATCGACAACAGTGTCGATCAATTTGAACGACATCTCATTGCCAGGCAATGACTGTTGTATTTTGAAATTAATAGCGTCAACATCAATATTTTTTGCAGCCAAAATAGCTTGTTCACGTAGCCACGCATGATTATTGTAATTAGCGCGCAAATCTGGGAATATGCTTTCAATCAAAGCATCTTTCGTGGCTACCATGTTGCAGTGTGTATTTGCATGCAATAGAATTTTTCCATAGCCAATGTTGAGCAATTGTTCGGAGATTGACATTGCCAATGGATCGTTTTGCAGTTGAACACGCATATTTATGGTAAGGCGTAATGTATAGACATTTCTCCATAGGTATGATGGTTTCAAACATGCGTTAATTTTGTCCGCATATGTAGCGCGTGGAATGACCGGCAATGTCTGTCTGAAATCACCGGACAGCAGCAGTAGAGCGCCACCGAAAAGTCTGGTATTATCGTTGAGATCTTTCATCGTTCTATTGAGAGCATCAATTGAATGCTTGTGGGCCATAGTGCATTCATCCCAGATAATAATTTTGCATTTTTGCAAAACTTTAGCCATGCCGGAATGCTTCTTTATGTTGCACATTGCGTCTGGATTTGTGTGAATGTTCAATGGCAACTTGAGTGCTGAATGTGCATTCCGTCCACCATCAAACAAAGTCGCTGCAATGCCTGATGAAGCAATTGCCAACGCAATATGATTTTGTGATTGAATGCGCGCAAGTATCAGTGAGATGAGGAATGTTTTGCCAGTGCCGCCTGGTGCGTCCAAAAAAAAGAATCCACCTTGTGCTGTAATTGACAAATTAATTTGATCGTATATGTTCTTTTGCTCAGTAGTGAGCAGTTGCTCATTATTTGCAACAAAAGTAGTCAAAGAGGCCGCATCGAACTGTTGTTCGCGCTGAACATCGCTGTTAATGATGTCTGTTGCTGTGCGGTTAGGCGATGGCATACCTAAATGAATGAGTGGCATATTCAAAATGAGAATGCAAATATCCTCAATCTTTATTAACGCCTCGTTATATATTTCCGTCGAAAAATTTATATTGGGAACTTGACCAGCGGTCCAAATGCGATGCAGAACGTCTTCGCTCATGGAATCTATATTTGTCCCAGAGAGCAGAAGCTTGCGACGGAAAACATGTCATCAACAATATGGCGAATAATTGGCGAATTTGATGAGGAGAGGAACTCAGTACTGCATCTGTAAGTAATGGTTGTCATCTTCCAGCAAATGCAATTCGCGACACGCATCGTGGTACGCGTTGTACAAAATACCATTGACTGTTCGCAAGTATTGGAAGCACGTCGGTCCAGGAACTTTAACCAACAACAAATGCAAGAAGAAGCATTCGCGTTGCTTTAGATGGACTGTGTATAATCGGCCTAATTTATTTCCCATAAATATGCCGTCGTATCCTTAGAATGGAACGCCTCGCTTTCGTGGGTCCCACTTTTTTTACTTTTTGTTCCACATGAAAAATCGTGGCACATCAGTATACATTAATTTCTTTGCAAATTGACCGAAAATACCTGATCGGTTGCATAGTTCGAAAAACTCAGTTAGTGTGGTTTTTGGGGCAGTTAATGCTCGTTGTATAGCAACTCTCTTCAATGAAATAAACACGCTGTCTATTTTCAAGGCGCGCGGCCAAATGTAGAACAACAGGGTCTCTGTTGTGTATTGGAAAACTCAACATGCGCAAAACTGCTTCATTGCTGCTAATTTATCGGCCCATTTGATAACGTGTTATTTTGTCGTTATCACTTACATATTGAACAGCAAATACAGCCATATCGCTGCCCTTATGAACGTATTTGCAAATGTATTTGATGGACTTCACCGAACTGCAGAACTCAACGTTGTTTATATCACGTTTTGTGGTTGAGTTATGAATACTCGTCGCACTGTTTACCAAACGTCCACCGTCTTCGTTGCAGCAACATGTTACTTTTGCGTGTTTAAAATTTTGAATTTCTAAGGGTTAATAATTCGTGGATCACATTTTGTAACTTTCTTTGAACGACACACCCGTTCCATCATTTTTTTTTTCAAGTACATAGTTCGAAAATATAATAATCACCAAACAAAATTGTTACTTTTAAGATAGCTGTATTTATTACAAGGCCGTAACGGCCATAGAATACACGCGGCCAGAGAATATTTGTTAGTAAATCTGAACGTAAATTAGGACACGAGTTAAGATGAAATTTTATTACTTCTGTATGTGACAAAACTAAGATACAATGGCATATTCACACCATCGTTGTTTATCTAAAAGTTAAAAGTTTTATAACAGAAATGATAAAAATATACTTGTTATGTTGGCAAACATGTAAACAAATTGCATTTATACCGATGCTTGTTTACATACAAATTACGGAATTGGAATTGAAATTTGGTTCCTCGGAATAATTGCAGACCTATGCTACCCAACTTTGTTTTCTGCAAAATACGGCTCTTGGAAAGAATTGTATTTCTTTCTGAAGCAATAGCGGCAGCTATCCTCGCTGTGTGGATTTTGTTATATTTTATTGTCCAAGATGCCGAAACCGGCAGTGGATGTACAGCAACGAGCAGACGAGTTCAAAAGTGACGGTCTTTATGCTTTTGATTCTCAAACTCTCATGTGTCGTTTTTGTAACTGCATAGTTTCGTATGAAAAGAAAAACTCAGTATTAAAACATACAAAAACTCAAAAACACATTAACCTTTCAAACAAACAAAAAGGTGCTGATTCGCCTGCTCAAGTTCAGACGTCCGTGCTCGCCTGCTCGCCTGCCTGCTCGCCTGCTTTAGTAGCTCAAAAAGAAGGAAATTGGCTGTTGATGATCTTGCTATTAAAACAACTGAAGCTTTTGCAAAAGCCAACATTCCGCTTGAAAAGTTAGATGATCGTAGTTTAAGAGGATGGATGGCTGAATTTATTGAAGGTAAGCGTTTCCAAAATTTATATATTTAACTACAACTTGGCCTATAGGCCTACTGTTGTTTTTGAACAAGACCTAGTTCATGTAATACTTACCTTAGAAAATAAAAATGTTTGACATTACTGTCTTAGTATTACTCAAATTATGGTTTTAGGTGCTGGAGACTTACCTTGTGTGAAAACTCTCAGAGAAAAATATGTTCCTGTGGCAGCACAGGCACACTTTGATGCAGTAAAGGAACTTCTTCAGCAGAAAAATATTGTTATACTTTGTAACGAGACGACAGATACCAAAGGAAGATGTGTGTTTGTTGTGCTTTATAAGATTCGTTCAGACAATTTAACAGAACCAGTTTTGAAGNAGATACCAAAGGAAGATGTGTGTTTGTTGTGCTTTATAAGATTCGTTCAGACAATTTAACAGAACCAGAAAACTTCCATCCACGTCATTTGTAAGACCTCTTTCGTCTACGTTTGACATGCTCTCAGGCTATAAATGAGTGTGCTAATAAATACGGTGTCAATTTCAAAAACATTCAGGCAATTGTTACAGACTCTGGTGCAATGTACTGGTTTACACAAACGACGATGCAGGTCCTTTTTGGAGCGCATGTGGTCCATGTTCAGTGCTGGGTCCACAAACTGGCCTTAGTAGGTTACATCTTTTGCATTGAACTGACTGAAGTAAATGAGGCTGTGGTAAAAGTCAAAACCACATTTTTGAATACACAAAAAAGAAGGTATCATTATGTGCAATATCTAGCTGAACGTACAACTAAAGCAGCAAATCTGTTCCCAATACCAGTGAACACCCGATGGAACTCGTGGTTCAGAGCCGTGTTTTATTTTTCAGAATACTTTGTTGATATTGTTACCTTCTTCAAGCTCGATGAAATGAAGGCCATCAACAACAGTGATATTAACTACCTAGCTTGCCTTTCAGAAAAAGATGTGAACGTGGTTCTTGCACAGTGTACATTTGTAAAAACCCATGCAGCTGATATTGTAGACCTTCTCACAAAACATGAAGGCTCTTGGTACCCCACAGCACACATGCTATATGGCTGGCTAAACATTTAGTAGAAAGGTTTTGATGGCACATCAAAAGGTATATTTGATTCCCAGTTTGAAACTCTGATTTCATCAGACTCATCTCTCACCACCACTGAAGAAGCACTTGTGAAACAGAAATACCAAAAAGCATCAACTCTTGCAATGACCAAACTGCAAAGTTTGATGAATGGTGGTCCAAGTGTGCACATTTTTAAGGCAACGAACAAGCTTTTTAGTCCAAAAAACATTTTATTGAATGAAACTAAAAGTGTTTTGCCTGTTTTTGATCAAATTCCTGTATTCAATGGAATGGATAATTCTGTTAGATACAAGGGCTACGAATTTCTTAAAGAAGCTGTTCAAGATGTGGTCAGGGAAGAAAAAGAACCAGATGTAGCAAAATTACTGGTGGCTNAGAAGCTGTTCAAGATGTGGTCAGGGAAGAAAAAGAACCAGATGTAGCAAAATTACTGGTGGCTTTGGGAGTAGAAAATAAAAAATGTACTTAATTAGCACTGAAGGCTATATGGTTGCCTTCCAACAATGTCGATGGTGAGCACCTTTTTAGCCACTACAATTTAGTAGTTACTGACAGAAGAGCAAAATTTGAAAGAAGAGACTATAAAAACATTTACCATGCTTTCGTTTGATGACCAACTGTTGACTTTTACAAGCAGCTGAAATAACATGTTTAAGTAAATTAGTTACATATTATGTAGATACGTATTACCTTACTGATTTTTCCTGTGACGGTGCACATTCTATTTGTTAGCAGTTTTTATAGTTATTCTTTACTGTTATAATTATAATTTTGTATTTTTAATAGTGCTTATAGTGTAGCAAAAATGTTTATCATTTCAAAAATGAATTTTTGATGTATAAAAGGTTGTATGGCGCATAAAAAAATAACACCTATTTTCTAGGTAAATAACAGCTATATTTGAGAAAAATAACAGCTATTTTCAAGAAATAAACACTTATATTTTCAGGTCTCTAGTTATCACTCACAGCTCACTATTCTTCCCTACCTGACCCTGATATCTCCTGTTTCATCCACGGAACCTCTTAACATTCTTGCAGGAGTAGTTACGAGCTGCAACATCTGTTCCTACCTCATCTTCAGGGAGAACCGTCTCTTCGTGATACTTGGATCTTTGGCCACATCCCACATTCCTGAGTAACACGAGAGTGATATCCTTCCCTTGGCTATTGCCACCTTCTGTGAGTGTGTGGGTCTGCCAGCGACGTCCTACCTGCCAAGTTACTCGCAGGAGACCAGTAGACAAACCCCTGTTAGGGAGCCCATAGGGATGCTGGATTTATGGTGACGTCCTGCATTCTTGAGTAACACAAGAGCTGTCGCCCCTGTCCTCCTGCTGACATCTTCTGTCAAGTGCTTGGATCTCCAGAGGGCATCCCATCCAGCTAACGTACTTGCTGGAGACCAGTAGTTCAGGCCTACCTGTCCTATCCACCTGCCTACCCTTACTTGCTCTCAGGCCGTGCCTACCCCTACGGTACACCCACTATATAACTTTCTGCACTATCTACCCCTTATGTCTTCCCACAGGGCTGGGCGAGATAAAGCAGCCAAGAAGGGACTAGTGCTGGTTGTAGGTCTGGAAGTTAGTGAACAGGGTGTCAGCCGAGTATATACTTCAAAGAGAGAGGAAGATGTTCGGCAGGGAGGAACATCCACAAGCTCCACCAGAGGGAACAGAAGCCTTCTCTTACATGTGCCTTTGTGCTGTATCAACATTACCTCCTACACCAACGAAGAAACCAGTATCACCAAGTTGGCCTTCAGCCGCAGACAAGGTGGTCAGACGCCTGAACTTGGCACATAGTTACACACCGTCACATGTGCCAACAAGACCTACACCCACTAGTGCCCCTCCTCATGTTCAATGCTCCGTAATTGAGCTTCCAAAAAAGGCCAGATTGACCCCAAATAGTAACCCCGTCAAGTTGACAGCATCCGCTTGCCAGTAGTCCGGTTAATGGGTGGAGGGGGAGAAGCCCTAATGTCAGCCAACACCAACAATACCCAATATGTTGTGCATCAAGAATTTTTCTTTTTTTGGCGCCCAATATGGGATTAGTGAGGAATTTGCGGCTACGAGCCAATTTTCGCAAGCCTGGGAAGTCCGTGAGAAAAGTTCCTTGGGCCCCCGTAGACCAACCACAGTACCGACTTCGGGGAGTAATGCTAAACACCCTGTGGTGCCCTTAAGTGAATCCGAAATGTTCACAGTTAAGAGTACCGAGTAGAGCTTAGGAAAATCTGTGCTGTTGAAGAGTGGTCTGGTACAGGCCAATATTATATCACACGAGCGCACTGCGATGCTGCCTTTCAGTACACCTGCCTATGTTGGATGGACCAGAAGAGAGATACAGGCGGGCTGGAATACTGTTGAATAAACTGTAAAGACATATACCACTGATGTGGCTATGCCAGTTGTGCATTGAAAGACATTCACAGAATAACCTGCCACAAATTCCCTCACAATTTCCATCATCTCTGTCTCGGATGGCAAGATAGAGCGGTCTGATTTTCAAGTGCTTGACATACAGACTTACACCAGAACGAGTACCACTCCGTTCTAAACCTATAGTACTAAAAAGGCCACGAGCCCTTGACCAGCTACCACTGCCTGAGTAAGGAGGAAAAACAGGAGGACCCTCGGAAATTCCTCCAGATCTGCATGTCAAAATTTGAAAGGACAGGTTTACCTAGGATCTTGTGGGTGCTCAAAGCAAAGGCCCGGCTTCGGGGAGATGCAGAAATGTGGTGGCAGAAATACTGGGAATTTGTCACCAACTGGGACGAACTAGAAGAACGGCTTATAGCCCACTTCTCGGGCCCCCACATTGTAGCTCAGCTCACCATTGAGTTGTACAGCCAGGACCTGAAGGACAATGAAGATACTGAACTGTTCTTATGACATAAGGCTTTAATCTTTCAACATGTGCATTCTGGATGAGAGGAACTAGACAGGTTTTAACTGATACCCTGTTTTTTGCTATCGGAGATACGTACGCAACTACAAAAACCCAGGAGCCAAGACACTAGAGGAACTAGTAAATGTGACATGAGTTAGAGAGATATACCTAGGTGACATCTGTAAAACAAAAGCAAAAACCAAAGCTACTCCCTGCTCCATGGGAAAAGTGTTGTCACTGAAGACCCTGCACGAGGGAGTACAATGGAACCGACCACTGCTCCTACCACCATGTTACCCAAGCGCTAGCACTTCCCTGCATGACACTTGCATCGGGACTTCCAGTACTCCGACAAAAGATACAGAGTCTGCAGGTGGGTTTGACCAGAACGTTCGAAGCAAAGAGGAAAGGGGATCCTTCAAATGCAGCGAAAACTCCCAAGAGCCAGGGAAATGAGTGAGTGGGTTGGTCGGTCGGTCAGTCTTATCAGCAAGGTCTTGCGCGCCGCCCACCAAGGAAACGAGAAAGACTGGAAGCCCAACAGGGCTGGTGTCCTGGCGAAGTATAAAGGAGGAGGCTCTGCAGGTAGCCGTCATGCAGGAGAAAGCGGTCATACGAAACCCACCCCACGCCACAGTGTTCAGCGGTTTAACTGAAGTCTTGGTCACATTGGATACTGCTGCCAACGTCAACTTCATCCAGAAACATACTGTACCTTAAGAGTTCTGGGACCAAATCAAGCACGCAAAAGATACAGCTATCTATATGGCCCAGAAAAGAGCCCGCCTACCCACAGAAGGTAAACTGTCACTCACACTGAAATTCGCTGACGTGGTAATTTAAACGAAGTTCCACATAGTGAAAAAGCTGGGAGTGTTGATCATCATATGACAGCCGTGGTTGTTGGAACAGTAAGCAATCCTGGATTGCCAGCAAGAGCGAATATATCTGGGAGCTACCAAGAGGTGGTTGATAATCTAGCATAAATTTTCAGGATCAGATTTATAGCAACCCATCACAAGAGTTGAACAACCAGCTGCACGAGTAGCTGTGGAACAATTGAAGCAAATAGTTCAAGAGCACCAGCGGGTGTTTGAATAACGCAGCACACTATGCCAACTTGCCGCAATCTCGCATGAGATCCACTTGACCAGTCCCCACATAATTCACAACTGAACAGGGGAGGTCTCAGCTAAACAAAGAGCAATAATCGAACAGCAGATAGCAGAGATACAGCAGTTGGACATCATCGGGCCATCAAACTCCGCATATAACGCTCGAGTTGTCCTGGTTCCCAAGAAAGATTGGACTCTCCTGTGCTGCACAATTTACTATGACCTGAACCAGATTACCCAGCCAGTAGCTCCCCTATCGCTGAATTCGAGGCATACACTCAGGGCTCTCAGAGAAGCCAAAATCTTAAGCACCCTTGACATGCATTGTGTGTATTGGCAGATACCGGTCCACCCGCAATCAAGGCCATACACCATGTTCTCATCTCCTAATGGGAAAGCATACCAATCCAATGTCTTGCCCTTTGGCCTTATGATCACCCCTCCTACATTCCGTCTCATGGCTGCAGCAGTCCTCACCGGTTACATTGGCGAGTTCTGTTATGATAACCTAGACGTAATAATTTTCTTTAAGGACTGGAAAGAGCATTAGCGCCACCTTCAATTGGTTGTAAAAAGGTTTGAGTTCCACAACCTCTTGTGCCAACTGTCCAAATGTCACTTCGGAAAAACGGAAATTGACTTCTTTGGGCACAGAGTTACTCCCGAAGGAAATTTTGCTTATACTGAGCAGATCCGAGCAATAGCTGAAGCAGATATGCCGCTTAACAGTAAACAGTTGCTGAAATTTATTCATCCCCAACATTGCTGAGCTCATGGGACCGTTAAACAACCTCGTATGCAAGGATCGGGGCTGGAAATGGCCAGCGAACAAGGAAAAAGCTTTCCAAAGACTGAAGAACCAATTTGCACAGGCCAATATGCTCTATCGGCTGCCACCCAACCTTCAATTACTTCTCCAGATGGATGCTAGCCGAGTAGGACTAGAGGGCGTCTGATTCCAGGAAGCACCAGATGGTAGCTGACGGGTGATTAGCTATGCAAGCACCCTCCTATCTGACACAGAAAAGAGGTGCCATTCCAATGAATAGGAATGTTTGGCAGTAATTTGGACCCTCAAGAAATTCTGTTACCACCCTGACACTACTCTATGCCCTCTCTAGAGCTCCAAACCCCTCACCAGGGAAATATCAACCTGGAAGATTGGGAAAGGATGCTCCCTCCTGAATACGCTCTGTACCAGAAGGAAAACTCAGCCTATGTTCAGCAATGTGAAGTTTGCGCTAGCAGGACAGCACATGGAACTTTAAAGACCACCACACTTTCACATAGACACTCACAAGCCTGCACACTCGACCTGATGAGACTGTTTCCGTTCTCCGAGGAGGGAAAACAGTATATCTAGGTGGGTCGAAGCATACATCCTTGCTAAGGCAGACACCAAGACATGATGGAGAAGGAATTGTTCCCTCTGTGGGGATATCCACTCTGCATCCTGACCGACAACAGACCCCAATTCGTAGGAGCAGCATGGGAAAACCCTTGTTACAGTTGGGGAGTTCAGCCATGGACTACGACCAGCTACCACCCACAGGGAAACCATTTGAAGAGGAATGTATAAAATTTCCACTGAATAACATTTTTGAATTCTCACATATAACATAAATAATTTTTATTCAAATCATAGAAATTTGCTCCAAAACTGTAACTGTTTTCACAATAAAAAAGAATGAATGTATTTGAATTGAATTACTTACACATGTATACAAATTTACTGTGGGTATATACAGCTACCATTTCAAATCTATATATAGGGACATCGGTTTTCTAAAAAAAAGTATTTTCATTATTTTATCAGTTTTGATTTGGTGATTTTGGTATATTTCTCACCACTCTTTCTACATATTGATGCGGTGGTTTATTAGGGCAAGGGGATAAGAGGGTTGAGAAGTGGTGTACAACCTCGTGTGAGATATTTAACCAGCTGTTCAATGATACTGGATCGTGATGAACCACCCATCGTAGTCGGGTTTCGTTGTTCTCTGTGTCTTGTGGAGTGATGATTGAGAAACTGCGGGTCGTTTGTGCCCCGCACAAGTCCGTCGCGATCACTTCGTTGTTGCTCGCATTATAATACTTACATGGGTTAAATGTGGAGCTGTAAGCCTTTCCACATGCTAATTACACTTTGGGTAAATAACACATGTATAAACACTGAAAAAAGACCTAGGTAGGCTGGTTGGGGCGGCCAACTCCCGACATGCCATTACGTGGCATGACCTGAAATAAAAAGGCATAAATGTAGTGTTAATGTGATATATTCCTCCATTTCAAGTAGAATCACAAAAGAGTATTCCTCGACTATAGTTAAAGTGGGTTCGACACTTTAGCCTGTTGATGGCTATTGCAGTTAAAACTGAAATTTGTCTCCATGATGTACTTAAGGAATATTACGCTCATGAGGCGCATGGAGCTTGCATAAGTGAGAGTGGCTCACCTTCTGGGCCGATGAAGTTTCTTAAATTACATAAGGCACCGTGGCAACAAAAAGAGAAATGAAACTATTGAAAACTAATGATGCGATAAGTTGTTGTTGGGCCCGGAAGAGGCAGGTGTGCACTGCTGATTCTCATTACCGCCCGCTTCAGGCTCTGTAGCCAGACTGCCCACCCCGAGGCCGCCAGGTTCCTAGCAGAGGCCTAGGGGCATCAGGGCAGCACTTGTTGAAAATGTTCTAGAACTAGAAATAGGTGTTGTGAGCCTTTTATTACAGATATACTGTGTGGGAAAGTTCCCATAGCTAATGAAATTATACATAGTCCAACAAAACACATATGCACTAAGATTTCCCTAATTAACAATACAAATTGGGCAGACTACATGTCTGTTGGGTTGCCTTAAGTTACTGTGTGTTGGTATGAGTCTGTCCGAGTTCATAGCTGCATTGCATGGAAATAACGTACACTACAAGACACTACACATATCTGCACTGATGATTTGACACCTCTGTGGGTTTATTGACATAGGTCATGGGTAAAGCTCGTGCCTGGTGTTTCCTTTAGAGGCCACTTTGCACTCACACTTGTGCTTTATTAGACGTCCTGGGGATGCCTTCTCGTGTGCTACGTCCTGACAGCACAGCGTGAAACGGGAGTACGTATGCCTAGTGACTGACATCCGGACCATGGGTCTATCAAGTGTGGCCCACGTGATCGTATGCACCGCTGATGGTGGTTGTGGCAGGGTGCTCGGCAAAGACTGCTGGTGTTGTATGGTGTGGTGCAACTGATGGTCGTGAGAGGGACATGAGTTTGAGCTTGTGTCGATTTTCGTAAATAAAATTATGTAATTTTTTTAAAATTATTTTAATATTTAAAATGCTTAAGTTAATTTTCCTTTAGCAAAATACTAAATTAAAGTGTTTGATTTTAAGAAAATATCTTGGAAAAAATATTACTTGTCAATCCATGTTGTGTACATGTGTATGTGTATAAAAGAGACAGCTAATTTGTATGTTTAATAAACTATAAGTAACGGCACATATCACCAGCTTAATTCTCACACAATAAAACATTCTTTAAAAAATATGACATAAAAAGAACTATTCTTTTAAAGATTGATGTCCACATTTTGCTTCAACCCAACTAGTTGACAGCAAAAACTTAAAAAAAAAAAGTGCAAATCATAAAAACGGTTTTAATTTATTTACGTCACTTTGTTTACGTAATTTTTAGGATTATAACAACATACAAATTTTTTACTAAATAACTGAACTGTCTTTATTCATGTTTTCCCATAAAAGCCGGTTTTGTTGAAATAACGTATTCACCCTTTTAGGTTTTGGTTTTCTCCGCCCATACTATTGAGGTTAGTGAAACATTTGCACCAGACCAATTGTTGGTGCTGTTTTGTCATTTGTATGTTTTAAGGTACATGTATTATTCTCTTTAATTTATATTGTAATACTTGCATGCTGCAACAATAGCTTTATAGAAAATGTAAAATTCTACATTTTCTGCTGTATGAAAAACTTTTTATAATCCATTTAATCAACATGTTTTTCCAGTATTCTAAACATACGCCATTTTAAAATTTAACGTCTTAGTCTATGTTATTGAATGTCATTCCGACAAGAAATCAGTTATGTAAACAAATATTCCAAAAATCTATTCAGCAGAAACTACTGCAAGTTGCTCAAACCAAGTATGTTTTTACTGCTTCACATGCCAATCTTAACACAGTTAGTTTGTGTTTTCGCAATGCATTTGCTTATAACTAAAAAAATTTTAATTTAATGTTCTAATTTCATGCATTGCGAAAAACCTGTGTCCTTATATATTTGGGTATCACTGTAATTGGAAATTGCTGTTAGCTAACCTCAACTTGTTATGTTGAATTTTGCCTCAAATACTCAGCTCCTCGAATTCACTGAGCTCGAGGGATTCAACAAATCTTGGGTTCAACTGTCCCATCCCTAATATATAAATATTCTTGTTGTGAAATTTCTTAGATTTATTTATCTAGTAGTTATCTTAGTGGAATTGTAATGTATGTTCAGAAACAATGAGATCTGGAATAGGAGTTGGATCCAGCTGGCCACCATATTGAATCCTACCGACCTTGAACTTGACCTCACGCCAATGTCCTTGGCCCCATGCCTGTAACCTTGCATAACCTTGATATCAATAATATTGCAAAAAAAATAAAAATAAAAAATATTACTAAAAAAAATTAAATTAAAAATTTTCAAATTTAAAAATAATAACAATATTTAAAGACTTACAAACAGAAGGTTCGGGTTTCAATGGTGGGTGGAGTGATCAGTGATTAAGCTGCCAGCACTAAGACCAGCGAACAAAACCCCCACCACTATTTTTTCATTGGTTACATCAACCTCCCTTCTCAATAAACCATAGCTTGACTGATAAGTCAGGTCCCTTTACCAATTACTTGTGTTCTCTCAACTCGCCTACCCCCAAATTTTATTGGCTTTCCTTAACCCCCTCCCCCATTCTAATAACCACCAGTTTGTATTAGCAGTTTAACTGTCCCCATTTCCCCCTTCTAGCTAATGATTTTGGTTTTACATCTCACCCTCTTATTACTAATGGTCGCTTGAATCCTTTCCTCCACGTCCCTTTCTCACCTTTTTCTCACACTTTTGCTCCTCCCCCTTTCTTTTCTTTACAAAACAACCTCCTCCCATCTCTCCAATCAATTTAGCTTGTTCTTGTGTGGGTATTGATATTTATTATGTTACCACTCACCACACCACTACAGTCCGACCCTCCCTTAATCCATTACTACTACCGCTCTTGTTTTCAGCATTGTCTGCCAGAGTGCGGTAGTGTGAGGATAGTAGTTAATGTGAACAGAGTTGCCCCTCAACACAGTTTCTCTTCGGATGCCAATTTAACTTTCAATACTTGCAGCATTATTACATTTGATTGAATGGCACAACATCATGGCAAACAGTTTGCCTTCACCATTAAAATGGTCTGTAACGGACATGTAATCATCAGTAGATGATGACCACATATTAGTAGTTAAACTGGCAATTTCTACAGACCTCATCATATCTCTGACTTTAGATTAAACTTTGGTATACATATCTGGTATCACCATCCTTGACAGGGTTGTTCTATATACTACATATCTAGGTTCAAGAAACTTCAGTAGTTCTTTAAAACCTGCAAAATGATAAGAAGTATTTATTTTATTTTACAGTAATTTGAACAGACTGTGACAATTTTAAGGGAAGTGTGCCTTTATTGGGACTCCTGCCAGCCATAGCCTACTGCATGCATATATCTACTTTGATTCGTTAAAATTTAATGTTTGTAATTTTAGGATTCACCTTATTGTGGAATATTCTAACCTAACCTAAGCTCAACTATGCAAACTTTTTCAGAACTAACCTAATTTTCTGTACTCATATAGAGTGTAATAGTCCCATTAACAGGACTATGCCCTAGTTGCAGACTAATACAGTAAATTAATTCAAAATTGTCATTTTCCTTTATTAATAATGATACATTTACTTTCATTAACTCTAGTTATTAGTTACTGGTTGGATCATCCCTTCTGATGAGAAAGGATATGCGTACAAGATTCTATAACAAAGAAAATATTTACATTTAAATGAGTAAAGTTTACATCTTAGTCACAACCACAAGTGCTGAATTGGCCTATAATAACAATATTGTGAAAGTGATATGAAGCACAAGGAAATTGATGTAAAAAAATGTAAGATGTGATAAGCACATATGAATTATGCATATAATGTATTTCTAGTATTCAACTTACCTTAGTTTTCCACAATACCAGAAGTACTCGCGACTGTGGCATTGCTAGGCACATTTTCTCCGCCAGTAAGTTGTGTTGAGAGTTGTGCAACAGGCCTAGGGGGACACTGTTGTAATTTGAAGCTCTTCCACTACATTAAATGTGCCATTTTAATTTTATGGTAATATTCGACCTCGATGATGTACCGCCTCTCAAAAAAAAACCAAATATTTGCAAATATTGCAAACAGCCTTGCATTCCTGTGTGTTGCTTACAGTGAAAAAATTCCATATATCACTTTTTTTTGCAGCCATATTATGGATGTGAAACTACTATGACAAAATATTGTTGGAGGTAATCGTAAATATAAATCGTTATTAATACTATATATGTTAGGCTGATTAAATGTAAAGTTTTGTTCATGCTGCAAGCTTGCCTACAGAGATAAAATTCTGTATACACAAATGGCGGGTACAGTAGAGCACCCCTTAACCGGAATTCCCTCGAACGGAACTCCCCTTATCCGGAACTAATTTTCCAAAAAAAATTCCAACGTCGCAAAGTTGTGCCATAACTTTCCCGCGCTCGCAAGAGGTCTTTCGTTGCTCACACCAGACTAGCACGATGAAGAGACAGCCGGCCCAAGTGGCACAGCTACAGCTACGCTGCAAAATGACACAAGTGACAGTGACTAATGCCAATGTGCGACACATGCCGTTGGTTTTAGTGGTGCGACTTTCGGAATTTAGTGTTCTAACGTGTTAGTGTACATGTACCGTATTTTGGCGTGTATAGACCGGACCAAAAGTTTTTAATGAAAAATTAGTAATAATTAAGATTTCAAGTATAGGCTGCACTGAATTTTTGTATTCCCGTAAATATTGCAGAGCCTCATCGTGCTAGGGCGCCATCAGCAAACTATGGCAACGTCAAACTAATTAATTTGCTGTTGAATGTTATCGCTGCCACGTCGTCTGCTTAAAAGTAGCAACAGTGCAGTATTCCACGTAAATAAAACTTTTTTATTCATGTCAAAATGCCTCAACACTGTGTTTAAATTGCGGAACATGTACCCTATGCGTAGCCTGCCAGCTCGGCCGGCTGTTGCCGGACAGACAATGGTGTGGTGCATGTGTGCGTGCGGCGTCACACACACACACAGCTACTGCTGGCTGACTCATTCCACCAGAGAGAGAGAGAGAGCGCGAGACAAACCAAAATGAAAGGAGGAGGGAGAAAGAAAAGAAAGGGACTGAGCAAGCTTGCTTGGTGCTGGATGGCTGTTGTTGTGACTGGTGGGGGGGTTGGGGTCNAAGGGCTCGAGCTAGCTTGCTTAGTGATGGAAGGCTGTTGTTTTGGCAGAGGGAAGGAGGTGGTGGTGAAAAGTAAGGACGCCAAGCGAGAGGGTGAAAGGAAAAAGAGATAAGAAGTGCGCAAGCTGAATGGCGGCTGGAGGTGATACAAAGCACAACAGTCGAGGACAGGCTGGTTAAAGTATGGTGTGACCCATACGCGTTTAAACACATGTGATGAGCTGTTCATTTCTTATTAGTTTTTTGACTTCCTTAGAAACTAAGTTAAAACATTAGAGCGTATTGTTCGTTGACAAATTTCTGAACATGGTTTAGGGGGAAAATTTTTTTATGCCAATATCTCGTAAAGAACCCGCACCCCACTTTTTGACATTTTTTTTTGTAAATATGTGCGGCCTATACGCACCAAAATACGGTAATTTGTGAACTTGGTCTATAAAACGTCAGCCCTGCTCTTGTAAATGTATGTTGTGCCGACATGTCATGCAGAAGGGGACACTGTAAACGGAATTGACTATACTTCGGGAAGTTTTATCAGATGCATGTCAACACAAACAGTAACATGATATTCAGATCTCGCTTACTCAGGTAGGCAGGCGCGCGAAGAGATAAGATCCCCCCCTCCTACTAGAAGGTTAATGAAGGTCATTAACGCAGCGCCTGGGGTTTTATGACTCGCATTTCATAACCAGTACGTAGTGTTTTTTTTAAATGGTTTGGTAACTTTAAGGATAAAACTAATAATTTACACTCATTGATTTCTTAAGTTAAAATTATGTGCCACATATACACGAGTTCAGACTAAAAATGTGTTATTTTTCACACCATCCCACCCTCACTTCCCACAACCGGAATGTTCCCTCAACCGGAATAGCCCTTCCCCGACGATTCCGGTTGAGGGGTGCTCTACTGTACTGTTGTTTTGTTGTATACATGTTTTGTAAACAATCATGCATAACATGCCTAATTTTTCTTTAGAAAGTAACCAGAGCCAGTTAGGTACTTTAATAAAAACAAATTTAAAAAGTGATTATTTTAAGAAAACCAAATAGCACGCTAAGCCAGTTATGACAAGTTGAAAACAGCATCATCTTAGATTCTTAGGTTCAGGCCAAAATATTAATTATAATATATGCGATTCAAACATGAATTACGCACAATTCTGACAATTATGATATTGGCCTGTTTCTATATATCAGTACTGACATCGGCTCACCCCTAATGTCTTTGATGCTATTCGCAAACTGTTAGGGTTAGGCCCTAGAAACTTTGAATATACAATACTACCGTAAGCAGAATCAGCAGACCATAGGGTCTAAGCCCTTTATAAGACTTTTTGACCAATATTTTCCAATAATTGGCGATAAGTAACATTCAAACAGACCAACTGACACGAAACGGCCATACAAACAACAGCATGACCCGATCATACTAGCCAGCCATATGATCCAGGCAAAGCACCCATACGAGCCAACCATATATGCCATCAATACCAGCTTAAATATGAACAACCCATGCCAACCAACCAGACCAGCCAATGACTGACTCCACCCAAGACTGACTGCTTCCTGCCGAGACCAACTCCTGCCAAACTGAATAGGCTATCCATGTGTCCCAACAGACTATGATGACCAATCTCAAAAGAGTTGTGTAATAGGAATCTTATTGCTAAACTCTTCAGAAAAACTTCGCAGAACATCCGTCCCACAGCCAACCAGGCCAATCAACCAGATGTTAAATATACCTCAAAGAAACCTCAAAAACAAAACCTCAAAAATGAACCCTAAAGAGATGAAACCTCAGAAAGAAAACTCAAATCAATATGTCAAAAATGTAACCTCAAAATGAAACATCAAAGAGAAATCATTCATTCGATTTTAACTGGTTTTAGATAAGTGTAATGNGGCAACACTACTCTCAGTGGTGGTGGCGTGGCTAAGTGGAGAGGGAGGCACAGCCTAGTTGGAAGCATACACACTACTATACCCGTCCTTAGTGGTAGTAGTGGCAACACTACTCTCAGTGGTGGTGGCGTGGCTAAGTGGAGAGGGAGGCACAGCCTAGTTGGAAGCATACACACTACTATACCCGTCCTTAGTGGTAGTAGTGGCAACACTACTCTCAGTGGTGGTGGCGTGGCTAAGTGGAGAGGGAGGCACAGCCTAGTTGGAAGCATACACACTACTATACCCGTCCTTAGTGGTAGTAGTGGCAACACTACTCTCAGTGGTGGTGGCGTGGCTAAGTGGAGAGGGAGGCACAGCCTAGTTGGAAGCATACACACTACTATACCCGTCCTTAGTGGTAGTAGTGGCAACACTACTCTCAGTGGTGGTGGCGTGGCTAAGTGGAGAGGGAGGCACAGCCTAGTTGGAAGCATACACACTACTATACCCGTCCTTAGTGGTAGTAGTGGCAACACTACTCTCAGTGGTGGTGGCGTGGCTAAGTTGAGAGGGAGACACAGCCTAGTTGGAGGCTCAATTGGTAAAAGATGGTGTGTCCATGGTGTGACAAAATTTGTTGAGGAGTTGTCTTGGAAATATAAAATAAAATGCCTTAAAACACATTGTTTGAAAGACATTGATCTTCTAAAAATGCTAGTTGTGGGAATGGGAGTGCATATACACACGTAACTCCAGTGGTATTGTGCAGCAAGATTGCCTATGATAGTGTCATTTACTCTTCTGTGACGTCTTTTATACTCAAAATGCTGTATGATATTCACCATGTTTGTATCTGTATTGTGACTGGGAATTTTATATGGCCCCAGTTGTCAAGTTTTGTTTGTGTATAAGCTGGTGAACCGCCACTTCATTAAAGGCGTGAGCAGCTTCTCTTATTATATGGTGTGAAGGTGCTTTCAGACCCTTCACTCCATCACAATACTTTAGTGTCTCCACCTTATGAACAATTGCAAGTAGGAAGGCCATGAGCTACTAGGTCTATTTGCGTCTGCTTTACACATGCCTGGTGGGCAAAGCATGTTTAACCTCCAGATATGTTGCCACCACTATATCAGTAAAAACCATGTTTTACACACCAGGCTCTGATATACTTGGATTTAGGTGAGTTTGTAAAATCTGCTATGCATCCTATTGTCTACCAATATCTTTTTAGCCTACTTTCCGAAGGAAAGAAAGGCTTATGATATCACTTTCCTGTCTGTCTGTGTGTGTGCATGTGTGTGAGTATGTGTGTGTTTCAATTTTTTACGCTTCAACCCAATTTCGTATAAAGGTGTACACATATAATACTTATTAAAGATACCCGACTTCTGTAGTTTTCAACCCCGTTGGGCACTTACTTTCAAAATGGCAACCAATTAAAAATTTTGGGTTATATGTCATATCTTGGGAACCATTCAAGCTATTTAAAACAAATTTTGTATGCTGGCAGATCATTGTGTAAGCATAAAATTTTGAGATTTTGTAAAATAGCCCCAATTTAAAAAATTAATATTTTACATTATATCTTGAAAACTGTTCAACCATTTCTCATCCAATTTGGCATATAAGTAATACTATGGTAGGCCATGTAAATGTAAGTGATTGTAAACTTTATTAGTTACTTATCAAAATGGCGGCCATACAAATGTTTTACATTTTAGTGTATCTGCCATATCATTTAACCAATTTCGACCAAATTTTGCATACTGAAAGTACTATTACAAGCATCATATATTCCAACAAATAACCACTTTTTTTCAACCATTTTGGGTGATAGCGCTTTACAAATAAATATAGTTATTATGTCATAACTCTGCAAATAATTAACAGATTCGTACCAAATTTGGCAAGCATGTAGTACTGGTGCAGATAATGTTAAGTGGTATGTTTTAGATATATCAAACACCTTTTTTTTAAATGGCGGCCATATAGCTATTTTAGCTTAGAATGCTATATCATTGAAACTATGTAATCAATTCCATCATAACTTTGTATGCTGACAGTAAACATTACAACTATCAATGGTGTCTACATAGAGCATCTTTTGTCCATCATTTACTAAGATAGCACCATGCGAATAAGATGAATTTTTTATGTCATATCTCCGGAAAGAATTGACCAATTCCTATCAAATTGGGGGGGGGGGAGAAGTACTCGGTCAGATGATGTAAAGTGGTTGGTTTTAAGTATGCCAGACACATATTTTCAAAATGGCGGCTACCCCATATAGCATATTATTGAAACCATCTAATCAATTTCAGCTGAACTTTGTATGCTGGCAGTAGATATTACAACTGTTTGTACATAGAGTTTATTTTGTCAGCCATTTTGTAATATAGCACCATATATGCCAATTAAGTTATTATGTTCTAACTTGGTCAATATTTAACCAATGCCTACCAAATTTGGCAAAAAAAGTAGTACTGATGCAGGTGATGTTAAGTGGTATGTTTTAAGCATATCAGAAACTTATTTCCAAAATGGCGGCCACAGTCATTTTAGCTTAGAATGCTATATTGTCGAAACTATATAATCTATTCCATCATAACTTTGTATGTGGGCTGTACCTATTACAGCCATCAAATTTGTCTATGAAGAGCCTAATTTCTCTGCCATTTTGTAAGATAGCCATACCAACAAAAATAATGATTTTATGTCGTATCTCAGGAAACAATCAACCCATTCTTACACAATTTGGTGAAGATGTGCAGTGGTTGGCCATAATAATAAACATATTTTTTTTAATTTATACAGACTTTTTTCAGAATGGCGGTTATAAAATCATTTTACATTCGTGGGCGATAACTACGAAAGGATGTAATCTATCTTAACTTAACTTTGTATACTGGCAGTATGCAATAATAGAAATTACTACTACACTACTTTTTTGTCCTCCATTTATGAAGATCGTCATATGAAAATTATGGACGTTTTATACTGTCTCGAGGACCGATCAACCGATTTCCACCAAGTGTTCCACTGGAACATTTAAAATAAATTTCTACCAAATTGTTCACACCATAAATGCTACAGAAGGCCATGTCAACTTTCATGAATTAAATGGGTCAGACGACAATGTTCCAAATGGCAGTTTCATAAATAATTTAGGTAAATTTGATATTTATTAAACTATTTAACCAAATTCAACAAAAATTACTATGTAGATAGTATACATTAGAAGCATCGTTTATAGAACCTCTAATTATTTTTTAGTATTTATTTAGTACAATAGCGTCAAATAAGAAAATTATGTTTTTAATGTCATATCTTTGGTACAAAACAACCGTTTTCCATCAAATTCTTCAACCAAGTAGCGCTACAGTAGGCCATGTAAAATTACATGTTTTATGTGCCTCAGTCACTTATTTTCAAAATTAAGGTACTGTAAATATTTTATGTTTGTAAACCTGTCATTCAAAACATTAGACTGATAAAATCTGAAATTGATGCTCCGAATCTGACTACCTTAATGCAGTGGATTCCACGCTAGCTTATAGTACGAGTTTTTGTGGGTTAAAATTCCTGGGTAAAGCATGTATGTATTTGTAATTGTCTCATTACTGCTGCATAAATTTCTGGTTTCATTTCTAAAGTGATTACTTCCAAAGACAAGTTAAGACCTTCTTACCAACTCACCATTTTAAAGACATTATTTTAAAATTAATTGCACCCATGTTGAGGAAAGAAAGCTCACTAGTTATATCAGTAACTTCTTGTTTATGATCTAGTGTGTTCTGTGTCTGTTAATTTTATTTGGTTTGACATAGGCATGGAGAGATACTGATACATCTGCCAACAATCTCAAAATCTGGCCAATAACCTCAGAATCGGCATCTGTGACAATGGATCAGTTCAACCATATATTTTCACCAGCCAAAATAGTTTTCAGTATTTATGTTTTACATATCAGTTCTTTAAGTGGGGTCATTTTGCGTGATATATTTTACAAACATGCGATTTTACAAACCAGAGGTATTACACAAGACTCTTTAAAATGGATGCTGATTAATTAAGAAATAAGGTGAAGTTCCAGAGTATTTGTTATATACTTTTATTTACTATTGAAGTTACACATTTCACTTCCGAAGTTCTGAATATGCAGAGTACAAAACGTTCACAGATAACTATACAAGTGCATCACAGCGCCACAGTCGTTTACTTAATTATTATGTTCTGAAAAACTGGCCCGAAGAAATACTAAATGTGGCGACCTCCTACACCGGCGGAGAAATACTCTAGTATAAAGTCTAGTTTGCCGATGTGGGGGTTTAGCGTCACGCCCGACGCGGCCAAGGCGAGCATTGTACGACGACAGCTCGATATCAACTGACTTCGCCGCCGACTGACTTCCACTGACCTNATTCTTGAGTGGAGACTGACCTGAAGCACTGCTCGACCTGAAGTGACTGCTCAAGGGCGACAGACACACGCGTATTTCTGCTGCCTATCCCCCCCCTCTGCTGAGATAAGGGCCTGGCCACCCACGCTCTCCACACGTTATCGAACGTACTATCACGGTAAAACGGACCACCACGGCTTTTAATTTGAAACCCAATAAAAATATTACATAGCTTAGCAAAGCTTAAGAAAAATGAAACGTGTGTCCCGAAAATTAAGAATACTGCGTCATTACAAGGTATCTGTCTTATTGGCAGAATGTGGTTCTTACCCATCTGTAGTTTTACAAAGATAGGTCCTAATAAGATGCTTCAGCTTGGATGTACCTTTGTCACTGGCATAGAGAGATATATGTTTGGGCTACATCCACCTTATAGTATTTTAACCATATAACTGTGTGCTATCTTTTAAGCTCTGTGTTTTATTAGCAGGGGTGATTTGTGTAAGTGTCTGGTGTACCCTGATTGTGACTCCTTTCAAACATCCAATGTGGCTCCTCATCTCATTCATATAATTTGTCTTGTGCATATTTCTGCACATTTTTTAGTACTTTTCATTGTATTTGTTAAATTTCCACGGATTAAATTTTTTTTTTATGGTTTTCTTTATTTTAATAGGTTGTGGGTGCTAATGACCTCGCTGTTGTGCACCCCATTACAACCACTTAACAGAAATTTATGTACCATACAGCATTATTTGGGCACACACTTTTATTATAATCATAGAGAGTATTTTTCCCCATTACTAAATACGTAAACATTTATATTTTTTATACATTTTTGATGTTTGGATCTTCTAAAATTTTCTAAAAATAATTCTCGATAAGAGTATCTTAAAATTGGTGAATACAGTTTCTTTCAGCCTCTGGTGTTTCATTATTTTGGGAAATGGTTGGTTTGTTTTTCTTTCTATTCAAATAACAGCAAAATTGTATTTGCATGTGATTAAGCATAAACTATGTGATTTTTTTTCTATTTGCTGGAAGTGACATAGGGTATAATGCCTACTAGTAGAACAGTGCTTGGTACAAATATAAAGTTATAATTTTTTTCTATAAAACACCCTTGAAAATACTTTAATCAAACTTGCAAAGTATGTGCATAAGTATGTTTGTATATGTACAGCATTGTCTCTGGCTGAGATGAAAGGCCATCCTGGACTGAACGCACTGCGTGAGGAGTACATGAGCTGGCTGATGGAAACCAAGCAAGGGGAGAAAGCCGGCGAGATCAAGGAGAGGGAGGGAAATAAAATAACTGCACTCACCCTTTATTTGCAAGCAGGGTTGCCATCCCGTGCTGCTAGGTACTGTAACACCTTTGTTGTTTTGCTTACATTATAAGTGCTCTACTAGTAGCGCAGTCATTAGTCATGTGGGAGCTGAATTTTGATGAAGATCTTTGAAGATTATTTTAAAAATCATAAAGTTTAAATTTTAAATTTAATTTTCGTATAGAGCAATGCCTGTCATGTATCTATAATGTATTTAAGATGCACTGCATTTTTTCATTCCAAATTTTAAGCATTTTAAATTTAATAGTCATTATTTCCTTCTAGGTATTCTTCTTGAGTAGGCAGTAGTGATCAACAAACTCAAGTGAAACCCTAGGAATTATGTGAAAATACACTCTTTCCTGCTCCCCCATCCAACATACTTTTTTTTATCAACCCAACAGCTTCAAGGTCATGCAAACAGTTCATATGGAACATGTACAAGCAGATTAAATACAATCTGAAGACTTTTCTAAATACCTGCTGTCAATAATAAGATTAAAAAAAAAACAGTGAAAGCACACATAACAATAGACATACCAGTGGAATTGAGGACATGGTTAGAAGTAAGAGAAGATTAGTTACATTCTTCTTGGCTTGTCGTTGGTAAGAATATTGATATGTTGTGAAACAGACTACTCTGTTCAACTGTCCTTCCCTCTCACCAAACCCTCAGCCTGGCAGCTCAATTCATGTGTCACTGAAGGTGACTACAATGTTCGGTTGCGAGGTTTTTAGATAACTTTGTGGAGCGTTATGTGGTCTCCGACTGTGCTGTTTTTCTCGCATGTTTCTGGGTCAGGTATGAGTAGTACTTTGTTTTGCCAGCATCTTAGTGCCGTAAGAAATTCGTAGAATAATAAAATATATACAAGTGAATTGTATTTTTAGCTTAAAATGTGATGTTCTAAAATAAAAGCAATTTGGCAGAAGGTTGAAACTTGCCTTTTTGGTATGTTCCATAGTTTTTTTTTTTTAAATATTTGTCTTGCATTTTTAGTTTGTATTTCTGTATTTATTAAGATGTTACCTAGTAGCAACGTATAAACTTTTGTTTTTTAGCTGGCAGGTTGGCAGGCAGCTGAACGAATAGATGGATGGGTGAAGAATTAATGAAGGAATGTTTAAATGAATTAGGGCTAGTTTCACCAACAGAAATAAAATGTCTAGAAAATCTAGATAATTTTATTGAGATAAAAAGTTAAACTTCAATTTTTATGTCGATAAAGTGTTGTGTGTTTCACCATGATTTATCCTTCTCCGAGATAATAGAGATATTTTAATCTTGATTTAACACTAAAACATCCTCGAAGGCTCAGTCAACAGAAAATGTTTGGTATTATGCATACATTTAGTTCATGGTTTTTCGCAGTCGAGATAGTATTTCCTTGACAAGAAGCAACAAACAAAAAATATATTGTAAAGGAAAAAACAATTTTGTTAGAAATTGTAACGGGTGGTATCATAATAATCTAAAATCAGTGAGGTGTCAATCTGACATTTTACAAAGGGGAAAATAAAAAACCACGTCCCCAGAAAATTGTGTTTTTCAAAATTTTCTATCTGTACAATATGTAATATTGTCGATGGTTAAAATGTTATTTTCCCTACGACATTATTTTCTAAAAAGTGTTAAATACCACTGAACACATATTTAAATAAAATTGCAGGAAAGTCTCTCTGGCCTAGTACTGTTAGTCAGCAACCACTAATTTAAGCATGTAGGCAAACATGCCAGAATAAACGTAGTATGGAGAAAAATAAATCTTTGAAAATACTGGCTTTAATTTAGTGTTATATATGGTTCATAAGTTTTTTTAAATGTTATGTATGCAGTAGAGTTATAGTTCCATTGTGTAACTCATAAAAATGTTTAGTTTTGGAATTTTTGGACGTTTACGTGTTATACATCCAGGCCGGAATTCATAACCTCAAATTAAGTGCAATGTTGTATATTGAATCTTGTGCAGCTTATGAAAGTAACAAACAGCAATAATCTGACAATATACCAAATTTATTTAAATTTAATAAAGTTGTTTTATATAGAAAAAGGTAATCCTGTAATAACTGGTTCCGAAAATAGTTTTTATAAGTCAACATTTTCATGAATATTCTTGTATTAATTGTGCTACTATTTTCACATTATTTTGTGTTTATTACTGAATAATTTGATTCTCATAATCTACAAATAATAATTCTCCATCACTTCCGAAATTTCTTTGTGAATAGTCTAAATGCATTTGGTATATATTTTACATCCTTATCCCAATAAAGTAATTTTGTTTAGCAAAATCGGCGATTAACATATTTGATCTCGATATACAGAGAAAATCGAGAGAAGGTGCATGATGAAACTTGAAAGACAGGTAATCAAGATAATTTGACATGTAAACTCGATAAAATATAGTTATCTCACTTGGTGAAACCGGCCCTTAGTGGATATTTGATAGATCAGTAATGGTGGGTGGGTGGGTGGATGGACAAATGGACAGACAGACAAACAGATGGATGAACATACATGGATAGAATGAGGAGGGGAGAATGGGTAAAGAATGAATTGATTACTCTTTAAGTTAAAACTGTCTCGTTTGTTTTGTGAAACACGCTTTGCTTCAAACCAAAGTATAGAAGTAAATTTTAAAAAAAAGTATAACAGAATAATTCAGAAAATTAAGGAGTTAGAATATGTAGAAAGGAAACACAATAAATGAATTACGAAATTTATTTATGTACTTATATATCTAATGTATACATATTCTTTAATATGAATGTACTATATAAAAATTTATGATTTTAATTCTAGGTTGGTGCAGAGTGATTCAGAAATGTTGAACAATGATGAAATTGTTTTGAAAGTGTCATCTGCTCTCCAGCGAGCTGAGATGTTTGAACAGATGGGCGAGTTGTACGAGAAAGTGAACTACACAGAAAAAGCTTTTGAGTGCTATAGGAAAGCAAACGCTTTCTCCAGAGCCATCGATTTGGCTAGATACATTGCTCCTGCAGGTACCTAGAAACCTAATATTATTGGAGAGTATTAAGTAATTGTTTTAGTAAAGCATATTTTTCAATTACATTTTGTATAATTTAAGTATAGGTTTCGCTATTTTATTAAGGAATGAATGTTTCAATCTGCCATATTCTGTGGCTTTTAAGTTAAAAAAAAGTTTTTTTTCTTTTTGACCAGAGGTTGAATGATGAGATGAGAGACAACTATTAGGAAGAAATATATTTTAATGCATTACAAATGATTCTGCCTAACTTAAAAATTCTGCTTGATTTCTCTTATTAAATTTATTTTATTCCATTTCAGTGGAATCTCTATCCATCATTTCCCAGGAGATTGACAACAATTTCCATACGTGCGGACATTCAATGTGTGTGGGTGGACATGATATGGATATCGATAAGAAAACTAACCTAACTAATCTTTACGTTGAATATTGATAGACCTATATTAGTAATATGTAAAGTTCAACTAATAGAAAACAATACAAATGAGAATTTTTTAAACATTTATGAGACATAAATAAGATATTAGACAAGCACCTCTACTCAACTCACCAATATAAAAAAAATTATTGGAAACACGAGTTCTGCTCAAACTGTTTAGTTGTGGTGATACAAAAACAATCACTTGAAATTCCACTATTAAATTTGAGAAAACGGTGCAGTATTTCAGAATTACTTATACTGTGAAAAATCAAAACTGTCATCTGTCTAACAAAATAAATTACCTGTAGAATTTTCAATCATTCACAAGTGTCTTAATTTTTTTTACTTTAATTGGGTTAGTCATAATTAGTCTTAAAAAAACACTATAAAACTGCAGTTTTATCAGACATACTTACACTCCAACTTGTTTAGAAACACTTAAGAACCTAATTATCGAAAATTGGTGTGGAAAATATCAGCTGATGTAGTAGAGTAATATTCACAGAGCAACGAACAGTCATAGGTGGAAGCCAAGAACATGAAATATAAATTCAGTGGAACCGCGTTATAACTATATTCGACAATAGAAAAATAAATTATTGCTATAGCGAGTTATCGTTATAACAAAGTTTACCTTGCCCCATAATTTTTTTTATTGTATTTGCCCTTGTAGATCCTGTGGTTGAACCAGCAGACGCGACGTTGCTTTCTCCTCCATTCTTATTCCCCTCCCCAAAATTTTCCAGCTGCAGGAGGAAGTTAGTTGCCTACCAATCAGCGCACTACTTCACTCCTTGTCTCTCTCTTTCATCTACCTCTTCTTCTCCTGTCTCGCCCCCCTACCGGATTCTTCCAAACCTTCTTTGTTTCCCTGTAAGGCAGAAGATAGCCGACCTCTCAGGTTGAAAAGGGAAGAGGCGAGACAACGTTTTTTTGAAGGGCGACACTCCAGCACGGCAAAAAAAAAACCCCTCAGCACGTCACTGAAAGTGACACTATAAGCAGGAAAACACTATGAGCAAAACACAAAAATTCATGACGAAAACACCAAAAGATATAAAATTATGCACCATAAAAAAACATAACTTTATAAAATGAACAAAACAAATATTTTTTAAAATACTAAATCTTTTATGAAATTTTATCTGGTAGCACATGTCAAAATTAGAAAGACAGAAAATCCACACTGTATTTGTGTTGTGTTATGGTCAGTCGCCCTCCTATTAAACAGTCTTCAACTGGTGTGTCAGGCATGATGTCTTGTTCGCCTAGCAAAAGAGAGAGGGAGAAAGAGAAAGAAAGGAAAGTGCACAGCTGTAAAAACATTCACTCCCTCCCCTTGCTGGTCGATGGAAGGGTGCTTCCTTCCACTTCCAGGGGAAAAATTTCAAAAGGCCTGCACAACATGTAAATATGTAATGAAATACTTTCAGCTGTGAATTGAAGTTATATGAAATGGCTCAGAGACAAGAAATAAATTACTGAATCAGAAACAGTTTTCATTATTCGCTGGAAAATGAAAACATTATTTTCGGGAATGTTTGTTATTGTTCTTATGGAGAAACATTCGGGGCTAGAAAAATCATGCATTATAGACGGGAAAACTCTTTAAACGGGAAACTGATAAGCGGGTTCTACTGTATCATAAACAATGTGGCATTATCTAGCAACTGTTAAGACGTAATCATGCTTTTCTCTTTACACTCCTTGCACGTGGCAATGCTATGACCTTGCAAGCGGCAGTCTTCCTACCCCAACAACATAAAAGGAGCTGTAGACTGCTAGCATATCCCCGCCATCGTTCCCCTCCACACCATCTACACTTTTCCAGCCTACCCCTCTTTTCTTGGCCACGACTAGATCTACTCCCATTCGTACCTCTCCCCCCTGTTATCGTACCATCTTCCATGTCCCTCATAACACTCGCCCATTCCTCTTCTCTAGCTCCGGCCAACGCAAGTGTCGCCATGCGACACAGACTAACAAAGGCTGGCTCACGCGTGACAACACGTATCACTTGTGATACGTGTTTAAACAGTTTAAAAATACAAGTTTACAAATGTTCATATCACTATAGCGAAAGGCTTCATTAACTGATTTGCGTTATAATCAAAATAATTACCTTCCAAGTGATAGGGAAAACGATGGTGCATTTAAAAACTATCGCAATATCGGACGTGACGCTATAGGCCATACTCATAACGCGGTTCCACTGTATTGTGATAGACAAAATGCAATGTAGGGAATGTTCTTAATGTTGCATTACTGTTTCTCTTTTTTGTGTATCTTTGTTAGATGAACTTTTAAATGTCTTTTAACATTTTACACTAGAAAATATTCAAGTTAGTGAGTGTTGTGGCAACATTGCATTGCAAGCTGATATCTAAGTAATATGGCACCACTTTTTTGCTGGCTGTTAACTATTATCGAAAACCAACAAGACTGGCTATGTAAACAATGTTTTCCATTCTCGAACTTGAAAGTTTACCCCCTTGGTAATAAATCAGTTTCCAATGTTGTTGTTCAGTTTGTTACAAAAACATACTTCATTCCACCTTTTCCAGAAAACCACCCATGTTAAGAGTTTTGCCGGTCCGCCATCTTATCAGACTAACCAACACACACTGTCGCAGACAGTACATGAGTCAAACTCACTCATAACACTTCGCCAAAAAAAATCGTAAAACTGAGATATCCTAAACATACCATCCGACTAGACTGAAATGCAGTCTCAACCACAACTCATATTTACAAAAACAGAGAGAAAAAAAGAGAAAAAAAAATTCAAGCACATTATATTCACACTACTGTTACACTTTTTGAATAGGAAGCCTGTATAGTTTGTGCACTGTATGGCACAGCTCTCTATTTTGGGTGCGTTGGTCGGCCACCCTTAGAACACCATCTTTGCCTGCTTGGACCTTAACCACCCTGGCCAAGCTCCATCCTTGAGGAGGGTACATGATCTTCTTCATCTAGGACGAGGTTCCCCACGTTGAGTCCAGGCTGTTGGATCCATCATTTCCTTTGAGGTTGTAGATGCTAGAGATATTCCGTGTAGCATCTCCAGAAATTTGTTGCAAGGGTACACACCATTTTCTATTGTTTGGAGAGGCAGCAGGTTTGGTATGTTTCTTGTGGCTCTGGTACACCCACAAATCGTGCTCCAACCAAGAAGTGACCAGGGTTTAAGGCAGATACATCATGAGGGTTGGACGATATTGGTGTTAAAGGTCTTGACTTCAAAACAGCTTCAACTGGTGTACATTGTGTTTTTAACTCTATCAGTGTTAGTATCTGTTGCCCAATAATTCAACGCAGATGGTGATTTTCCGATTTCACTGCAGGCTCCCACAATCCATCTAGATGAGGACTGGTAGGTGGCAGGAAGTGGAAATCAATGGAATGAGAAGATGCAAATTTTCCAAGGGCTGTGATTTCAGTAGATTCTGGAATATCCGAGTTAGTTGTCTGGAGACACCTTTGAAATTGTACCCACTGTCAGACCACAGGGCAGTACAGAGTCCTCTTTGCGACACAAAACGTGACATGTCTGCAATGAAGCTATCGGTGCTCAAATCAGGCACAACTTCAATGTGGATAGTTTTTGTGACTAAACATATGAAGATGGAGATGTAAGCCTTCTTGATATGACATCGACGTAAGCCATTCAGGTGAATTTAAATGGGTCGTGCATAGTCAACATCTGTACGCTCAAAGGCTTGGGCAGGAGGGACTGTCTGATGGTATGAGAGGTGGATTATTGCTATGCTTGCAGCAGAAACACAAAACACATTTGAAGACTCTGGTTTGCGAATCAAGCATCAAGCATATAGATTCCAAAACTCTTTAGAGATAAGTGATTGTAAGAGTTTGGGTGCAGCATGAAGGTATTTGGCATGATGGTGATCACTGATAAATAAGAGTGCTAACAACACGGTGATCTTTAGGCAACAAAGTTAGGTGCTTAGCACTATAGTTAGATCTGCATTGTTTAATCGGCCGCCCACCCTGAGTGTTGTAACCTAGTACAACATGGCTATTTCCGTTTGAAACGAAGCAGATCATCCTTGAAGCAGACCTGTTGCACACATTTACATACAGCTTATACAGACTGTTTCAGTTCTAGTAATGACAATGGTCCACTGCCATGGTCTTGTTTGCAAAGGCACTTGATAAATCGTCAGACATAAACAATTATACTAATCAGCTTAGACCATTTAGGTGATTGTTGCAATATTTGCAATTCTGCAAAATGATCTTGTCTCGTCAAGAATGTTTTATGTGGAGACATCAATTCAGGAACATCTGCAAGATTCTGAGACACTGAGGCCATGGGTGTGGTGGGTCAACTAGCCACTGAGGTTCATGCTACCACAGACTATGCAACACGAGCTCTTGTGGGAGTACACCACGGCTAGCACAGTCGGCTGGGTTATTCTGTAATCGGACATGTCTCCTTGCTTCAGGGGATACCTATTCTTTAATTTGTACCACGTGGTTATCATCAAAGGTTTCCAGTTGCTATGGAGGAGTCTTGATCCATGCAAGAGTCACACTAGAATCAGACCTTCAGATACTGAGAATGGAATTTCAAACAATAATGGAGATGTGTACGGCAGACTTCCAGTCTGGGAAGAGATACTTGCTTAAAGGGGGCCACTCTCGATTTAGCCATGACTAGGTGAATACACACTTCTCCATTAGTATATACATACCACAAGTACACAGCAGCTGCGTACGCCTTCTCAGAGGCATCTGAAAATCCATGCAGTTTTGCGCTGGCGACCCTTGGACATATGCAGTGAGGAAGCTGCAGTGATTTTAAAGCACCCAAGTTCTCAGTGAAGTTGTTCCACATGGTCTCTGTTTGAGGTGGTAGAGGTTCATCCCAATCCAGACCTGAGTCCAGAGCTACTGTGTTAGGATCTTCGCCCAAACAGCTATGGGAGGCAACCAGCCTACAGGATCGTAGATCTTAACTATTTGTGACAATACAAAACATTTTGTAGCAGCACCACTAGTGACACAAAAATTATACGAAAAGGTATCTTTTCTGAATTCCAGTACAATCCAAGTACATTTATAACTGATCCAGCTGAAAACTTAAGCATATTAGGATGTTCACAATAGTCTGGAGGCAGGTCTTCCAAAACCTTAGGGTAGTTAGTAGACAATTTTTGCAACTCAAATCCACCCAACTGCAATAGGTTCATCAACTGCTCTTTCAACACGCAAGCAACTTCCATCGTTGTAGCTCTCATCACAGTGTCATCAACAAAGATGTGGGTCTGTAAGATAATTGAGGCCAAATGGTATAAAAGATCATCATCCAAGGCCAGCTGCTGCAAGGTTAGAATGGTTAAAATTGGAGATGATGACAAACAATAAGTTACAGTTGGTATACTGAGAAGGACTGTCATGCCACAGAATAAGCTGATCGGGTCTATCCTTTTCATGGACTAGGATTTGCCTGTACTTTTGCTTAATGTCGCAAGAAATGCAACATAATATAGCCTGAAGTGGAGGATATCGTCTGTGATCTCATTTTGAAGTTTGGGTCTTGGTAGGAGAATGTTATTCATAGATGGACAATTTGAGGTTTTTTCACCGCCATCAAACTTCACACACAGCTTTGTGGTTGAACTCAAAGTCTTTACGACACCACAATGAGGTACATAACATTAATTGCGTTATGACCCAACTGGATGTTCACTCAGTGAGATGTAAGGTTCCATATAGCCTGAATTGACATAATCCTTCATGAAATCTTGGTACATGGTTTTGAAGAATGAATGGTAAGCAAGTTTTCTTTCTAAGGAATGAAATTGATGCTCTGCCGGCATATGAGAGTCTCCAAGCTGCTGCTTTTCGGGTAGTACAGAGAGNAAATTGATGCTCTGCCGGCATATGAGAGTCTCCAAGCTGCTGCTTTTCTGGTAGTACAGAGAGACGAACCTTGTAACAACCTGTTTCTTTACGTGAATGTGTGTTCATGAAATGGCTTTCACAATAATCAACATCTGGTAGTTTCACTTGGGTTTGGGGAGGCTCTACACTTTCCCAAAACCTCTTCAGAGTAGATTAAAGGGTATTGTCCATCCTGACAAACATTGATACTCTCTCTTGGTTCAGAGTTTTAGACAACTGTAACACAGGACACTCACCAAGAATAACCTGGCCAAGTTTTGATTCCAAAACTACTGGTAACTGCTTACCAAGTTCCAGGNCTAAAGGGTATTGTCCATCCTGACAAACATTGATACTCTCTCTTGGTTCGGAGTTTTAGACAACTCTAACACAGGACACTCACCAAGAATAACCTGGCCAAGTTTTGATTCCAAAACTACTGGTAACTGCTTACCAAGTTCCAGGCATCCAGCCATGCAACTGTGCACGTATGCATCTGCACCAAGTAATATATTGATAGAAGCTGGCTCGTCAAAGTGAGAATCAGAAAGTAGCAGGGAACCCAGCTGCATGCGAATACCTGAGTCTACGACTATACGTGGCAAATTACTAGTGATTTTTGACATAACAAACAGTGAATGAGTAAACTCAAAATGTGGATGCACCAGTGATAGTAGCCTGCAATCAATTTCTCCTTTGTGAGGTACTGCATTTGTAGACACACCTGACACACCTGACACCTTGCGATTAGGCAGACACAAAACCTGAACTGTGGATTGTGTGATAAAAGAGGCTTAGGCTGCATTATCAATAAGGCACCGCATCACGTAAGGCTTCCTATCAATTCCATATATTTTGACCAATGCAGTCGCCAACAAAACTTTAGTTTGGCACTCACTAGATGACAAACTTACAAATTCATCATGTTGAGGATTCTCGTGGCAGGCAACTGGGGATTCTTCATTCTCTTCAGCATTCTGATCACTATGAAAGAGGATGTTATGTTTTTGTTAGCACTTCTTACATGTTTTCACTGCAGAATACTCAGCCAATTTATGTAAAATTCCCAGATGATTAAAACACATCCTCTTATTTCAAACTATTTTCTGTTTTTCTTCTGTTGATGCAGCCAGGAACTGGGAGCACTTATAGATCAAATGGGTAGTTTGTCTGCACAGTACACATGGCCTAGGTGAGCTGGATGACAATGTCATGGCAAAGACAGACTTCTGAGAACCTATACCTAATATTTTTGGTTGAGTGGCTTTGGTCTTGTGATAAACATCCGGATGAATATACATAGAACTTACATCATGAACACAATTAATCTTAATGACTAGAGTTGTTCCGATACCAATGCCCTTCCCTCTTGTATGTTGTTCCAGCTCACCACTATTATGCAGAAATATGAGAAATAAGAAAAATTAAAAAGGAAGAGATTTTCCTTATTTATCTGCAGTATAAACACAATACAAGACAGTAATTATTAAACTAATGTCTTTATTAGAAATATAGCAAGCAAAATTAATCATCAGCGGTTTTTGATACACATTACTTAAAATATCACAAGTTTTCTTTTAAAAATACAAGCTGATTAACATGGTCAGGAAGTATGTGACTACGGTGATCTGTAACAATAAGTCCTCCTTGTAAAAACACTTATTCAGAAAAGACTGAACGAGCTGGAACTGAGAGCCAGAATTGGCTCTGTCTCTTTACATTCTTGTGTAGTGAAGTGTTCCAGAAATCAGCTGGGCTTTCAACTTTTATCAACTCTGTGTCGTTTCACTTGCTTGCTTGTAGTAATGTATTGTCCCTGCCTATTTGTTTACGTTTTTATGTGCAACTTATTGCAGCATGCCGTCTGGAACATAAGTACTTTACAACAGTTGCAGGCTGCAATATATATTTCCTGCAGTGAAAGTTATTTCTAAAATATTTTCAAGCAGCTCACAATATGTTCGTTTAAGTATAAAGCATACATTTCACTTTGGCGTAGTTCATTTTTCATGCCAGACAATAATAATAACCACAGGCAGCAAAAAAAAATTCCCAACATATACGCGCAGGATTAGAGAACACATTGGTGGTTACAAAATAGTTCTCAGTGCAGCCGCAAGAAGTCAACATAAATATTCAATATAGTATTGATTTTAGTTCATAATATCACCACCCAGAGCACAGCGAGATGAAAATTCCCTACTTCCATCCATGATATATATTTCTCTAGATGTAAGCGAGTCATGAGTAGCGTGATAGAAAATCTGTGACGTTCGCCTTTATCCAGGTCTTTTTGTTGGTTTAAGATTCCGTAAAAAATGGCAGGTCTGATAAATATCGTTAAACGTACAACCACACCATATAATTTTTGTGTCTAAAGAAAGTAATAACCTGTTTTCATTGTCTATAACCGATACTAATGTATCGGCCCAATACCATACCAAATACAGAGGCATAAACAAAACTTTAAGTATCAGCTGATACCGATTCTTGGTATCGGTATTGGAACAACTCTATTAATGACTTTGGTTTGCTGAAACTGCAACAGTTCCCACACTTCAGGAAGGATGTCTTGACCTACAGTACGAGAATTCTCAAATTTGGTACACATTATTATCTCTAGCTTTTTCAGTAATACTATCACAACAATAAGATTCTTAATAGTGACATCATGACCTAAAACTTCCAAGGCTCAATCAAGCATTTTCATTAAATTAATTCACAAAATGCTGAGGTGACCAGGTTTGAAGAATTCACCAGAATTAAGTCAAGAATTCAGTTTATATACGTTGTTGTCAATTTCCTATTGTTTTGGTAGTGTGAAGTTAGTAATTCCCATGCTACAGTATAGTTTTCGCTGGGAACAGGGAGGTTCTTAATCAGTTGGAATGCTTCACCCTTATGGCATCCTGTAAGATATTGACATTTCTCCACAACTGCAAAAGCTTGATTTTCGTAAATGGTAGCACTATATAATTGAGAAAACATGGGCCATTCTTCCCACTGTCTAGAGAACATTGTCAGGTTGAGCTTTGGGTACCTTAAATTCATGTGTCATACAATTGCAGTTGGGACTGTTTGCTCGACATTGTCTGCAAAGAAGGTGGTTATTTGAGTGCTGGTGTCAGACAGCAGAGCATTAAAATTACTATGAAGTTCCAGGAAACTTACTTCCACATAGTTTTGTAGCATGTTTTCTTGTTGCAGAAACTGATCGATCAACAAATTTGCAGCAGCATATATTTTACCAATCTGATCGGAAAGTTCATGTTGTTCGTGCACTGTGGCTAACGTCACTTCAAAAACATTGCATAGTGTTCGCACCTTTTTGATTACGTGCAAGACCTTGGACTCTTACAGCTTTAGCTTCAACAAAAATGTTGTGCATTTAATTTTGCAGACGGGAAAAACTACAAACTGACGTGACAAGAAGAAAGGGGAAAAAAACACAGACTTTTCATATGTTCGGGGCCATGCTGATAACGTATAACTGGGTTAGCACTGCTATAGCTTGCAACATAACGATGTAAACAAACACATATGAGTCGGGTACTACACACAAACACAGTTCAGCACATATTTCCATCACTTTACTTCAGATATGAACCGGAGACATGTAGAGTCCTTTCCTTCATGGGATGTGAGGCGGTATGCTTATAATTTTGTTTCGAGCTAGAGGAGACTGAGACAAAGAATCCAGACAATGGTAGTGTGAACGGCGCGGCTTCAAATCTTCATGACACGCCAAAAATGAGACACAGATCGACGAACATTGTTAAAACACGAGACACCGAGACATCACAGGTGCTGAATCTGGACCGGAGGGCCATAGATGTTAGGAAAACACACTTAATTACACCTTTTCTGGAGGACTACATGCGTTAAGAGCTTTACTGGTTCGACATCTTGTCAGACTGACCAACATACTCGATCGCAGACAGTACATGAGTCACGTTCATTCATAACACGTCACCAAAAAAGACATAAAACTTAGAATTCGTAAACACAGTCTTTGTACCAATTTTTTTTTTGTTACGTAATACGTGGTGAGTAATTTTATACTTCTGTGGTAAAGATTTATTATTTTTCATAGCAATGTGAGTTTACTGTTAGGTGGCATGAAAACAACAGTAGGATAGGTTACTTCAAGTGGTAAACTACAAATAAACTAACTGCAATATAGTGAGATGTCAGCTAGTAGTATTAAAAGTGCATTTGCATGTTATAGATGCTAATGTAATATTGCATGGTCAATATAGTTTAATTAATAATAACATGTTTTATCACTACACGTGTCATACCTGCCAGTAATGAGCAACAAAAACTTGGCTAGATTTAGAGGTTGGACACTTGATAATATTGTCTGTCTGTGAGAAGATTTGTTATTTAATTATTTGCTAAACAATTTTGGCCACAAACACAACACAAAAGATATAACATTCATCACATTGAAAGACATTTTTTGTTAATTATTTTCTATGAAATAATTGGAATATGCAATCTATTACAATGGGACTTAACATTTTGTTCAGTCAATACAGTGCATGACAATCTTCTAAAATCACTAAAAATTTTGGTATTTTCACCATACATATTTATATGGGAATTATGGTGGGACCATGGAAAATTCTCCGTGGTTACAGACTTTTAATCCATGCATGTTCGAAGCGGTGATTTTGGAGAATCCAAAAAATAGTCTGTTTGGATGACTGTATATTCATGCCCGTTGGTAGGTGGAGGATAAAAGGGACTTGTCCCCTCCAATAATTGAGGACTAATGGATCATCCACCCCTCCCCCTCCCACTCCCCCTCTTAATAATTGCAGAACTGTAATTTTGTGTTATTTCTGGGAACTGAACATAGTTTTGCTTCTAGAAGGATCTCTTTATTTATTCACCTACAACATAATTTTAATGAGTGTTAAATATTATTTAATATTATTTAAAAGTGTTTGTATTTACAAGTGTACAAGTGTTTTTTTAATGGTATGTATTTCTTGTAACATTATTGTATAATATGGATAATTTTGTTGTGCATAAATAAAACTGTTTCTTGACAGACATTTCAAAAGATGTTCATGAGCAATTGAATATACTGAACAATGAAAATGACTGTGCTTTGAGAGGAAATGATTGCGGTATGGCTATAAAACCTNGTGCATAAATAAAACTGTTTCTTGACAGACATTTCAAAAGATGTTCATGAGCAATTGAATATACTGAACAATGAAAAGGATGTGCTTTGAGAGGAAATGATTGCGGTATGGCTCTAAAACCGGATCTGGCAATGCAGCTCAATGTTGGAAACGGGATAGGTACTCAATCTTCTGGAAGCTTTAACAGTTGTGGCCTACCTTCCTTATATCCGAATCATAAAATATGTCAGAGTTTCATTAAACAGGAACTCAAAAGTCGAGTACTCAGATTTCAGACAAAGTGGTTTGATACGTACAAGTAGTTACATCTAAACAATGGTAAAGATTAAGATACTATTTTTTGTTTTTACTGTCATAATTATATTAAAGTAGCTCCAGAAAAGACTCTAGCTACAAAAATGGATAACTCTTTTGTTACAGTAGGGTTTCGTAATAGTAAGAAATCTGTACAATAATTTATTGCACATGAAAAATTTTCCTTGCTTTTCAAGGGGGTTAGAAATTACAAGTATTTAAAATCGTGAATTGAATCTAAACTCAGTAAAGTCACTGAACTTAAACAGATGCACGCTAGAAAATGCCTACTTCAAACAGTATCATTGATTGGTTTCCTAGCTCGCCAAAGACTTTATCTACAGGATCACAATAATGAAGATAACAATTTCATAGAACTCCTGAAGCTTAGATCACAAGACTGTCGTGAAATCAAAAAGTTGCTTTTTCAGGCAGAGGGAAAATGCTCCATCCAGAACATCAAATCAAATTTTATGTCTGATGCCTAGTAAAACGATCACAGGTCTGGGCCAGCAAATTCTTTCTGTAGAGCCTATTATGTTTTCTTTGATTTGTGATGGCTCAATAGATATAAGTGGTGATGAACAAAAGAGTATGTGCATTAGGTGTGTTAATAATGATTTAAGAATTGAAACATTTTTGGGATTGTATCTTGTATCAAGCACTACCGGTTCAATAATAATCAATACACTCAGATTTCATGGTCTGGTTGAATCTGCCAATCTCCAATTTAGGAGGACAATCTTATGACGGAGCTGCAAATATGTCAGGTGTGCGCAAAGTAATTCAAGCTATTTTGAAGAAAGAACAGCCACTGGCTTCATTTGTTATCGGTGGAGCACACTGCATAATTTAATAATAAAAAATTCTGCCGAGTGTAGCATGTGTACTCGGAATGCCTTACAATTGGCAAATAAACTAGCCATTTTAAACAACAGGATGAATCAATTTTCTGGTATTTTGAAATCTTCCATTGCTCAGGTTGAGGAAAAGGAAACTGGAAATGAAGAACCCTACCCTCAAGCAAACATTTCACGTATCCAACCACTGTGCCTGACAAGGTGGATTTACAGGCGGAAAGAGATTTGTGGGATTCAGGGCAACTATTGCAGCATCCTCGGCACACTTGAAAAGACGAAGGGTTACAGCAGTAGGACTAGTCCTTTGTTATATAATTTCAGCTCTGGAGAGAGCACGAAGTTTAGTTTCTAACACTAAAAACTGCTGTTTTATGACCATGTAAAATAAAATTAATTAATTAACCTAGGAACACTTTCTTATCGCGCGTATTTTCGGCTTGTCTAATGTGCGTCGGCAGTGCACTCAGAATAGCCAACGTAATAGTAATTTTTGTTCGTTCGTGCATCAGCTGATACAGANCCTTTGTTATATAATTTCAGCTCTGGAGAGAGCACGAAGTTTAGTTTCTAACACTAAAAACTGCTGTTTTATGACCACGTAAAATAAAATTAATTAATTAACCTAGGAACACTTTCTCATCGCGCGTATTTTCGGCTTGTCTAATGTGCGTCGGCAGTGCACTCAGAATAGCCAACGTAATAGTAATTTTTGTTCGTTCGTGCATCAGCTGATACAGAATTTTGTAAATGGCACGTTGTTTGTTTCGAATACGTCAAGCTGCCAATCAACGACTGTAAATTAGAGTGAAAATTGAATTGTAAATAAACAAAAAGAAGACTCAAATGTAGACATAGCAGTAAAATGTAATTGATTGGTACTACAGCTAGAATGAATTAAATTGTGCAGTGATTAGGTATTTGTTATGCGTAAAGATGTTTTTGATGTTTTGAGGTTACGTGCCAGCACAAAGATAAATTATATTGGCACATTCTTCAACTACAGCAAAAGAAATTATAGTTTTCATTCCCTTGATACACTTTAATTAATCACATTCAGAATAAAGTGGGATTATATAATGCATAAACAGATTAAATTTAAAAATCTACAGTTTTTGTTATTTTTTTCAAAAGTCCATGTACTCAACAGGAATGAAAATACCTGAACGGGACAACTTGTGTCCTATAGCTATTCATCAAAAGTATCTTTCATAAAATAACTCACTTTTTTTTTGTCACCCACATAATTTTTTGGCTTTGAAACCAACAAATTTTATTTTTTCCCAAGTTGGAGACTATTTTTTTGTAGGAAGGAAGTCTAAACCAGATAACTCTGATGTTGCACTGTTCTACATGTAGACATTAAGCACACCAAATATCAGAAATATAAATGCAACTTTGGTGAAGCAGGGTGGGGTATAAATTGGGGTAAAACAGCCATCTGAATGCTGAAAGCAGGTCACCGGCATCTTAAAAATACAAAATTTATTTTATAATGTAAACAAGCATTCTAATAGTATATCTGTAAGCTTTTAAATGGCGCTGAACACTCCACAATAGTTGACTTAAATTTAAAAAGTTACGCTAGTTGCGCAAACCTCAGAAATCTGTGAAATTTGCTTGCAGTGTGTATGAAACATGGCTGCCATCATCCACTTGTTGTACGTAAAAATCTAAATTAATGTTTTTCTTTCACCTTGAGAATAAGGTAACATAGCAAAAAAAATTTATCAAAATAAAACATGTTGCACATTCAATTTTTGTTTTTAGTTTTATGATTTTGTATTGAATGATCTTATTTCTATGAAGCCCTAATGTGTTCTCATGGCATTTATGGTCTCTTGAACAAAGCCAAGAGCTTCATGAAGACCAGCCAATTTTGCAAGATCCATCCAGACTGTTGATTTTACAGCTTTTACAATTTAGCATGTACAGCCTGTAACCAAACGTTGCATTGCCTTGCCAGTCAGTAAATCAAGCAGTCCGTGGATGTGGTCTGTAAGTGATATAATAGATGAGTGTGAAAAATGCAGTACGCAACACATTGTGGGTTACACACTAGAATGTTTGACAGTGTGGTCAAATGCTTCAAACTAAACTTATGTTTTAAACACGTGGTGACAGCATTGGTAGCGGATCAGTAGGGTGGAATGCAGCATGTTGCGTTCAACACAAGCACGTTCCCACTTGTATTCTGAACAGACACGCAGCTCACCTTCCAGCAGGTTGTTAAGTCTGTTCCATGCTGTGTAAGCAAGTGTCACTCAGTCGCTCAGAATGAAGGAAATTAATCTGTGAAGTTGTAGAATCTGATCAAAACTACTTATTTGCATACAGTTTTACAAAATAAATTCCTATGGAATATTTTTGGTAATCACCAAATTTTAAATGGAATACACTAGTATTACGTCTTGTAGATAAGACTGGATTCACCTACTGATGATAATGCCTTATTTTACGAAGTTAAAGTACAGAAAAGCCATGTAACTGTGTGATGTCCATTTCACTCATTTATGTCAGGCTTCCCCATGTACTTTGAACAGCATTTTGCATGCTGTATTTAAAATGTAGTTGCTTGTCTACCCATCTGTTTTAACATCATAATACAAAGTTTGCCATGTTTTAACACTCATCTCGCAAAGGCTCATCTATTATAGCTGTAAGTGCCGGGTGAGTGCCCAGCTAGCCCAGCTTTTGGGAGGGGGGAGCCAGCTGGCTGCCCTCCCCTCATCCCTTGCCCAGAGTGAGCATGTTCATGCATGCATAGGGAATATATGGCCCACGAGATCTATGTTGTATAGACTTGTATTAATAAGTTAACATTTCAGTAATAAAGCCTCAGATTTTTTGGTATTAAGTCAATGAAAATGAACTTTGCACTTGCCAAAAGTAACATGTTGCACTATGTTAAAGCACTTTGTGCAGTCAAGAGACTGTCCAACATGGCTTCCTAGGGTAGCATATTTTTTGGAAGTCTTTTGCCTATCAAAATGAATTTATATTTAAGGAGAAAACAGGTCGTTTTTTTACCATAGATAATTGAACATGGACTTCATGCAAAAAATTGCACATTTTGATTAGTTTAGGGATGGGTCAAAATCTTTCTAAAATTTTCCAAATCATCTATTACAACCATCCCTTACTAAGAACCTTATACCGGAAAACCTCGAGGGTTTGAATCAGTGGGGTTGTACTATATGCTCCATGACCTGCATGTTCTATATACATGTCAGTTGTATGCACGGGTGAAAAGGAACCAAACCTGTTTACCTTCTGTCCCTCATTGCCTCGTCATTTATATTTTTGCACCAGTACAAATTAATTAATTTTATTATAGTTTATAGTAGTGTCATATTAGATACCAATGTTGTAGCTCAGCCCAAGATAGAAAGGCTGTTATAATGCTGATGGTCATGCCTTATTGATGGTGCAGATGTGGTGAACCTCGAAGAAGAGTGGGGAAACCACCTGATGGCCAGTAAACAGATGGATGCTGCCATTAGCCACTTTATTGAGGCAGGCAAGAGTGCGAAGGCTCTGGAGGCAGCAATGGCTGCAAGACAGTGGAAGAAAGCTGTTCACATTATACAGGTATTAACAGTTTTTGTGCATTTGGTTACGATCAGGTGCAAATGCACATGTGTGGAACAATACCAGCTTGAATTACTTTTAATGTATAATTTTTTGTTTTCACAATATTGTATGGGATTGAACTGCATGCATATTTAAAATTTATTATGGAAAAATTATGTACGTACGAATTTTGTNCACAATATTGTATGGGATTGAACTGCATGCATATTTAAAATTTATTATGGAAAAATTATGTACGTACGAATTTTGTTTTAAATTATATTTAATGTTACCTTTAATCATTAAAAAATATATCCATAAAGATTTTTATACTTAGAGTCTTTAAATTTTTGTGAACTATGAAATAACGCAAAATACTATGAAAACTCTTACAAACCGTTGTTTTGCCATTTCTAATATATGATACAGCATTATCCCTCGTTAATTTCACTTTTATGCTGATACACTTAAAATTATTTCCAGTAATCATGTTTTTGACTCCACAAATGTAAATAAAGTTTACTAGAGAACGATTTATAATTTGATCGATAGCAAGGTCGAAAGATTATTGCTGTAGTACAATCAAATATATTGACCCAAATCGCTAAGTGTTGTGCTCGTTCACGTGTAAACACATGGATAACCTTAATTTTTATTAGTTTTTAATGGGCAAGTGATTGTAACCTAATATTTTGGTAATATCACTGAAGAAAATACTTAGATATAACACAGATGAAAATTTTTTGGTCAGTGAAATAATTATGCACTTAACATTTGTGCAGTATTTGTAAACACTTTTGACTTTTCTCGTCTTCTATGATTTGTGGTTAGGTTCATGATAACTAGCAAGGATACTAATTTTAGTTGTCTACCTACGTTGCAAAATGGATTAAGAATGCCAAAAATAGTAACTACTTTTTTTCTTGTCCAGTAGTTTTAAAGTGTTTGATAAACTGAATAGAATACAAATACTGCTGTGAGTGAGCATGAAAAGACAAGTGCATAAACACTGCTGTACTGTATGCACAGTGAACAATGATAAGTGTGTTATACAAAATAACTGCTACATTAGAAGCAACTTTGTGTAAAAACTTACNTATGCACAGTGAACAATGATAAGTGTGTTATACAAAATAACTGCTACATTAGAAGCAACTTTGTGTAAAAACTTACGTATCTGTTGGCAGAAATTTTTAGATTGCCAATAAATCAGAAACAGGCGTTTTTGCCACTTTTCTCTAGAAAAACCCAACACCTTGTCGCGTGCCGGTTTAGGGATTATAGCACGACATTGGCTCACATCCATCACCCCCTCACACCATCCCCGCCTCGCACACTTCGCTAGGCGCCTTCCAGACGGCACGTGGAACCAGGGCCGGTGGAAAATTTTCAGTACACGTGGAGCGGAAGCATAGACCTTCCCCCTCCTCCCCTTCACCCCCGGACACCTCTCGCCCGCCGCGAGATCTGTGGAGTACAGGGAATTCACGAGATATCAACCAAATAATCGGGCGTATTTCACCTAACTCAGAAAATACGCACCACGGAAGGATCGCTGACAACAGTAGGTATTACCCCTCCCCCCGCCTCTAACTTCAGAAATCAGGACACGTGAGTTGGAAGGCTTTGTTCGGAGCTCTTCCACCTCACCCCCTCACACCTCCTTCCCACCCCTACAAGGCGCCACGTGCCGACAATTAAGACTGGGGGGCTTGCAAGCATAAAAACCCTGTTTCGAGAGTAGAGGGGGGACAGTTGATCATCACCGAGCCAAGGGAAGAGTTGCGGGAAGAAATAATGAGAAGACGTGAGTACGAGTCCGAACAGCAGCCCAGGGAGAATCAGCACCGGCGGGCCGGCTTCCACGGCCTACCACTTCGCTGGAACTCATTCCCAGATGACAGCCTACCCACACTCACCGCTGAGTTAAGTATAGAATTCGTTGTCCAAAGAAGCCCCACTCAACCACGAATTCGCCCCGTGAATACGAGTAAACAAATTATGACAGTACCGCACCTCGAAAGTTTTGATGTTGTGTATTTGTGAATATATACGAGACAATATATTCGTACTTCAAAATACAACAGTGATAGTCTACCTCATTATAATACCCGCAACCTCCAAGCACTTTTTAGTCGGTGCCTGGAGGACATTAACTCTGACCAGATAAGCCACCATGTCCTCGACAGTGGCGGTACCTGCGTCAACCTTTATTATTAGAAACTTTGAGCAAATATTTGTACTACTGTATATAAGGAGTATTTATATTTTTCTATAGTAAAATTCTTACTTATCTTTTGTGGCATTTTGCCGGTGTTTGCTGTTATTTTAATGTTACCTCAGTTTTATTATTTTCCTTTTCGTTATTGGTACTATACTTTATAGGTGGAGGGCAACAGCCGTATGCAAAATCACTGAGGAAGTCATGTACCCAAAATACAGAAACTGTGTGAACAAATATTGAATGAAGCTCAAGATATGGTGGTTCTGTGGGATGTAACTATTGATTAAATTTTGACAGTGCATTTTTGTGTTCTAATTACAATTTTGTTACTTACACATTAAAAGAAGCTGTAGAAATATCATGTAAGATTCTTAGAAAACTTAGGTGCTATAGTTTTTTCTTAATAAGTTTTAAATGTTTTGACAAAGTACAAGATTGATCACACAAAATTGACTGTGACTGTGACCAAGTGTATTCTCATCAGTTTATCCTTTCATTTATATAGTTAAATAACTTTTTTAATGTTTTCATGGAAATATATGGTGATTAAAATAGATTAATATCAAGTTCCATTTAGATTTGATTGAAGTTGTTTGTAAAATTAGAAGATTCATGTCCTAATAATATGCTAATTTTTTACTATCAATATTTATTTAACGAAATGAAAATATTTTAATGCTGAAACTGCAAATTTTATTGACAAAATCAGCTCATTTTATTTACCATAAATCTAGGGCCCTAATTATACTGCATTTACTTGTGTACCACCACCCCGGTGTATGAACAGCACCCTACATTTTTTTATTTTGTCCCTGCATGAAAACTTTTATACTTACATATATAGTTCTAGAATGTTAGGGGTATAGGTCTTGTTGGCACATGTGAGGGTGTGAAACTACGTGCCAATTTCAGGGGTGACTTGGTGCTACTGGTTTCATCGGTGGTGTCGGAAGCAATGGTGATACAGCACACGGGATGTGCCAGAGCAGGTTTCTGTTTCCTCCGGTGTGGACCTAATGAATGTTCCCCTCTTCCGAGCAGCTTCCTCTCTCTTGCACGTGTATACTTGGCTGATACCCCATTCACTAACCTCCAGGCTTCCCTGGCCCTTCTCCAGGCAGCCCATTCATTCCCTGTTTGGCCGCTTTATCTCACCCAGCTTTGTGGCGAGCATTAGGGGGTAGATAGTTCAGAGAGGGAGACAGTGGGTGTACCGTAGGGGTAGGCACAGCCTGGGAGAAAGTAAGGGTAGGCAGGTGGATTGGATAGGTAGGTCTGAACTACTGGTCTCCAGCAAGTACATTAACTGGCCAGGACGTCACTGGCAGACCCAAGCACCTGGCAGAAGATGTTAATATTAGAATAGGGGTGACTACTCTTGTGTTACTCAGGAAGGCGGGACGTCACCATAGATCCAAGCATCACGAAAAGATTGAGCCCTCTATTAGAGGTTTGTTTGTTAGTCTCCTGCAAGTATTTTTGAGGGCAGGATGTCACCGGCAGACCCAAGCACATACAGAAGGTGACAATAGGCAAGGGAAGGATACTGCTCTCATGTTACTCACAAAGGTGCTATATTGCCATAAATCCAAGTATCATACAGAGACGTTTCTCCCTGAAGGTATGGTAGGAAGAGATTTTGCAGCTCGTGACTACTCCTGCAAGAATGTGGGAGTTTCTGTGGACGAAACACGAGTTGGCAAGTTCATATAGAGAAAGAAAAGTTAGCTATGAGTGATAATTCAGCCAATTTCGGATTCTGCCTGTTTATTGCTGTGACAGTAAACACACAAAAACCAGCCTGTACCCTGACTAGGGCCTGAAGGGCCAATCCTAGGTTGTCAACCAGATTGACGCCAAGACTCAGATTCGGAGGCGGGGGGCGAGGGTGACCCCAGTCATATGATACTGGGACTCGTGCCCAGGTGCGTAGCTACTGGGTAGCTGGGAAGCACGGAAGGCTTCAGTGAGCTGGTGGGCAGCATTACGATCTAGTCTGATATGAGTATCAGCTAGTGGTAAGCAATCTTGAAGCATCACTGTACAGTCAGGCAGAGTGACACCCTATGGCTGCGCTGCGAAAGTCTGTTAGCGGTTGCAGAAGTCTGTGCACGGTCGGGCAGAGTAACATCCTTTAACTGCACCGCGAGAGACAGCCTGAAACTGTGGACTGCAGCCTCTATATATACCCAGAGCACAGGGCCAGCACAGGGGGTTCGGGGGTAGCAGAGAGGTCATGGAGAAATAGGCGGCAGAGAAGTGGTGGAGCGGACCTTAAGTGGCCAAAGGAGGTGGCTTGTTTCCCCTCTGCGGCCGAAGGCTGAAGGGGTAAAGTACCGTACCTTGATCTGAAGCAGGTTGCAGTCCAACAGGATGCGTTATCTGGCATGAGTCAAACCTGTTTTTCAAGGGTGATCTGTGGCATGTACGGCTTAACGTCTCGTCTTAGGAGGGGTTGCGACTGTGGCAAGACTAGACTGGTTATTGACGACCCCATGGCGCATCCAGAGCCACCTTCTCTTAATCATAGCCACAGGCACAGAGGACAAGCATGCTCTCGAATGCAGCTGGACTCTATTTCATAGATGCCTGGATCTGTTGTGCTCTCTCTTTCTCTCTCTTTCTCTCTCTATCGCCCTCTTTCTCTCTCTCTCTTTCTCTCTCTCTTTCTCTCTCTCTCTTTCTCTCTCTCTCTCTCTCTCTCTCTTTCTCTCTCTCTCTCTCTCTCTCTCTTTCTCTCTTCTTTCTCTCTTCTTTCTCTCTTTCTCTCTCTCTCTTTCTCTCTCTCTCTCTCTCTCTCTCTCTCTCTCTCTCTCTCTCTCTCTCTCTCTCTTTCTCTCTCTCTCTCTCTCTCTCTTTCTCTCTTTCTCTCTTTCTCTCTTTCTCTCTTTCTCTTTTTCTCTCTTTCTCTCTTTCTCTTTCTCTCTTTCTCTCTTTCTCTCTTTCTCTCTTTCTCTCTTTCTCTTTCTCTTTCTCTTTCTCTTTCTCTNTTTCTCTCTTTCTCTCTCTTTCTCTCTCTTTCTCTCTCTTTCTCTCTCTCTCTCTCTCTCTCTCTCTCTCTCTCTCATAGACAGGTGTCCCCCTCACGCTTAACCCATGTTTCAGCAAAAGGGTTTTGCAGTTAAAATGGCCAAGCATGACTACACAGTGTGCCCTAAGTGGTGAGGATCCAATGGATCCTATTCCCTACCTTTGAGTACGGGACTGTGGTACAGGTATGGCTGAAGGCCTGGTTTCATACAATTATATAATCCCATTTGTTAAGATTGCTGTTGAAAAATACGTTCACAGCCNATGGCTGAAGGCCTGGTTTCATACAATTATATAATCCCATTTGTTAAGATTGCTGTTGAAAAATACGTTCACAGCCTGTTGCAAAGCTAGTGAAAAAGGAAAATATTTAATGTTATCGTTACAATAGTCTTAGCCTTAACGGAGTAGTTATGTTCACTGTGGAATCAAACTAAGTTTCTCATGATGCGAGTATGCAATTCAAGTTACATGGTGCAATTATTAAAATTCTGGAATTGCAGTTAGTGAGAAAANCTCTCATGATGCGAGTATGCAATTCAAGTTACATGGTGCAATTATTAAAATTCTGGAATTGCAGTTAGTGAGAAAATTATGTTAGTGGTTGGCAACCCATGCTCACTTAAAAATAGAAGCTGTTATAGGTTACGAAATTTGGCTGGTACACTTCCAAATGATGGAGGATGGAGTCATTCAGTTGTTTTTGTCATGAGGTATATGTGCCTGTTAGTTCATCGTGCTTCACAATATTTACACACAGAAAAGAAAAATCGGTATTGCAAAAAAGGTTTCAGTGGTATACATGTGACAAACAACATAACACTGGTTCAAAAAGTTTACAAAGGTTTACATCCTTAGGCAGAAATATAATTTCTTCAATGTGATCAGATAGTATGCAAGATTTTAAAAGGTTTATAGCTTGGTAAGTGAACACTAAAGGTGAGCAATGAATAAATACAAAAGGTGAAACATACACACATTTGAAAAGTGAACAACGTATGTGAGAGGCAACTTGAAAAAGATTAAGAATGTCACATACACAAGGGTGTTTACGCAAATGAATCCATACAAATTATGTATTTATGAGCAATAATTAGTTTGGTTAGTAAGTAGCTAGGTATAGTTGCATCTAAAGACAAGTGAATGAATTGGAATAAGTTTAGTTTACACAGAAATAAATTACAAAATTGGTATTATTCATTGTTTGGTTTCCAAGCATACTTTAGTCTAAGGGTTTATCTTAAGCTGGTTTTTTTATGTGTGTTTTAAACTTTTCACTCTCTTTCTTCTTTGGCTCATGGCCATAATACAACTGGTAGTTAGGCTGTAAAACACAATATCATAAACAATACAGTTGGGTTGCAGAACATCTTAAAGCACAAACAAACAAAAACTTCACAAGATAAAGTAGAAACATCATCATATATTATTTACAATCTCCTCATGAGCCATTGCAGGTATTGGTAGCATAGATGTGACCATGGTCTAAGGCTACGATGCAGAGGCAAGACTAAGCTGATATGCTAATATACTTCTGGTTAAATTGAAGTTCATTACAAGACCAGGTATTTCCTTATCTTGTTAGTTTACACAACACTTGGGTTAGGCATTGCTCTGCTTTTAACACACTGGGTTTTTTGCTACCGGTGCACTTCCTATTCTATATACTATCTAGCTAAAAACTTAAACAGCTATAACTCCTATGCTATCTCATACACTCACTCGTGGTCGGGGCTGTGAACATGGTGAGATGGAGACTCTCAGCAGGCTCTGCCAAGGACAGCGACACACACGGATTCTGTGGCTGTAAGTGGGTTAGGAGTTACTGTAGTAAGCTCCTCAGACAGTCTTTTTCTGCGAGGCCAGCCAGCTGAAGGCGGGGGATCTGTGCCACAGCATCTCACAGTAACGCCTGGGCCTTCCTTCAAAGTTAGTGCGGCAGAGTGTGAACAGTATATCAGGGAGATAGGTGTCCCATCTTCGGTGATCTACTTGCATTCAAATACCGAGGCTCTTTTTGATCTCTTGGTTCTTTGTCTCCGTCGGGTTTCCCTGTGGCGAGTGTTTTCCCACTCTGCTGCTCCTATGAATTGGGGTTCGTTTTCTGTTAGGATTCAGCGGGGATATCCCGGTGGGGGAAAATTCCTTCTCCATCATATCAACAATTTTCCTGGTGTCCGCCTTACGGAGAGGGTAACTACCAAGATATACTGTTTCTCTTTCTGTAAGCAGAGATACGGTCCCATCTGTCAACTGCGATTTGTGTCCAGGTTTGCATCTGTCAACGTGAAATTCTGGTTTTTTTTTTAANATACGGTCCCATCTGTCAACTGCGATTTGTGTCCAGGTTTGCATCTGTCAACGTGAAATTCTGGTTTTTTTTTTAAATTTTCCGTGTGTTTTCGTGCTGGCGCAAACTTGGGATTTGCTGGACATAGGCTTCCACGACTCTGCTCACTCCANAATTTTCCGTGTGTTTTCGTGCTGGCGCAAACTTGGGATTTGCTGGACATAGGCTTCCACGACTCTGCTCACTCCATCCCGTGTGTACCTTTGGATAATCTCTTGGAGCACATCCTTTACTCTGGGGTGTCCTGCATGAGAGTGTTTGTGCTAGTAGTAGCAGATGTCTGCCCTAAGGTTATGTATAACATATAATTTCCAGTCTTCACTGTTGGAGTAGTTTGGAACCCATACATACCGCTGCTCTTACTTGAAACATTTAGGGTACTTCGTTAGTAGGTTGTGTACCTCTGGGTCGGTTCACTGCTGTTCTGCGAAGACTGCTCAACTTGTTTGTGCGTCCGTTAGTTGCATGTATCCTTCTGAGTTCTTCTGGTGTGGAGCGTATTGAGGAGGTACCATCCTTTTCCAATCTTCTAGTTCGGCCTTACCCTGGTGGGGGTTTGGAGCTCTAGAGAGGGCATTGGGTAGCTTGTTTTGCTTACCTGGGTAGTGCTGTATCGTGATGGTGAGCTCCTGTAGCAGGAGGGCCCAGCGACCTAAATTGGATTTTATAGCGCTGGCGGTATGCTGCCAGGTTAGGGCACGGTTGTCAGCTCGCAGAATAAGTGGTGCGTAATCCAGATGGTAATGGAATTTCTTGAGTGCCCAAATTACTGCTGTTGAAATAGTACCGCTCGTTTGTGTCAGATCGGAGGGTGCTTGCATAGCTGATCACTCATCTGCTACTGTTTGGTGTTTCCTGGAATAAGGCAACACGTAGTCCTACTCCACCACCAGCGTCCTTTTGGATTATTAATGTTAGGTCAGGAAGTGGCGGATAAAGCATGTTGAGCTATGCAAATTGGTTCTTTAGTCTATGGAAAGCTTTTTTCTCTTCATCTGTCAATCTTCAACCCTGATCCTTAGGTAGGAGGTTGTTTAATGGTCCCATGAGCTCTGAGATGTTAGGGATGAAGTAGCATAACCAGTTGCAGAGCTCCAAAAATTGTCCCAACTGCTTTATGATCTGGAGTGTAGCTGCATCAGCTATAGCTCAGATCTGCTCTGAGCGAAATTTCCTTCGGAAGTAACTCTGTGTCGTAAGACATTAATTTCAGTTTTTCTGAAGTGGCATTTGCACTGTTGGCACATGAGGTTGTGGACCTCAAAACCTCTCTTTAACCAATTGAAGGTGGCGTTGATGCTCTTGCCAGTCCTTAGAGAAAATTATCACATCAATGTTATCATAACACAACTTGCCAATGTAGCCGGTGAGGACTGCGGAAGCCATGAGACATTGGAATGTAGCGTGGGCTTTCTTAAGGCGTAAGGGCATGACCTTGGTATGCTTCCCCATTAGGAGCTGTGAATGTGGTGTATGGCCTTGATTGCAGGTGGACCAGTATCTGCCAATACCCACAACACATGTTGAGGGTGCTGATGATTTTGGCTTCTCTGAGAACCTTAAGCTTATGCTCAAATTCAGTGAAAGGGGTGCTACTGGCTGGGTAATCTTGTTCAGGTCATAGTATGTAGTGGACACAGAACCGTATAGTGTCATCTTTCTTGGGAACCAGGACACCTCAAGCGTTATATGCAGAGTCTGAGGACTTGATGATGTCCAACTATGGCATATCCTTTATCTACTGTTCAAATCATTGCCCTTCTCTTAGCTGAGACCTCTGTCTGTTGTGGATTGTCTAGATAGTGGTCTGGTGGATCTCATATGAGATTGTGGTGGTTTGACATAGCATGCTGCGCTGTTGGAACACCCACCTGGCGCTCTTGGTGGAGATTTTGCTTTAGTTGTTCTACAGGTTCTCCTTGCAGCTAGTATAACTCTTTCCCGGTGATGGGTTGGTGTAGTTCTGGTTCCACGAATTTGCACCAGGCTATTGACCTCCTCGTGGTGATTCCCAGATATATTCGCCCTTGCTGGTAGTCAAGGATCGCTTGCTGTTTCGGCAACCATTGCTGTCCTAAGATGATAGTCTCTTGCAGCTCTTTCACAACGTGGAACTTTGTTAGAATTGCTTCGTCTGCAAATTTCCGAGTAAGGGAAAGTTCCCCTTTCATGAGTAGGCCGGCCCCTTTCTGGGTCACGTAGATAGTCATATCCTTAGCAAGCTGTATCTTCTCCCAGAACTCTCGGGGTATGGCTTGTTTTTGAGTGAAGTTGGCATGGGCAGTGGTGTCCAAGGTCGCCAAAACTTAAGTTGTTCTGATTAACACTGTGATGCAGGACATGTCTCGTAAGACTGCTTTCTCCTGTATGACGGCTGCTTGCAGGGCCTCCTCCTTTACTTTGCCGGGGCCCCGGCCCCATCTGGCTTCCCAGCTTTCTTGTTTCCCTGTCTCTTGGGAAATGTTGTGGCGTTTGCATGCTCCTCTTTCCTCTTTTCTTTGACTGTTCTGGTTAAACCCACCTGCCTACCTGTATCTTTTGTCAGAACACTGGGCAGTCCCGGTTGAAGTGCCTTGCAAGGCAGTGCCAGCACTTGGGTAACATGGTGGTAGGGGCAGTGGTTGGTTCCGTCGTCCCCCCTCATGCAGAGGTTTCAGTGACGACAGCTTTTCCCGCAGAGGAGGGAGTATCTTTAGTTCTTGCTTGTGCTTTACGAATTTTGGCTAGGTCTATCTCTGTAACTCGTGCCCTTTATACCAGTTCCTCCAGCATCTCAGGCTCTGGGTTTTGTAAGTGCACGCGTACCTCTGGCAGCAGCAAGCGTGTTGTCAGTTCCACTGCATGTAGTTCTTCTCACTCAAGATGCACACATTGAAAGATTAAGGGCTTATGTTTTATGAACAGTTAAGCAACTTTGTTGTCCTTCCGGACCTTGCCGTATAACTCATTGGTGAACTGAGCTACCATGCGAGGGCTCAAGAAGTAGGCGTTAAGCCCTTCTGCTAGCTCGTCTCAGTCGGTGACAAATTCCTATTATTTCTGCCACCACTTTTCTGCATCTCCCCGAAGCTGGACTTTTTCTTTAAGGATCCACAGGACCCTGGGTAAACGTGTTCTTTCAAATTCCGACACATAGGCATGGAGGAATTTCTGAGGATCCTTCTGTGGTTACCCTGCATACTCAGTCAATGGTAGTTGGTCAAGGACCGGGGGCTGTTCTTGCATTACAGGTTTTGGTCAGGGTGGTACCCATTCTGGTTTGAGTCTGCATGTCGGGAATTTGAAAATTCCACTGTCCGTGTCTCTGGTTCTATCCTTACATCTGAGATAGAGATGGTGGAGCTTGCAGGGGCATTCATGGCAGGCTATTCTATAAACTCTTTTCCCGAGGAAACTGGCGTAATCACATTGGCAATGTCTGTCTCTACAGTTTATACTATAGTGTGTTCTTGCCTGTCTGTATTTCTCTCCTGGTCCTCCTAACCCAGGCATGTGTAGTGGAAGGTGGCATCGCAATGCGCATACATGATATAATAGCGACCTGTACCAGGGTACTCTTCTACTGCGCAGATCTGCCCTATGTTCTCCTTGGTATTCTCGGCTGTGGCCATTTTGTTTTTGCTTAAGGGTGTCACTGGGTGTTTAGCAAGACTCCCCGAAGTCAGTGGTGTTCTAATGTATCCATGGGTGCCCAAGGGGTTTTTCTCAGAGGCCTCCAGCTTCCCGTCTTGCGTATGTTGGCTTGCAGCTACAAATTTATCAATGGCTCCACATTGGGCACCAAGAAAGAAAAAGTTGAGAGTTGAGAGATTTGGGTGGCTTTTTCTTGAGAGCAGAAAGAAAGAAATAGACTTGACGCCCCATCTAATAGGTGTTACTGAACAGGCATCGCCCACTTGATGGGATTTCTAATGGGGGTTGACCTGGCAGGTTTTGGAATCTCAGTTACAGAGCATTAAACACTAGTGGGTGTAGGTGGTGTTGGCACACGTGACAGTGTGTAACTAGATGGCAAGTCCAGGCATCTGACCACATTGTCTGTGGCTGAGGGCCGACTTGTTGCTACTGAGTTCTTCGGTGGCATGGGAGGCAATGGTGAAAACAGCACGCCGGACGTGCCACAGCAGGCTTCTGTTCCCTCCGGTGGATCTAGTGAATGTTCCCCTCTGCCGAGAAGTTTCCTCTCTTCCATGTGTATACTCGGCTGACACCCTGTTCACTACCCTTCAGGCCTCCAATCAGATGTACCGTAGGGGTAGGCACGACCTGAGAGGAAGTAAGGATAGGCAGGTAGATTGTGTAGGTAGGTGGTCTGACTGTTGGCCTAAAGCAAGTGACTTGGCGGGTGGGATGTCACCGGCAGACCCAAGCACTTGGCAGAAGATGTCAAGAGCAGGATAAGGGTGGCCAAGGCGGGACGTTGCCATAGATCCAAGTATCACGTAAGGATGTTTCTCCCTGAAGGTGCAGTAGGAACAGAGATTGCGGCTCATGACTACTTCCGCAAGAATGTTGGATGTTCTGTGAATGAACCAGGAGTTAAAGGGAGTATGTAGAGAAAGAAGAGTTAGCGGTGAATGATAATTTAGCAAATTTCTGATTATACATATATATTGCTGGAACAGTAAACCACATAAATTTGACTAGGGCCTGAAGGGCTGATCTTAGATTGCCAATCAGAGTGATGCCGAGACTCTGCAGACACGTGGGTGGAGCAAGCTAGGTTGACTCCAGTTGTACGGTACTCGGACTCCTGCATAGCTACTGGGTAGCTGAGAAACGCGGAAGGCTTCGGTGAGCTGGCAGGCAGCGTGACAATCTAGTCTGGCATGAGTATCAGCTAGTGGTAAGCGAGCTTGAAGCGTTGGTGTACAGTTGGGCAGAGTGACATCCAGTGACTTCGTCTTTACAGTTAGTTGGCATGTGCAGAAGTCGGTGCGTGGTTGGGCAGAGTTATGTCTTAGAACTGAACCGTAAGACATTCTCGAACTATGGGCTGCGGCCTCTATATATACCCAGAGCACATGGCTAATGTGGGGGCTTCAGGGGTAGCAGAGAGATCGCGGAGAGAGAGTCGGCAGAGAAGTGGCGGAGATGGCCGAAGGCAGACAAAGCTGGCTGCTTATTTCCCCTCCACAGCCAAAGGCCAAAGTTGTAGATTGGTGTGATGTGATGCGAAGTGTGTTGCGGCTCAACAGGATCCATTAGCTGGATCCATCCAACCCTGTTCTTCAAGGGCGATCTGTGGCGNTCCAACCCTGTTCTTCAAGGGCGATCTGTGGCAAGTACTGTACAGCTTAACATCCCTTATTAGGAGAGGGCTGTGGCTAGGCTAGACTGGTTAATCATGACGCCCATGTTTCGTCAACTAAATGTGGAACAAGTTATATCTTATTTCCCGCCACTTCCCTGCTGGTTTATCAAAAACAGGAGAGGAAGATGTCCATCTTCAGGTACAGTCTGAGCGAAATGCAAATAGACAAAATATTTAAACACAAAAGGCCACCTATCTCATGGAACATCACACCTTAGGTNCGAGTACTGTACAGCTTAACATCCCTTATTAGGAGAGGGCTGTGGCTAGGCTAGACTGGTTAATCATGACGCCCATGCTTCGTCAACTAAATGTGGAACAAGTTACATCTTATTTCCCGCCACTTCCCTGCTGGTTTATCAAAAACAGGAGAGGAAGATGTCCATCTTCAGGTACAGTCTGAGCGAAATGCAAATAGACAAAATATTTAAACACAAAAGGCCACCTATCTCATGGAACATCACACCTTAGGTGTAAATATGCATAAATAAATTAACATACCATATTGTTTTAAAAGTAGTTACCATTTAAAAAGTTACTTACCTATGGAAAATATTAACAATTTTAACACAAACTTATAATGTGAACTGCTATGCTGCTTGGCCAGCCGTGTGCTAGCAGACCAGATTGCAACTTCACACCCACTCCATCCCGCTAAGTATTTGCTGGTTTGTTTCAACAAACACAGTGGCCGACACCTTCCTTGCCATAGCCTTGTCCTCTTTGGAGGGAGTGTAAAAGCTGTATACTGTTTTCATTCCTATGTTTTCTCCAAAAGCTTAATCTACACGGTAGATCTGCACCTGGACTTTTCAAATTTGTTTTTGGGGAAAAATGTGCAGGTCTTACACAAGTAAATATGGTATTTTAATTCTCATGGTGATCATAATATGTTGTTTTAATAGTTCAATATTATTTGTTCTCAGGCAATTGAAGATGTTCAATCTGTATCGAAGTACTGTATGCAGCTCGGTGAGCACTTTGCTTCTACCCGTGATTACAAGATGGCAGAAAAATTGTACTTGAAGGCAGGAATGTTTGAAGAAGCAGTTTCAATGTATATGCAAGCAGGTAGTTTTTGAAATTATGAAGTTTTGAAGTAAATGTTCTCTGATGCATAATATTTTTTAGTACCACTATTATACTTTTCACNTTTTGAAATTATGAAGTTTTGAAGTAAATGTTCTCTGATGCATAATATTTTTTAGTACCACTATTATACTTTTCACCGTTTAGTGTTAATATTTCTTTATGTAGTTGGAAAACCTTTTTTTTAAGACATGTATAATTTTATAATTAATACGCAATATTTATAAACTGGAAACTTGACAAGGTGTTAAGGAGGAAGTTAAAACTATATTTGAACTTTGATAAATCAAAATGCTCGAGGTCAAAATTCTTGACTTTGAAATACACAATTTAAAATTATTTATTGAATAATTTTTTTTATTATGATGATTTGAACTAGTGTATGTCTTTTTTTCCTGTGAAAAGGGTGTTAAGACTGCACCAGTTTAAAAATGTTAACACTTGTTATATTTACCCACATGCCATTTGGTTTTTTTCCAAAACAACACTAGTGGTATGTGGGTTAAACAAAACTTGAGTGTCAAGCACACTGATGTATTCAGCTGGTTGCCTCGCGTTAAGTGCTGGTGTGCTCTCTATGTGGAATGTGATGCATGACGCATAACCGGCATTCTTGTGGCAACACATCACCCTAACGGAGAATCAAACCACAANCTCAGAACTAAGGCCTCCAAAACAACACTAGTGGTATGTGGGTTAAACCAAACTTGAGTGTCAAGCACACTGATGTATTCAGCTGGTTGCCTCGCGTTAAGTGCTGGTGTGCTCTCAATGTGGAATGTGATGCATGACGCATAACCGGCATTCTTGTGGCAACACATCACCCTAACGGAGAATCAAACCACAAGTCTTCTTGCCTCTAGATTCAACGGGCATGCTTCCAACCTGGAACACCCAAGGAAACGGCAGACGAGCCACTTATGCCAAACGCGCATGTGATACAATCGTCCCTGCCCGGCAAGCCGAGCAAAGCCAGTTGCAGCTGTATACTTACAAACAATTGGAAAATGGTTTTATTATCCACATACAATGCATTGTAATATTCTAAGTGTGAAATATGGTGTTTATAATGATGACAATACATGGTGTCGCAAGGTCTTTAGTGCTGAAGAGAGTTATATTCTTTTGACTTATATGTACAGATTCTGTCTGCAAGGTATAACAGCTAAAGCAGGAAGTGGACTTTTGGAGTTCTGTTTTTCCATAAGCATCATAATGCTGGTAACTAGAAATGTTTATGAGTTTGGCTGAAATGGATCCACGTGATATAATTTGTTGTAAGACTGTGCCTGTTAATGAAGGTGTTGTTAGTTAGACTGCTTTAATTAGTATTTATTCATCGCCTGTTTTGGTTTTCTCATAAGAAGATGAAGTTCGAGCTTGGAGATGAAATATGGATTTATAGAATCTAATTGCTATAATTGGAAATTTGCATTTTCTTGGTCATGTAGAGCTTGTGTATAGTGCTTAAAGGACAATAAAGTTTGAAGGAAATCAGTTTGATGGTTCTCATTTTGCTGTATCATATCCTCAACAGCAGCGGCAGCATTTGCAAACTAATATTACTGTGCGCTGTCGAATTCCAGTTTTAGCCTTGAGAGATAACAGCTGCGCAAATTTTTCAAAGTTTATGACCTTGAGATAATGTTTATCTTATCTCTTGTTTACTTTCCGCTATGATTGGTATCTTCTCATTCATGTTATCTATGGAATTCTCTTATAAGTATCACTGTAGGACAACACTAGTCGACAGTTAGGGTTAGGATTCAAGCAGTTCTCACAGGTACTTAATTTATTTGCTCTAGCTTTCATTGCCAACAGGCTCCCTTCACCGGTTTTAACGTAACTTCCGCCAGTTGTTTGATATCTATGAGAGCCTAGGAGTTGGTATGGATCACCGCGTTTATTCTCTCGAGAGTAAATACATTTTGAGTCTAAACCATGTGTGTTCTAATTCTAGGGTGAATTGTAAACCTCTCTACAACCTGGTAAACACCATTCCCTTAAGAGAGATGCTGGTGACTGCACTTTTATACCCATTTGCTGTTAATAGATTATGTCTGCGGACTTTCCTTAACAGGGAATTATGTACATCAATAAACACCACAGATTCGCCGGTCACCCATAAAGCACTTTGTACATACATACGGTAGAGCCCCCTACTAGGTACATTCTGCAAGGAAGCAATTAGGCCACCCAAGTCAGCTAACCGACTCCATCCACCATGTGCAATTTGCCATTTCAAGAGCCAGGCATGCTGAGGAGTGACCTGGTCACCTTTGGGCAACTAACAACGAAGTAATAGAATAGAGCCACCCCAGTTCAGCTAACCCACTCCATCCACCGGATGCAAGTTGTCTGTTAGAGTGACAGGACTGACGCGACGTGACTAAATTGCCTCTGGGTACTCTTAGGGTGGGTGTACACATACAGATAAAATCAGTGTCGGTGCTGACACAGATTTCGGAGGTACTATAATTCCATGTAATCTAATAGCCAGACCATACACTGGGCCGACACGACACAGATATCTGGACGGCAGTCAACATGTTGGCGTGATGTTGGTGGCCCCCTCGATAATACACTGATATCGGTGAGCAGAACAGATGCGCACTTGCCCAGCAAGCATTGTTGTCATAGCGTCTTTCAAGAGTTCCTTGCATTTTAGGATATAGGTGATAGTGGTGGCATGCAGTGTTGCTATTGTTTGCAATTATTATTCATTGTGTATTGTAGTTAACAAATAAAATGTCTAACAAGTTTCAGTATGACATTGTCGCTTTGATTGAATTAACAGAGAGCAGAGAATGTTTGTGGGACAAAACTGGGGAAAATTTCAATGACAGCATTATGAAAAACAAGTTATGTCTTGAAGTGTACACATACTTGGAGCCAAAATTTTTGCATCTCGATAAAAAGGAGCATATAAAAGTTGGTAGGTACTATACACCAATATTTATAGTGTTTCAAATCATTTTACAAGCAGTGTTTGAACCATGATGTATACATTTTGTTTGTATGGAAAATAATTCACCATTCTATATTTTTGTGTTTTACCACGGAAGTGCCCCTTCCGGAGAGACAAAGTAATCTGCAAATGCGTTTTGTATGGTCTCTGCTGCTCGGATGTTTGTACCTGGCGCACCTGCAAAAGGAGGTAAGGCCATGGAGCCTCCTCCTCTTATTAGATAGTTGTTATGTACTCCATCCATTTCTGTAACCAAGTTATGTAAAACCTTGCATGCCTTTACAATTGATTTTGCAAATGGTTTTGAAACATTCATATGTTTATGTAATGTCCGCCACTTGTTGCTAAAAATGCCAAATGCACTCTCAACAAACTACCTTGCCCTACTTAACCTATATTTGAAAATCTTTTTCTTGTCACTCAGGAAATGCCCTTTAAAAGCCCTCAGTAATTTATTTGTCACAGTAAATTCTTTATGCCCTACCAAAATAAACTGTAGTTTTTGATTACTACCTACTTGAATATAGGCTGACTTTTACTACCTACTTGAATATAGGCTGACTTTGGTACATTCAAAACGCCCCTCCGTTAACAATTTGTAAAAATTTGTCCTATGAAACACAGAAGAGTCACAGTCCTTGCCATATGTCTCATCATCCGCGTATACAAATTGGTAGTTAGAATGGACCATGGCCATTAGAACTACAGAAAAAAATTCTTTATAGTTCAGGTTCATTGATCCACTCCCGGGGAATTTAAAACTCAATATGCTTCCCGTCTACTGATCCAATGCAATTCGGAAAAATAGCTATAGTTTTGAATCCTTCACTAATATCTCCCCATGAATCCTCTGTCGGGAACAAAAGCTGTTCTACAAAATGTGCCCATAGGCCATCACAAACTCTCCTGACGTTGTTCCCTATTGTTTTTTATGCCCAGTCTTAGTTGCAGTGTAAGTCCACGAATATACTGCCACTGGCAAGACACCTGAAGAGAAATAACCTAATTAAGTACTGCATTAATTGTTTTCACCACAGAATTCATTATTTTATTTTCGTAACAAATATTCTTCAACTTGTAGACATTATTTGTGATTACTTAACCTTTACATATAATACATTTTTCAGAGTGCATAATTTTTGCATAGTCATTTAAAAATCTTAATTGTACTATTTTAGTGCTGTACGAATAATATATGTATTATTATTTTCAGTTGATGAAACATGTAAAAAAGGATTGTCTACAAATACAATTACATACAAATACAAGTAAAGAGGCACTGTAACTCTTCCCCTATTGTTTCAGGTAACCTAATAAAAGACAAATGGATCGATATCCGTAATGCTTTCATGAGATCCTTGACGAAACAAAGTAGCCAAGCTGCAACGAAAAAAACCTATATACATATGTTCTTCAGTTAATATGAGAAAACTACGATACGCAGGTTAGCATCTGTACAGAAGAGAGCAACAATAAATCTGTTGAAACTTTGGTAGAACAAAGTGAACACAGAGACGCGTCAACACAGAGGTGCGTCAACCTCGCAGATGGAAGCAAACCTCACTGAATGACGAAATTGACAAGATACTGAAGTCGTTAGAGAAATCATAACCTGATGAAGATGAAGTATTTTTCATTTCNATGTTAGCATCTGTACAGAAGAGAGCAGCAATAAATCTGTTGAAACTTTGGTAGAACAAAGTGAACACAGAGACGCGTCAACACAGAGGTGCATCAGCCTCAATGAATGACGAAATTGACAAGATACTGAAGTCGTTAGAGAAATCATAACCTGATGAAGATGAAGTATTTTTCATTTCAGTGCTACCATCTGTAAGACAATTTTCTGCAGATGACAAACTGACAAACTCTATTTCTAAATGGCTGTTCTGAAATCAATTCGAGATATAAAAAATTGCTCCAAATATGTCAGTTCTCCCTTTGTGATGCAATCATCTTCACCAGATAATACACGCAGTACACTGTCTCATTCTCCTCACCATGATGGACTCAAGCTCTGGAAACATTGCACCTTTCCCCATTTCAGTTCCAATGTNCGCACACTGTCTCATTCTCCTCACCATGATGGACTCAAGCTCTGGAAACATTGCACCTTTCCCCATTTCAGTTCCAATGTTCTTTAATTTTGATTATCCAGCTCTCAATACCATACATCTAAGCAGCAAACATAAAACACTTTTTTTTCTTCGAATATTATATATGTTATATACACAATAATTATTGTTTTTTGAGTTTGAACATTAATAAAGTCTAATCATACATTGTAATGCTTGTTTAATGCTACGCATATGAATGTTATTAGAATGCAACGAAACTTTCTTTTCGTAAACAATTAATGTATTACAATCTACTTACCTTATCGTAACCGCAATCATTATCAATTGAGAAATACATTTCTGCATTACTGTGTTTTGGCACTGAATGTGAAAAGCCAAACGATCCAAGATGTAGTCGAATGTAGAAATACTCATTTCAAAGTAGTTAAAAAATTTTCCATCATCTTTGTGCAGTTTCTCATCTAGAGTATAGAAAGTGACTTCAAGAGTTCTTGCTGCTACTATTGGATGAACCCAATATTCTCTTCCTCTCTGCTTTGACGTCTCCTCCACAGATGAAGCAAACACAAGAAATAAAACCTCCTATTCCGCACTGCAGCAATGATGACTGCTCTGCATACTCTACGAAACTGATCGTCTTGCATGCCCCAACACTGATATTGTTGGTGTGTGTACGGCAGTCTCCTCACATGTCAGCGCCGACAGCGATTTCAGCTTTGACACCGACACCAATTGTATCGGTACGTGTATTGTATCAATACGTGTACGCTCACCCTTAGGCATTCTGTCGCCTGCCCCAGCTTTGTTGCATTTGGACCATAGAACCTACCCCATGCCCTTCACCCTTGGAGGAGGGACAAAGTGGGCAGATAAGAAGGCAGCTATGGCCAATCAGTTGTCAAGCACTCCATCCCAGTCGGCCTTCAGTTACTACTTCCTTCTGGAACAGGCACAAACCACCCATCGACTGTAGGGGCTTCACCTCCCAGTCACACCCAGTCAGTTATTCGAGCCACCCCAGAAGACCTGTGGAATGTCGAACCCCATAGTCCTCCACCTACGCTTGGGTTTTCCCGTTGGCCTGGGCATTTACAATGCAGTCTGCAGACTGTCAACGCCCACTACTGCAGCCAGGAACCAGGAAGCCATAGGACCAGCAATACGAGCCTGACCACCAGCCGATGGCCAGCCGCCCCCTATGATGGAGCCTCGAACACCGGCATCAGCTATCCAGTGATAGCCACCCCCAGGTCCGGCCGGCATCAGGGGAGCCAGCACCGGCCAACACCTTAGGCCCCAGTAGTGCTCTTGCTATAAGTGCGTCTCACTGTTAGGTTGCAGTGGGTAGCTAATAAAACAATTTTATTTTTATACAATACTATATTATGTAACAATTTTTGTTATGTAAATTTGTACGTATGCACTTATTCTTTCAACACAGTGTTACTTCTTGACTGTTGATAATTGGTAGCCACCTGACAGCAGAGCGCACCATGTTATCTTTACTACGGTCTACGAGTGAGAAGCGCTATAGTACTGATGGCTACATACCTTGCTGACGGCTTACCCGTCCGACCTTGTATACTGGGCTGAGCAAAGCTAATATTGAGCGCGTCTAATTTCAGACTTCAGTCAAGTCGACATCTCATGTATTTTCTGACAGAACACACTAAGAACCCCTTAGGACGTGTAATGTGTTCCAGTATCTTAACCGTCATGCATCAGTAAGGAGTAGATTGTCGTGGCACCCAATATGGGGCCATGCGTCTTGTTGTTCGTTAAACAAGACGGAGCCAGGCCAATGCGACTGGGACAAAGAGACTGAAAAGAGCTAGGAGAACCAGCTGTCCACCCCAGACTTTGGGGAGTCTCCAATCACCCCTTGGCGCTCAAGTTGTTTACCCTAGAGTATGTCTGAATGAAACCCGAACCTCACCGAACAGGGCGAAAGCTCTACGACAATGGAGCATAATGAAATACCAGGGGCCACAATAGGTGCCACGTAGTGACATTTAAGGATAAAGGCTCCATTATGCATGCCTAGGCTGGCAGGATGAACCCAGATATACAAACGGCCTTGTATTTAGATGCTAAGAGTTCTGAACATGGAAAACTTTCTATTATGCCAGGATAACATGTACACAGACTTTCCACCACTCTGTATAGAGTGGCCTATGAGCACCTTGCATGTCCAGGACTATTATACAGGTGCAAGTTATGTAGGTGAGTTGAAGAGTCCCGGACGAGCAACGCCGACCCGCAGCATAGCACAGTGTCAACGCGATGTTCGAACGGACCGCAAATGCGAGTTTGCCTAAAGGCCCCAAGAGGACCCAGTAACTTTTACCCAGGAGTTCAAGGAAAATGAGGTTCCTTCCAAGCAGTGGATCGCCAAAGCCAGGAAATAATTGAAAGGGAAAGCCTTTGGATTGGTTGAATAGTTATGGTGAGTTTATCACCAAATAGTCCTTGCTTTGTTCCGACTGGCATTCCAGTTTTCTGGTGCGCCTCCCTGTGGAATTTCACAGCCAAGTCCAGACAAGTGACGAAAAAGCAGAAATATTTGTGCGTAGAAAAACGCAGATGTACAAATAAATTTTCCCTAAAGGGAATGAGGAGAGCTGTGTGCGCACAATTACACGCATTCTCTTGCCGAATTTAAAAAATTTACTACAATTTTCCTGGCCCCAGTCTTTAGAAGAACTGGTGGAGCATGCAAGAGAGACAGAAAAAAATTAAAAGCAGCAGCAAGGGAGGCAAAGCATAGGTGGAAGCGAAACGGTCATTGGGGTGGACGAACCCCACACCCTTCCTTCTCCCCCCCCCCC
>NQII01000063.1:587946-632803 GCA_002778355.1 Clitarchus hookeri | reverse complement strand
TACTCTCTCTACCAACAATACTCCCTAAGTGCTGGTTCTGATCAGGGAGGCATGTTAACTGCAACTGCCTCGCAAAGCCTGGCGGCCGGTGGAGAACAAAAGACAGGAACACGAGAGAAGTAAAACACAACCCCTGATTCATAGAGAATAAAGAAAGGAAACTGCCGTCGGGAAACGGCAGAGTCAGGGTGCGAAACGGGCTGCCACCATCTGGAATGATGGTTCCGTCAACATCTAGACTCGAGCATAAAACCGAGCCCACCAGAAGCCCCTAGAATCGAAGCGGCAGTAAACACTGGGTCACCACAGCATTACTTGATTTAGTTGCCACTGGGAACTTAGGAGAGTTCTGCTAGACCAGGAACAGTTAAAGAGACTTTCCCCACAAACCTGCAAAATACACATGATCCAAGCCACCCATGTGTTAATAGTGGAAGGAAGAATCATCCTCATGATGCATCCACCCACAAGAAATCCCGACCGATTTCAAAGTCGCCCGAGATATTACAGGGGAGATTATCCTGGGACAGCCATGGCAAAAACAACAACGTTATATCATGGACTGTCGCCACAAACACATTTATGTTGGTAGCAAGAAGCGAGTGACGAACTGGAAATACAATCCAGAGACAGCCAAACCTCCCCTGATCAATCCAGAAGTTATTAACCAACAGCTACGAGCCCCCGATTTTCAACAGTTACAAGAAATTCTTAACAACTACGCCCACGCTTTTGGCCATGGGGGACCGCTGCATAAGACATGCAGCATCCAACATGAAATATGGCTGACTAGTGACAAACCAGTGTACTGCCGCCCTTTACACGTATCCGCAGGGAGGAGGAATTTAATAATGACCCTAGTGAAAGCCATGAAGGAAAAAGGTATGATAGAACCTTCCGACTCGCCCAACAACTCTCGCAATTGTGCTAGTGCCAAAGAAAATTGAACAGTTACGCTTCTGTGTCAACTACCAGGAGGTGAACAAAATTTTGCACCCTATCGCTCCCCAATTAATTTGACTCATATGCTGAGGGACATAGGCAACACCCATGTTTTTAGCACGCTGGATATGCAAACAGGGCTTTTGCAAATAGTCATTCATCCCGAAAGCAGGAAGTAGACTGCTTTCACAATGCCTGAAGGAGAAAACCCTTCAATTCAAGGTCATGTCATTTGGACTCTAAGATGCACTAACCACCTTCCAAAAGCTAATTACCGCTGAAGTACTAACAGGGTACATCGGAGAATTTTGTTTTGCCTACTTGGACAACGGTATTGTGTACTCGTAATCCTGGGAAGAACATTGTGTCTACCTCCAGCCAGTTTTAGAATGGCTTGAAATGCACTGGCTTATCTGTAAACTATAGAAGAGCCACGTCACTAAGACCTATGTAGATTACCTGGGGCACATCGTCACCCCCGAGGGGAACTTACCCCAAGCAGGATCAATAAAATTCATAGAAGAAGCTGAAGAGCCCTGCACCAAACGACATTTACGAAAATTCCTTGGTTTGCGTAACTGGTTAAAAGAATTCGTGCCTGACATCGCCCAGTTGATGACCCCTCCCAGAACCCTCTACTAGGGAAAGACGCCTGCTTACGATGGAGCAGCGAACACCAAGTAGCCTTCAAGAAACTTAAGAATAGTTTTTGGAACATCAATCTGCTCCTCAGACCTCAGGAAGGAAAACCCTTCATCCTCCAAACTGATGCATGTCAAAACAGTTTGGGCGCCGTCTTGTTCCAGGAAGATCCATAAAGACGCCCGCTCATCGCCTATGCCAGCACTTGACTAAAACCACACAATAGAAATACCACATCAACGAAAAAGAGTGCCTCGCTGTGATATGGGTGGTACGTAAGTATCGCTGCCATTTGGAAGGACAATGTTTCATCCTCCGAACAGGCAGTAAATCTCTCCAACGGCTAAACGATTCCCGCCATGCAAAGGCCAAACTGTGGAGATGGGCAATGCTCCTCACGGAATTTGATTTCAATGTTAACACTGCCCGAGGAAATCAAAAGACCCACCAGATGCCCTTTCCCGCCAGCCAGTCATCCAGGGAGGAACAAAGGAAGATGAGTGGGAATATATGGCTTCTCCACCTGCACCACCATGAAACCCAGTGGACGCCATCCGCTTTCAACTACAAATCAGTAGGTACCAACTATATTGTTACCAACAAAAGGACCCCGAAGCCAAGGACATTCTGAGAGACCTGTCCCAATGCTTTGAGCTTTGAGATGTAATAGTCAGGTCACAAAACAATAATCCTGGAGCGCTTGGGAATATAATGGTACCTAAGAATTTGCGGGCAGATATCTGCAGACACCATCACAAACCCAACCAGGCCAGACACCCTAGCATGAAAGAGACACTCACAGACATTGGGGAGAGGTACATCTAGGACAGATACATACTGGTGATAACAGACTTGTTTTCCTGATAGGTGGAGGCCTTCCTCCTACCAAGCCAAGAGACCCTTGGGATAATTCGGAAGTTTGAGAGTGAAATATTTCCCAGATGGGCACACCCCCTAGCCATTCTCACAGACAACGGGGCCCAATTTACAGGATGTAAGTGGCAGACCGCTTGTAATAAATGGGGGGGTGGAGACCTGGACCACCCCGCCAAACCACCCAGGAGGAACCAGGAATTCAACCTTCTCGACATTCTGTTCGCCCTGTGGCGACGCGACGATGAGGCAATCAACACTGGTACCAGCCAGTTGGTTCTAGGACATGTCATCCACCGGCCCGGAGATTGGCAGTACGATGAAGAATCCACAGCCATACCCCAACCTGAAGATGTTCCCCTAGACACCCTAGCCCATACAAAAGGGCACAGGAGTCCCAGGAGAGCTACATTGAACGAAAATTTCCCACAGCCCCGGACGGGGACCCCTGCAGTTTGAGATGGGGGAAACAGTCCTCCTGTGCAGTTACCCACTAAGCAAGGCGAAAAACCTGTCCACCGCTAGACTGGCACCAAAATGGGAATGCCCTTACTATGTCATAGGGTGACACGACCAATTGTTTTTGGAAGAGGACTACTGCGGGAAAATCAGAAAGGTAACCAGAGGTTGGATGAGACCCTACATCGCTGGGCTAGGGTTCACCACACCTGGAAACCCCAAATTAGGAGGGGAAACTGAAGAAGAATAGGAGGACGATCCGCTGAACTGCAAGGCAGAGGATGCTGTTCCTCGACAACCCAGAGAACGCTCTCCACACAGAGACGCGGAGCCTGAACCACAGACTTCCAAGGACATCACTGTCCAGGTCAACCAATGCTCCAAACACTCAGAATTATACCAATCAGCAAGAGGGGCGATGCCCTACTGGACACTCCCCTCCATGCCTGCCAGCTTCTTGAGAAGACTACCCGGCCCAGGACATGGTGGATCATCCCCGGTATGGTCACCGCTCTCTTGGAGGAGTCCCCTAGACCGGACACGGAGATGACCAGCCACACTGCCAAGCATCATCTCCAAAGATGTCCCAGCCAAGCCAACGAGGCAGGGGAAACTGAAGAGCCTTTGCCTCTAATAGCTACCCAGGTGGACTAGTTGGGTGGCAGTCCATCGGTGCCAGACGGCCTCGAGATGACCACTGCTGCCTCCAAAGCAAATGAGCCCAGCAGAGCCAACGAGGCAGAGAAGCCGATGAACCCCTGCTTCTGAAGGCTACCCAGGTGGACGAGGGACCCGATAGTCCCTCGGTGCGAATTGATACATGACCCATAACATAATTCTTTATTTTGACTCATCACGTGCAGCAACACGTCACCCTAATGGAAAATCAACCCCCGAGTTTGCTTGCCTCCAGAACTGACATGCATGCTGCCAACTTGAGACACACAAGGAAATGGCGCACGAGCCACTTACGCCAAATGCACACATGATACAATTGCTCCCGTCCAGCAAGCTAAGCGAAACCAGTTGACCCTAAGCGAATGTCGGATACCACCTACACACAGGGAAGCTACCCTGCTTCATTCTTTCTCCAAGAGAGCGCAGCAAGGGTTTTGGCGGCCATGAAGGGAAGAGCCAACCCCGCCGAAGGTGCCCGAACTGAAGGAAGATTAAGGAGAGGGCCGTCTAGCAGCATGTAAGGGCAGATGAGTTCCCAGAACATCAGTCGTCTTGTATGCTCAGCAGCTCGCTCTATCACAGCCGTGATAGAGCTCTCTGCTCCTGTCTTCTCTACAAAATCCTACCACTGCTGGAAGTCTTTAAACCAGCTATCAGTTAACCTCGAAGAAGTCTTCAACACCTTATACACACATTCAACTTTGGAGCGTTTTCCCCACGTCACTTCAGGACAGTCGACAGTTAGGGTTTTTGAGTCATTCTCACAGGTACCTAATTTAGTTGCTCTAACTTTCATTGCCAACAGGTTCCCTTCAACACGAGAGCTTGGGAGTTAGTACGGATCACTCTGTTTATTCTCTCAAGAATAAATAATTTTGAGTCTAAACCACTTGTGTTCTAATTCTAGGGTGAATTATAAACCCCTCTTCAACCCTTAAATGCCATCCTTCAAGGAAGAGGCAGGTTACTGCACTTTTATACCCAATTGCTGTTAATAGAGTATGTATGACTGGAGGCTTACCTTAATCAGGCATAACATATGTCAATAAACACCGCAGATTCGCTGGCGTATCTGTACTGTAGACCAAGTATACAAAGGCACTTTGTACATACGTATGGTAGAGCCCTCTACTAGGTACCCACTGCAAAGAAGCGATTAGGCCACCCAAGTCAGCTAACCCACTCCATCATTTGTATTCAATTCGCCGGTTCGAGTGCCAGGCCTGACGAGGGGTTACCTGGTCACCTCTGGGCGACTCATGACGAAGCAATGAGCCACCCCAGGTCAGCTAATCCACTGCACCCACCACATGCAATTCACCAGTTGGAGTGACAGGACTGATGTGCCTTTGGGTAATCTTAGTTCGGGATTCTGTTACCTGCCCCTGCTTTGTCACAGTTGGACCATTCTCTTAACCCTCAAAGGAGGGAAAAAGTTGGCGAATAAGAAGGCAGCTACAGTTCCTACATCTAATCAGTTATCAAGCAATCCATCCCAGTTAGCCTTCAGTTACTCCTCCCTTCGTGAACAGGCACAAACCGCCTGCTGACTGCAGGGGCCTTCACTCAGTCATCCTCGGTCAGTTATTCGAGCCACCCCGGACGACCTGCTGAGAGCCGTATGCCATAGTTGTTTGTCTACGCCTAGGATTGCCCGTGGGCCTTGGCATTGCCAACGCCATCGGCAGACCATCGACGCTTGCTGCCACAGCCAAAAAAAATGGGCAGCACTAGGATCAGCAATACCAAGCCCGGCCACTAGCTAATGACCAGCTGCACCCTAGGACGGGGCCCCGAACACCGGCACCAGCTACCCGTCAGCCAACCCTACGTCCAGGTGGCACCAGGTAAGCCAGCACCAGCAATCACCTCAACCGCCCAGAGGGCGTTCGCTAGTACTGACGACTACTTACCTTGCAGACAGCCTACCTGTTCTACCTTTGTATACTGGGCTGAGCAAAGCTAAGAGTGGGTGTGTCCAAAGTCCGACTTCAGTCCGTCGACGTCCCATGTGTTTTCTGACCGAACACGCTAAGAACCACTTAACGCGTGTGACGTGTTCCAGCATCCTAACCATCCTGCCTGAAATGTCATACAATTATGATAAAATAAAGTGCCCAAAACATTGCCATTGAATCTCTGTTTACATAATGCAAGAAAGTGTGAGAGTCACCATGTAAGCAAAAGGATTATAGGCTATTCATAGTAAAATGAACACTTTTGAAAGCCCCCTCAGTGCTGTGGAATATGCACACTGTGTAGACACGTGTCACGAGTACTGGCATGATTCTTAATTACGACTCCATCTTATCTTCACGTGATGTCACGTCACCCCGAGCGGGGTTTGAACCCAGAACCACTTGCTTCCAGAACCAATCTTCATACCTCTAGGCAAGGGGTACCCAAGAAAATGGCAGCCGAGGCCGTCTATGCCATTATGTCAAACGTCACGTGCCCGGTAATCACCCCCGCATGCAACAGAAGCCAGCCACAAAGCCCAATGCTACACCTAAGTTCACGGGAGCAACGCAACACGCACACCAGGGAACTGCCACTTCCAGCCTCCCCGAGAGAATGCGGCCTGCGCTGCAAAGGGAGGAGCTCTAGCATGAAGATACCCAACCAGCCGAAGGGAGCTGAATGACCCGCAGCCAGCCGACTATATACACCAGCATGCAGCCCCAAGACTTCATTTGTATACTCTGCAGCTCGTTCCACCACCTTGTGTGCTGGAGTTCTCTGACTATCGCTTTCCTCACGAGTGATCAATCAGACTTGTAGAAGTCTTCCAGACCTTAGCCAGCGACCACTGAAGAAGTCTTCGATCCCCCTTACACTCACTACCAGTTTGGTAGTGAACCCAGAGTCCCTTCTGGACAACAGTACAGATTAGTTCAAGTCAGTTGTTATAATAGCTACCTAGCCTTTTCTGCTCTTGTTTTCCCCTAGGTTCCCCTTACTTGGTTTACCGTAGCTTACTTCCTCCAGTTTCAGTTCGACTGATAGCTAGGAGATAGTATGGGACACCATGTCTATTCTTCTGGGGAATAAAAACGTATTCTTACCTAACCGCGTGTGCTTATTCTAGGGTGATTGTGACTTCCTTCCTCGTAAACATCAGACCCGCAAGGGAGAAGTAGGAGGCCTTGTCTTGAAACCACTTTACTGAAACTAGTGTAGGACTACGGGCTACCCTTAACCAGGCACACGTACATCATAAAATATAACCCAGTAGACGGCCACTCATTCTGTGGACTAGGTACGCAAAGGTACCTGGTGCCCACGTACAGCAGTGACCCTACCACTAGGAACACACGCAACGAAGCGGCTATACATATCCAGATCAGCTAACCCACTCCATCCACTGTCTGGAACTTTGCTGGTTAGAGTGAAGGACTGATTCTGGGTGGCCTAACCCCTTCTGGTTACACTGTTAGCCAGGGAACCTGTTGCCTGGTCCTCCTTCATGTGGTAGACCATAGTACCTTTGCATATGCCCTTCACTCCTAGAAGCGGTGCATGTTGAGAGCTAATAAGGCAGCTACTGCCTCTAAACCTAGTCAGTTGCTCTGCAACCCTCAGCAGCCTCTCCCCATGGAACCAAGCTAACTCTGCCCGACAACTGGCAACGCTTCACCTCCCTTTTCCAGCCACTCTAGAAGATCTCCGAAGATCCGCACCCGCTCGTAGTGAACATATAACTGGGACTTCCAGTGCCTCTGGACATCGCCTGCCCTTACTTCAGGCCTGTGAGTACCAGCTGCCTGCCACTGGAGCTACCCATCTCATCCAGCAGCAGCACCGCTGCCCCAGTTCCAGCCAGCAGCAGCCCTGGTCAACCACTGCTGTGCCTAAGAGTAGTCAAGGCATTCCTACTGCAATGGCGCTTTCAAACTTTATTACAGATTTGAGTGTATGTCACCTGCAGGGAATTGAATCTACACCTAGGGGGTCTTTACATCTTATGTCAAACATCCTTTGGAGTGGACCAAGAAAGGCGGTGCAGTAGTAAACCAGTGGACCTGCATTTGGCGGATTCAATTCCTGGCCCTGCCATCCTAGTTTTGGTTTTCCATGGTTACCCGAAATTACTTCAGGTGAATGCTGGGATGGGTCCATAATACATGCCATGTTTGACTATTCTTTACCTGTTTCTGCTTGCCTGAGCAAGCTGCTCTGTCTAATGACCTTGCAGTCAATTAGATGTTAACCCCTACCTTTCTCCTTTGGGGTGAAATGGCAGGATTAATTTATTATTGTGTTGAAGTGCCCCTGAATGGCACAGGCCTTGCTAGGGAAACACTGGGAGAAAAAAAGCACAGTAGGTCGTAAAACAATATTAAACAACAAACAAAAGCATTTCAAGGAAAATCAAACCAAAAAAGTAATTCAATATTACACAACAAAGAAATAGTTTAAACATATATTACATAGCTAATTTTACAGGCAGAAACCTACACTCAACATATTTAACATTTTAAAATATATGTGACAACTACTGTAAGTTGAAGTCACCCTAATTCAGCTGGTTTGAGAAGAGTGATCTTAAAGTGTGTAAATGCATTTTTTTAGTGGTTTTATTAATATCTAGCTGATGAGTCAATAGGTGATATCTTTGAATTTTGGATGTAGATATTAGAAGACTGGCTGGGTGAATGCCAAATGCAGTGATTTTTGGTGTTGTGGTGTTAAATATTTCTGTTGAACTAATAGAATAGTTTAAAGTGTTGTGGATTCAGAGAGCATCTAATTTATCTTCTCTCTCTTGGAGCGAGCTGAACTGGTAAATAGTATGGAAGTTACCTAACATGTAAGCAATAAAATATTGTAAATTTTTTTGATCATTTAATTTAATGAATTTAAATTGTTCCAAATGATGTTACTGTATCCTAATTTATCTTTGTATTGTTATTTATTCATACTTTATTATTAATTATTGTAATTTTAATTTCATTTTTTTCAACTGAGAATTTTATTGTATTTATTACTTCGAAAGGAGATGCTCTAAAGTGGTTAACATGGTAGTGTAAGAATAATTTATGATCTAATAATAAGCCTTAAGTCTCTTATACACAGGCATTTGGATATAACTTTTACCATTCAGTCTATACAAGAAGTTAATTATATTTAATTTTCTGGTAAATGTAATGAAATGTGTTTTGTGCTAGTTTAAAGTTATTTTATTGTTTAGGCAACAGTCTGTGTCACCTTGAGGGAGTCTATAATCCTCCATGGAATGAATTTTTAAACTAATTTTTAGCTTTTTATCCAAATATATCTTCTCGCTTTGGTGGCATGAAAATATTTTTTTTGGTGTTAAAAAAAAGTAGGTGCATGTGTAATTTTTTTTTTCGTATTCTGTATGGAAAGTGCATAAGAGAGATATTGGTCTGTAATTGTGTATATTTTGTACTTTTCCTTTCTTGTGTGAGGGTTGTTGTCTCTTTCCAGTTTGAAGGATACATTTATTCCTTATTGTATACAAATAGAAGAATTTTGTCTTGGCACNTTCGTATTCTGTATGGAAAGTGCATAAGAGAGATATTGGTCTGTAATTGTGTATATTTTGTACTTTTCCTTTCTTGTGTGAAGGTTGTTGTCTCTTTCCAGTTTGAAGGATACATTTATTCCTTATTGTATACAAATAGAAGAATTTTGTCTTGGCACGTGGAAAGTGATGGTTTAAGCAGTCTTAATATTCCAAAGAACCAGACTACTGNACGTGGAAAGTGATGGTTTAAGCAGTCTTAATATTCCAAAGAACCAGACTACTGTGTCTTTAGAGTTAAGCGAGACAAAATATTGTGCAAATTCATTTGCAATCAACTGTGGGTCTGTAGTGTGTTCTTCTTTAATGTTATGTATCGAGGGTATAGGATTAATATCTTCTTTCAATGATTTAACAAAAATCAAAATTTTTTTAGATAAAATTATTTTGTCTCATTGATTGTTGGCTGTAGAGTTTCCCAATTTTTGGTATATATTTAGTTTAATGTCCGTAATTTTGAGGTCCGGCATGTAAAAATTATAATTTTTAAATTTTTTTAGGAAGTTTGATTACATTTTTGGAAAACCAGACTGGGTATTAAAACTGAATTTTGTTGTCTTAGAGGAATTTGTTTTGGCTGTATATTCAGTGATGGTTATTATTAGGTAATTAACATTTTTGTTAATGTTTGGGAAACTGTATAAGCCCATCCAATTATGATTTGTTAAGAAACTGAAGTAATATCTCTTNCATTTTTGTTAATGTTTGGGAAACTGTATAAGCCCATCCAATTATGATTTGTTAAGAAACTGAAGTAATATCTCTTATTATAATTAATTTAGGCAAATGTTGGTGTGGTATGACTACAGTATAACAGATCCAGAGTTAAAACTGAAGTAATATCTCTTATTATAATTAATTTAGGCAAATGTTGGTGTGGTATGACTACAGTATAACAGATCCAGAGTTAAAACTGAAGTAATATCTCTTATTATAATTAATTTAGGCAAATGTTGGTGTGGTATGACTACAGTATAACAGATCCAGAGTTAAAACTGAAGTAATATCTCTTATTATAATTAATTTAGGCAAATGTTGGTGTGGTATGACTACAGTATAACAGATCCAGAGTTAAAACTGAAAGCAGCATGAAATCTGTCTTCTTTATTAAGTATCTCCTTTGGAATACTATTAGCTACTTGAGAAAAATTTTAANGAAAGCAGCATGAAATCTGTCTTCTTTATTAAGTATCTCCTTTGGAATACTATTAGCTACTTGAGAAAAATTTTAAAAGTGTAAGTCTAACAAATTAAATCTTGGGTAACAAACAATTGATTTGATATAAGTTGACAGTAAAGTAAAATCTAGTGTACTTTCCCTTTCACTGCAAGTTCCTTGCTTACTGTATCTTGATATTGCTAGTATCAGCTTTCTGTGCATGGCTGTGAAAATGGTCATCATCCTCAATTTGCAGGGTTAACTCACAACTCTTGAAGTGAATAATGGGTGTCGTAGACAGAAAACACTGTACATTTTGATTGGAATATACCACTTGGTATGCAGTGCATATAAGCCTTACCAACTTTTGAAGATAGGGAGCTATCTCAAATTCCATGTAAAACACCAAAATGGTAGCTATTTTCTGAACAAATGCATTATTTAAAACCAAATTCAAAGTGATCCGTTATTTGTGTCCTTGGTGTCAAAACTAACTAATTTAGAGGTACTGAGAATGAATTTTTTCACGAAAGTATTGTAAATATAGTCTATTCATGGGTTCTTCATACTTTTTGATACAAACCTTTGAAAAATCACATCATGCATGACATGTTTGTATGTCATGACATGTAAGTATGTCGTGTAACTCAAGCATTTTAGTTTTTTGTTAACATCAAAGTATCTTATTTTTAGTTAAATTAAAGTTTTTGCTATAAGTTTTGCTATATAAATTATCATGTTTAATTTATAATTGTTACATAAAAACAGTGAGAAAATAGGTTTATTGGTAATGGCCACTAAGAAATATTTCTCACGCAAAATATTATTAAACTGAGTGCAGGCAAATGCTGTGTGTTGTCCCTTTGGTGTAGTTTTCTGAACTAAGTTAAAATTTATTTTCATGAGGCGGAGGAATATCCTGTAAGTAAAACTTTAGCAGGGCTTCAGAAAAGTTGGAAGTAACCATGAATGGACTATAATATATGTTGGTGTATTCTTTGGCCCATATCTGTAAAATAACTTTTTGAAAGTAGTTTTTAATTTATTATTTTGGACAGTATATATGTTGTTTGGAAATAATGTTATGTAATTGGTGTATGTTTTTTTCTTAAAACGCGTACAGTCTGTAGTTGTGACCCTTATAATTTAATTTGCAATGTAGGCAGGGATGCAGTACCACACAATCTGGAAATTAGCTATTTTAATTATTTATTTACATCTTTATCAAATACATATTTGAAACACCTGAAGGACAATTATTCAGAAGATGTGATGTTCCAAGTTTGTTGGATCAGCACTGCAACAGACATAAATTTAATTAATATCTAAATTGTAGTCAGGACTAACTGTACAACGCAAAACAAATGTAAGAATTACATAAACTAAAAATTATGTTTAAAATAATAAAAATAGAAGGTAATCAATACATTGTGGACCTTTTTAATGTCTACCCCATGTTTGAGCATTGATACTGATGAAGAGTATTTATTAATTAAATAGGAACAGAAGCAAACTGATATATGTGCCAAAGGAGTAAGAAGTTTAAATCTAAATTTCTACCCCTGTTGTCTGCAGCTTCACTTTTTATCACATTGTCTAGCCATTATTTTCCATTTCACATTTAAGCTAAACGCTAACATTTCGTAATTCACTTAACAGAGGTGTAAAATTATGTTTTGTAGGTAGGGCTATCTATTGTTCATACTATTCTGTAACTGGCAGGGAGATCACTTACTGTCAGTGTAGTTTGGTTAACATGAGTGTACTAACACATTGTTCCTAGATTCTCTTTATTGCCTTCTGCATGAATATGAAACACAGAAATCCCTGTTCAATGGAATGATGACTCAATTGTTGTGCTGATATAGTTGTGGTCAATGTTATCTTAGGCACAACTGTAAACAGGCAGTGTTTTACTTACTATGTGGTTGAGAGTTGTTATCTATATAATCATATTGGATGATATAGAGATATCCATATCATCCATAGTATCAACAAAGGTATGGTTTTAAGTCCTTTCTTACAGTGCAAGACCAATTAACAATGTAAACAGTGGTTCGTTCTTTCTCTTGTGGTAGTTTCTCATGATGGTTAAACAATATCAACTGGGTTATAGTGAGTGCAGGTTAATTACATCTGCGTACATCTTCAAGTCAGCTACTTTCATAGAGAACAAAATTGACAAGAGCCAGAAGTGCAGGAGGAACACTTGAAACCTGAGAGTTATTATGAAGATGACCATGAAATATGACACTTGCGTGAGAAATCTCTCTTCTGATACACTTGACAAACCTTTTAAATGCAATAACGTAATTGTTAATATATTCTGCATCAACATCTTTAATGATACGAGCACCATCCCTAAAAGGAAAGTATTCTTGTCCTGAAAGGGCTGCTTTGAGTTGTGGGAAGTAAAGGCTATTCACAGTAATGTGGCCATTTTTGAAAGCCCTCTCATTTGGAATAATAGTCAGTAAATATATTTTATTTTTGCTGTAGATGTTAACTTCTGAGTGCGGTGGAATGTACACACTGTGTTTATTACTTACATGACAATATTTATTTAAAAAGGTTGTTAATTGAGAAGAAATAGCTGAAAGGAAAAAAGTAACTAAGGCTGTGAAGAGTTCTTACTCTATGGTGATTTGAATATATTGGAGGATGATTTGAAGTTACAATGTTAAGGAGATCAGCCAGTGTTTTGTTTAAATTCTGGTCAAATCAGTAATTTTGGAGTTGAACGTGTTGAAGGAAGATCTGAAGTTATAATACCAAGAATATCGGCATGGTTGGTGTAAATTCTAGTTAAACCAGTAATTTTGAAGATACACTCTGTATTGTCATATGTTTGCAAGTGTCTTTTACCCAGGCCCAAGTAAGTCTTTTAAAGTATGTGAAACAGAAGAGACAAGGTCATCATTTCCACTATCAATCTCAAAAATACAGCATTTGTTCCAATCCACGAAGCCATAATTTCCACTTATCAATCTGGAAAATACAGCATTTGTTTCAATCCTTGAGGCCATCATTTCCACTATCAATCTGAGAAATACAATATTGGTTCTAATATTATTATATTTTTACTGGTCATTTTGAATGCACAATTTCAATTATTCTGGGTTATAGTTTCCTAGTAATTTCAGCTATGTAAAGAATATAGACAAAACAAACTGATTAATTTTATTTTCAGTTGGCTAAACAATTGAAATCAGCAAGTTCTCTGAATACTCCATCACCACCTGGATTAGAATCAATATTGTAAATTTTTTTTTAACTTTGGGGTACAGAATAAGCCATAATATATCATTTACAATGTTGTCATGTAAAAATGTATTCTCAGCTCCTCAAAATTAGTTGTTTTCGGCTCCAAGAACATAATTAATGGATCACTTTAAATTTTTGATGTTTGTAATCGACTATTCTGGAAAATGGCCATTATTTTGGTGTTCTACATGGAATTTGAAATGGCTTCCTCTCTAAAAAAAATTTGGTAGGGCACCTGCATACCAGTTGGCATATTCCAATCAAAAAGTACAGGTTTCTTCAGTTATTGTTATGTACCACATCCACTTGAAAGGTTGCATGTGGCATTTCCAGATTGCTCATCAGTGAATGTGTGGTGGAAGTAGTGTCAAGGCAGTTGACAGCCGCTAAGGTCTTGGGGTAGATCATTTGTTAGGGCCTCTTTCCTATAATAATGCACAGCTTTTTTGACTCTTTACACTTATTTAAAACAAGAGGAACTACTAAGATTATGAACCTTTAGTATTTCTATATAATATTATGTGAATAGCAAAACTAGTATGTAAGTTTTAACAAATATTGTAAGAAAATTATTCCATTAATTTCTACCAAGACAGTTTAGTTTCTATCCAGTTTTGAAAAATAATTTTTTAAAGATACAACAAACATTGGACGCACAAACATTTGTAACACAGATTTTAAACTAAAAATTGGGAGGAAAGAACTCAAATCTGGAAGCATAGCCAGACGAGGTCTCCTGGTGTCCAGGAATTTTACCATTTCCCTCTGCCTCCCTTTCTTCATGGAGTGCTGGGCCGGTTTGTTATTCTCACTCCTCAAGATTGGCCTATGGCATCTCCTCCCTTGGACTTGCTTTTTGAGGTGGTGGCAGGCAGAACACGTTTCACTCGTGTGTTGAGCATTGGGCCATGAAGGTTTACTGCTCCTTCTTTTCAAGGTTGCTTCTATGGGTAGCAACACTGTGTCTATGCACCTTCATATGAATGTTATTTTCTTCTTTCTCTCTCACACACACACATGTATGAATGTGCACACCCACACAATCAAGATTGTCTTTTAGACGGCTATAATATAGTGTTGCATGGTTTTATAGTAGATGGGAAGGTCTCTTAAGCAGTATGTAGGACATGCATCAAAATTTCATTAACTTGGTTGCTCTCATGTGCATCAAGAGTATACTCCATTCATGGTTACTTACAACTTTTTTTAAGCGCTGCTTAAGTTCTGCTTTCAGGATATTCGTCTGCCTCACGCGAACAAAGCTTAAGCCGTGTTTATATAGGGACAATGCACTACATTTGTGCACTCACTCTATATTAATGTTTTGCATAAGAACTATGTCTTACTAGGCATTACCAACATGTCGATTTTCTCCCTGTCTTTATTCATATTAGTTATATACAAAATATTATATTTTACAGTATAAAAAAAAGTGAAAGTTCAATTTAACCAAAAATAAGATAACTTTTATGTTAACACATGTCTAAAATACTTGTGATATATTTAGGAAACAACCAAATACGTCGTACACAGGATGTTTTTTATTATGTTTGATTCAAAAATTGTGAAGAAACTGCTAATTGACTATATCAAACTATACCATATTGAACTGGAGATGTAGAGTATAAAATATTTTTATTCACAGTTATTTTCTTTGAATGTTATTTTGATGTGTTTAGTTAGTAGGAAATTTTGGTCATTGCTAGTAAATTGGCTCTTGGCATAAAAAGTTTTAATGCACAGTTTTCCAGTACAGTGCGATATAGTGAGTAAATTTACATAAATGGATTAGCTTTATGCCAGAGTATATTTTTGTAGTGAAATTTGTTATAATCATGTTGGTTAACCCTTTTTTAGGTATTTTTTATTGGGTTTGTAGTGTATGTGGGTGTTTTTATCACTGCATGTATAACTATTTTTATACTTCAAATTCATTCTTTAATTTTGAATAACCAATGTGAATCATTGTCTTTTTAAACAATATTCCTCACTTTAATCCTAACATCAGCTAACACTTCAGTATTTAAATTTTTCCTGTTGTATGAAAAATGATTGTTTAAGATTCTCTTGCAAGTTAGTTGTAAACATATATGTAGAGCATGAAAGCACATCAAGGTTTTTGGTTGAAATCACTTTGGATCTTTTATGTCTTTGATGGTATTCAACTTTAAAAAAATTAATTTGGGGTTGCAGCTATGCACAGTAGATAAAGAAATTCAACTACTGCTGCCAAGTTTGTATGCTTCAAATATACACTTACAGTATTACAGTCACTCATTTATAGTTTATTATATTAAAAAATAAAACTTTAAATATATATCTACAGGCTGTGCTGTTATAGTTTCTTTTTGGATTGCATTTGCTAGTATCTTGTTAAACTTCTTAATGATTAGTGGGGAGATACAAACTTGTCTTTTATTTGTTACATCAGGTGATTGCGAGAAAGCACATGAGATAGCAAGGCAACACCTGGAGATGACCAAAATGTCACCAATATTTATTGCTGAGGCCAAGAAACTGGAACAGCATGGCAGGCTTCGAGATGCTGAAAAACTGTATTTGTCAGTGATGGAACCAGACTTGGCCATCTCCATGTACAAAAATCACCAGCAATATGATCAGGTACACAGTATTTATTGCCTGTACTAAACATATTTACAGATTTGTAAGTTATTTTATTAGGTGTTCCTTCTGCATGGTTTTATTGTTGTAAGGTTACCAGAACATTTGAGTAACAAGCTGAATATTCTCAGTAATCTCATTCACAACTTGATGTACAGTAGACATGGAGTAGTTGTTTTTGAAAGTTATGATTGTGGTCTTTGCTTGCTTCCATGCTAGGCAGGAGTACTCTACCATTCAGTATGCATGTTATAATACTCTCAATAGCTGTCAGTTCAAAGTCATTTATAATAGGGGTCTGGGTGGCTCAAAAACTGTAAACTAGTATCACTAGGGTCCAAGAGTAGTGTGTTGCGTGTGTTTCTCCACTTGGCGAAACTGTTAACGCGGATGGTGTGACTCAACTTGGAGGCAGTTAACTGCACTGTCCAATGACAATAGTCAGCAGCACATACTCGATGGGCATAAGTTTCAGCAGTGATTATAGCTGCAGCAATCAGAGTTGTCCATTCTCCATATTGCTCTTTGTTGGTTGTCTTGGTCCTCAAGGGTAGCAGTTAGGACATGAATATGCTGATAGGTGTCATCATTACTGCTAGATCCAGGTCACCAGGCCAGGGTATCTCTTCACAGGTGTTGGTATAGTGTGGTCACTGTGGAAGTGGTAGTGCTGATTGTCATCACCTGGTGTTGAGGGGTGTCATTGTCAAATCTCCAAACAATGTTATGGAGGTGGAAAAGTATATTTATGACAAAAATTTTTTTGTGTGATGGACCATGGATGTTGGATAAAAAGCAGTATGTGAGAATGCACATACTTCTTTCTTATGTACTTAAACCCACAGGAGGAATGGGAAATAGTTTAGTTTCTGACACCAGTCAGCTTGGAACTTCAGCTGCATATTGCATATGTATGAGGGAATGATTATTATTACACCATGTTTGGGGGCTTCAAGGGCTTGATACAGACTTCTAGAGGGTTGTATGTTGCAGCATGCAGCACAGCAATTAACAGCTTGCAGATAAAATGTGACTTCATACTTTCCAAACTCGTAGTTATAATGAAATAATAATTGTAACATTTAAATTTATTATCCTCTATACTATATTGCCTGTAATAGACTCCTGTAATTTTTCTTGTGTTATTTAGTTTGATAACCATCTTCTGCAGCTTGATGAATTGTAATATGCAGTATCGCTTGTACACATGTGCATGCATCTCTCTGTTATGTGGAGGTTGTAAACCGAGTTTGATGATTCAACTGAAAAATAACTAAAACAAAATAAACTATACAATTGAGTATACTATGCTTATATTTCAAGCAGTTAATAATGAAGGGCTTCTCTTCAGTGTTCATATTACTCTTGATGTTTTATTCAAACTCTTATAATCAATATGTTTTTCAGGATGAGTTATACGTGTTGCACCATTTGTAACTGAGCTTGTATCATTTGAATTTTTGTGCAGTTTGCGTAGTGAACCAAGGTACTCCTGTCATGGTTGTTAGCCAATGTTTCTAGTAACATTGCTGAACAACATTTAAACGTTAATGTTTCAGATGATGCAGCTAGTTTCGCAGTACCACGCAGACGTGGTACAGACCACGCACCTCCACTTGGCACAGGAGTTGGAGGGTAGCAGTGACTTGCCACGAGCAGAACGTCACTACCTGGGTGCAGGAGACTGGAAGGCTGCTGTCAACATGTATCGTGCTGCTGACATGTGGGAAGATGCTTACCGTGTAATTATAACCTACATTCCAAATGAAATATTGGTTTACAAAATCACATTCCTGTTTGTGTGTTTTCTTGTGTATGTATGTCCAAGCATGTGCACACATTTGTCTATCGTTATTACTCTTTCTCGCCCTTACTCCCACCCTCACCCAAAACTTGTACACCATTACATGGAATTAAACCAACCTTTTATATCTTTGTAGGACATAGTTAATGTGTGACACATTTCTCGGCATTCTTTTTTTCCAACTATGCCTCACCTTATGTGACGACATGTGGCCTGAAAGGAGCTTTGGACCCCGACATCACTGGCCTCCAGAGCCAATAGGCATACTTCCAGAATGCTGGATGCCCTAGATAACAGCGGTGGAACCACAGATACCCATTATGCTAGACACGCACGTAATAAAAACGCCCTCAGCCAGTGAAACCAAGCAAAGCAAGGCACCTGAATTGCCCCTATGCGAGCGCCGGATATCATAGATTTATATTGGGGACGAGGGATGCCTAATGGTTAACTAGGAGCGTAGCTGAGATGTCACCACCCAGCTCCAGCTCCACTGTGTAAAATGGAGGAACACATTGACGTCCAACAACTGCAGTTAAGCGAAGACACGTTGAACTACTGTCAACAGTAGAACCCAAGGACGAAACGACGACCCAGGAGATTCCAACATGACCATGCCCCAGGGAAGGACGTGGGCAACCCTAAAACCAAGAAAAGGGACCAGGAAGATTACCGCGCAGACTCTCAGAGCATCGAGAAGAGACCCACCAGGGGTTTCTTAACATCTGAGACATATCAGCCACCCAGGGAAGTGGTGTCAGTACTGTCCATCCCCTCCATGCCTGTTGTCTTTACGCGAAGGAGACAGAAACCAGGACACTGTGGGTCAACGCCAACATGGTCCCAGATATCGTGAAGCAGTCCATTTTACTCGAACCCCTAACAACCCGCAGCGCCACCCAGTACCATTCAGAAGAGGAAAGTCACCCCAGGAATCCGTAGCCAGATAGCTCCGAGGAGCCTGCAACTCCAGCCGAACCAGAAGAAGAGGAACCCAGCGGAGCCGAGGGGGCAGGGGAAGCCGATGAGCTCCTGCCTCTGACGGCTACCCAGACTATGCCCTCGTTGCAGGATGTGCCCAGCGGTACCCCAGAGCCAGATAACCCGGAGGAAACACAGAAGTGCCCTAAGGAAGGAAGGAGTAGCCCCGCACTACCCAAGTGACAAGCCAGATGCGGAAGCTACTTCCATGAGCCAGCCGTGCCACCCTCAGGGGCAGCCTGGCCATTACCAAGAGACTTTGGTGGCTCACGAAACGTTTCATGTGGCAGTAGCCCAAACATGTGGCCTTGCAAAGACGCAAAGTGACACCAAAACAATGATCACCAGTGACTAGGGTTATAGAAGGAAAAAAAAAAACCTTTCACCAGTGAATGCAGACAGGAGTGCACAGTGTAAAGTAGAATAGAAAATATAATTAAAGAAGTGGAGGTAACACCGAGACAAAAGGACGTCATAATTTAGTAACCCACGAGCTGGAAGTGCCACGCTGAAGGACAGCATAGTTGAGTAGAATCATAGTGTGTAGCCAAGTGAACCTTCACGAAAATGACAGTTGCAGACAGCAGGGAATTGACTTCTGAAACACACACTAGCCACTATCTAATAACCCTGAGTGTGTCCCGTAGCTGAAACAGAGGAAGGAAAGAACCCGCCTGCATAATTAATTAAATACCCGCCTTAGGTGGATGCCTACCACTAAAGGCCCAGCATAAGTAAGGACAAGAAAACCAAATTGTAAATATTTATCGAGATTGAGAGTTTGGTTGAGTGTCCATGTGTTTCTTTTAGTTTTGTGTGGGTGACCCATACACTAATATTTTAGCCATAATGTATATAGATTAAGGGTAGTTAGCCCCGGTCTAAGTGATTAAAGGCTTAGTGTTGGCCTAGTATTTACCCAGTGCCACACGTAAATAACCTGCCATGTGACACATAGGAGAGGCTACAGAGCAAGGCCCACTTTAAACACGCCTTCAGCACCATGGCAGGTAGAAATAAAAGCACTTCACACCCATTATGAGTTTGGGAAATTTTACAAATAGTTCGTATTTTTGTAGTGTTAAAATTACATGTAACCATGTACTTGCAATTTCAGCTCAAAATCTTGTAGCCTATTATATTGTACCCACTGCCCTCAGCTGTTCTGTGTGAGCTACACCTTTTTACTGTAACTAAGAAGGGTGTGTTATTTCACTTGACACCCTGGTACAATATGGGTAACACTCTCCTCCCCAGGGAGTCCAAGCCATTAACGGGAAGAGAGAGAGACTGCTATAGGAAAATGGACCACTGCAAGCCAGCACAGAGAAAATAGACAAAATAGCAAGAGCTATAGAATTAAACGTAAGAAACTTTTGAGTGACAGTTCAACATCATTTCTGCTCCAAAACAGACAAGATGATTGTCCATCGCAATGGAGCGGGAGCGATTGACATGTGATGCATTTTTGAGCATTCTTTCTTATTAGACTCTGCCTTATTACGTGAGACGCTATGTAGCGTGAACGGAGCTTCGAACCCTGACAACGCTTGCCTCCAGAACCAACAGGCATTCTTCCAGAATGTTGAATACCCTATGAAACAGCAGTGGAATCGCAGATACCCCATTATGCCAGACCAGCACGTAATATAATCGTCCTCAGCAATTAAAACCAGCGAAGCGAGGCACATGAGTTGCCCCTAAGTGAGTGGCAGATACAGATACAGCCCTAATACAAGGAAAACTATCCCAGACTCTTGACTTCCCAGACAGAGCGCAGCCAGTGCAGTGCCACCCCTGAAGGGAGAGGCCATCCCGCCGAAGACGTCCGACGGCCAAAGAGACGAGTGGCACACCCGGCCAGCACTATATAAGGCCACGCAGCCCCAAGAATGCCATTTAATTCTCAGCAGCTCGTCTTAGCAAAACTTGTGCTAAAGCTCTGTGCCTACCGCCCTCCTCACAAGGAACCACCAGTGACCAGACATTCTTCCAGATCCAGCGACTAGCTAACCCCAGAGGAAGTAGTCTTCACTCCCCTTCACTCACCACCTTGGTAGTGACATCCCAGTTCCTTCAGGACTTACATTGTTTATTTTTACGGCTACGTAATTCATTTGGTTTCGTTTATTTGCTAGCAGGTCCCCGTCACCTGTTGTAACGTAACTTTAATTTCTGCAAGTTACGTAGTAATAAGGCAAAGTGCAGGAGATAGTATGGTTTTGCCATGTTTATTCCTCACTGAAAAAACATGTTACTAGTCTAACCTCGGCATACTCATTCTAGGGTTAAACTGTACCTCCCTTACAACCTGATAAGTGCCATTCCTCAAGAGAGAGGCAGGTGACCGCGGCTTTACTACTGATTTCTGACTCTAGTGTAGGACTGCGAGCCATCCTTTAACCAGGGCAGCACGTACATCGTCAAACACCACACCTATACCGTGGACAGGGTACATAGAGGTACCTGTGTGCATTACAGTAGAGTTCCCTATTAGTAAGACTACACGACAAAGTGGTTAGGCCACCCTAGTCAGCTAACCCACTCCATCCACCGCATATAGATCCACCGGTTAGAGTGACAGGACTGATGAGGAGTGACCTAGCCACCACTGGGTGCATTATAACTAGGGATACCGTCGCCTGCCCCTGCTTCGTGACATTGGACTGTAGTACCTACCTTCCATGCCGTTCATCCATAAAAGCAGTACTAAGTGGAGCAAAAAGAGGAAAACTACTGCCTCCGAGGCTAACCAGTTGCTAAGTAACCAAACCCCACCAGCCTTCAGCTTTTTAACCACCCGGGACTGAGCTCAAGCCATTTGCCAACTGTTGAGGCCTCACTTCACTGTTCAATTCCTTAATTTCTTCTAGCCACCCCGCAAGACCTTTGGAGACCCACATCCCATTGTCGTCCACCTTCAACTAAGCCTACCTACGACCTTGGGAGTTGCCAGACCAGTATCCACCCCGTAGCATCCAGCTGCCTACCCAGGCACCCAGTCGCAGCCACATCAGAGGTCCAGCAAGAAGCACCCAACCGCCTGTACCCCTATGAAGGGGTGCAAACCTGTGACATCAGTATCCAGCAGCAAGTTAAACCCGGGTGAGGCCCAAGCAAGGTAAGCCTGCTTCGGCACCTACCCCAGACACCCGGTTGGGTTCTCAGTGTACCATCTGATTACATATCCTGTAGACAGCCTACCCGTTCGACCATGTACAATGGGCTAGTTAAGACCAAGTGCCTAATAATGCAAATTCCCCCACGTTAAGAGTTTGTTCAAACCCTGTGTCCCAGACCTGACACCTTATAAACCGTTGTGACATGTGACGCGCACCAATTTAACTCAGCCGTCACGCATCATAATGACACCCAATTTAATAATTTTTGGCCATAACAGAGACTTAACATTAAACTGCTCTTTTTTTTTTATGGTGAATCCTATGAAGGTCCCTTGAGCCAAGTCTATTGTGCTATTTTTAGTTACATTGCATCACACCGTCAATTGTTTCTGGATCCATAACATATTGTGCCCATGTGGTACATTTCTTTAGGTCTAGAAATTTAAAGGGTCTCATGCATTGCATTGTCTTGTTGTGGTATTATGTGTGTTTCATTCCAGGCTTTGTCAAACTGGTTGCTCTTGATAACCATTTGAAAGGAAAGGACCAGAAATTTGTCAGGGGTACAGAACAAGAGCAAGCCTTTGGGACCTTAAAGTGGAAATTAGCTAAAACACCAGTGCCCAATTTTGTTGATTTCACCAAGTGCTTTATGCTTTATATCAACTCTTAGTTGATTATGGTAGGTGCTGCAATCTGTGCAGTTATAGAAATGATGATATATCCTTCGCACTCTTGTTAGCCAATTTCTAACAGAAAATTGAAAAAGAATTGCACATGCATGCATTGGAAAAATTCAGTACACTTATTTAGAGACTGGAGAATTTGATCTTTTCACCAAGAAACCAGGTTTAAGTTGTTTGCTGGGGATTCCAAGTAGTTTGGTAAATTGGAACGGTGGGTTTGCAGGCTGACTCATTAAGTGAAGGGCTCAAGAAACATGGTTGCTGACACGCTGTCAGGCATGTTTGGTCCAAGCACTAGTTCATCATGCACTGTGAAATGGTGTTATGAGAATCATGAAGGAGCAAGCAAAGGATGTCTTTTGTCGGGGCATTGTTCAGGATTGACAGACAGGGAAGAATATTCCATATAAGATGCACAAGAAGTTTTAATGTACCCTATTTGCTTGCATAATACTCACACTTATTTGCCCACATTTTTGTCCAAAAACGGGGTGTGCAAGGATTAGTTGATAAAGTCTGAAAAAAAAAAAGATGGAAACTTTGTTATATTCTGTGACACTTATAGTGCAGCCAAAAATATGTCAAAAGTCGTCTACTTAACAGGAAATTTGTTGCGGTCACAAAACAAATTGTAATTGAACGCCTCGTAATGTATTTTGTCTATTTTGATACATTCCCTGTGGCAGTAATTTTTAATGCACATTTGTGATCAGTGTGAAAGACAGAGAAAATATACACATTAAAATTTGCAACATTGTAAACAATTTCGTAATGGCACTATGACATCACCTTGTCAGCAGCTGCAGGCTACATAACAACTCTCCTACAAACCCGTTTGTTATTCATTGTTTATCCCAAAGCCGTGGTGTGCAAGCAAAGCAGGCTGTAAGAATTTTTATGAGATAACAATGTGCAAGGTCACAGAGAATGGAACATGCAGTAATTACATGTTTTGTAAATGCTCAGAGATACCTGTGTTCACACACAACTCCAATTATAGTTCCAGTTGATCTTCTTTAGCCCTAGTGTAAACACGTCCAAAAATTAATGACAAAAGTGAAATTTTATTCATGCTATCTATTTTGTGGCGGGTCCACATTACCAATTTGTGAAGCAAGATAATAATTTTTTTATTCTGCCTAATAATAAAGCCATTGTATTCTTTTGGCAAGGTGAATAGAATGTTCATAAAACAGGTGATTTCCCCATGCCTTTATGTACTTAATTTTGTGCAATTCTACGCAAGCATTGTTCCGTAATTCACGTAGGAAACTTACTATTACATTGTAGAGTTCAGGGAATATCTCAGCTGAAGGATCGTGAAACTCTTTATTGATTTGAATCTGTGCCTTGTTCTTCTGTCACTCCCACACGTATCTCTCGTTCATTGAAAATTTGCTTTCAGCAACCCTTTGTCCATGGTGTTTGGCAAGTCGTACAACTTGAAACATGAATGTGCAGTGTAGGAATTGTACTTATCCTACTGCTATTCAATCCCATGTTGTAGACAGTGAGAACTAATTGCTAGCAGTCAAATACTTGTGTTATTTACTGTGATGGTCACTTTCTCCACTATTTCTTCCAGGGATAGACAAGACTGTCCCTCATGCTGGAAAGTTTAGCACGGGCATTATGCAAAGCATTTAAAAAACATTTTCAGAACTATGAATAAGGGTGTGTACATTATGCAATGGTGGGGATTATGCGAGTAAATATGATATGCGAGGAAGACTTAAAAAACTACAAGGATTCATCCCTGCCCTGTTTTGTAAATGTTTCTGCTATATTTTCATCCATCAGTATATGTCAGTCACTTGGGTATGCAGAAAATGTTAAAACAATTCTCTGAGAAATTTTTTTTCGCTTGGGATGGCCAAAGATGTTTAGTCATTTGTCCACTTGTGTGAGAATTGTAAAAAAACGTTGGCTTACACAATGTTCATATCCCAGAACTTGTTTGGGAAACTGTACATGGTGATGTGTTAGGTGTTTGACTTGTACTAAAATAAAAATTAACTATTTGTTGATTTTGAAATTCATTTTCTAAGTATGTTAAGTTGTTTTCTTTAAACAGTATTAATTATAAATTATGCTATTGCAAATATAAATAGGTCAGTCCCATCATTTTTTTTTTTTTTTTTTTTCAGTGCTGGTTTTTAAATATCAGTTCTTGGTTCTTAATTATTTTTCAATTTTTTAACGGCTACAAGTATAAATGTCAGGTAACATAGGTATTATAGAAGTTTCAAGTTAACCTTTTCTTTTAAGTGGCTCTGGTTTAAAAAAGAAATACAATCCTAAAATGCTAAACAAATAAAAGTTATTTTTTATCATCTAAGAAAGAAACTGAAAGGATTGTTTACATGAGTTTACTAATTAGTAGGAGGTGCTTTATCCAGGAATACAGCACACAAGTAAATATGGTAAAACACAGTTTTCAGTTTTTCTACTAGAAAACTAAATGTAGCATACTACTTTAACAGTAATATGTAACCTCCTGCAATTTGTTCATAATTTTAACTTCCACAGTATTACCAAACCTATACAATTATTTATGTTTGTAGATGCCAGAGATGCCATAATTTAATTGTAAAAGATCCCTACCTTGAGCATTGCTCGAAGGGATCAACCTACACCCTGTTAACCGCTACTGTTGTACATACTGTTCTGTTATAATGTTTTATTCAGCTCGCCACGTAGGTACAACACACTTGCTAGCCATGCTGCCTCATCTCATAGATAACAACACTTCCGGTCATCATCGCCAACCTTACTTCTATCACAACATCTTCCCTTTCATATGAGTTGCCTTTGCCAACAAGCTGGCGTACAAGCATTGTAACCAAACAAATGGTAATAATATACTAGACTCTATACAAGCATCAAAACCAAACAAATAATGATGATAATAATAACAATACTATACAAGACTCCATCTTTAACATATTTAACAAGTACCCAACAAAAGGTCTACAATGCACAAACTCACAAACAATCTAACTTACATAGTCTCTTAACTATGCATGCTTCCAAGTGCCTCTTTTATGCCTATCCATACTTGCCTGCCTGCTGAAGCATATTTCTGCCTCTGTAAATCCTTTCAACCATTGGCTACAGCTAGACAGTTCACTTCTGCCTCTTTTATTAAATCTGTCAACTTCTGAGAAGTCTTTGAATCCTTTATTAGTACTAGATATTTTCCTTCCTGATATATCTCCCTCACCCTGCCAAGCAGCCTCACTCCCTACCCTTCTAGCTGATCCCTTCCCTTCATTTGAGGCAACTCTGCACTGTACATCCTTTTCGGCCTCATTGTGCACTGCCCTCCTGCCTGTCTCTACTCGCTCTGCCCTCATGCCTATCTCAACTTTGTTCCCTCCATTCTCTGCCCTGACATAACCTCTTTCAGACCTGGTATCCTCTCGTGGAATTTTTGGCTATCTTAACAGCAGCCTCTACACATCTTTTTGACTGGGGGTAGTAAAGTGACAACCTGTATGTTATAGTCTCAGGCAAAGATTCTGAAGTTTTGCGACAAAACCTGGTAACAACTATTAGCTTGAAATACTTCAGGAATGCCAGAACAAGCAAAAAGTTCATTTATCTTGGCTATTACTACCGTGTTTGTCATGCGAGTCACGGGAATGATTTTAAAAAATCTGGAATAGTAGTCCGTGACTATGAGGTACCAATTCTTGCACTGGAAAAAGTCTAAAGCTATGACTTGTCAGGGACATGAGAGTCGGTCTGGCTGTGAAAATGGCTGCCTTAGATTCTGCCTTTCCTGGATGCACTCTTGACAGTTACAAATTAAATTTTCTATATGCGAGGATAAACCAAGCCACCAAACTGACATTTTTGCCTGTTCGCGGCACTTTACTATTCACAGATGACCTGTGTGAATACACTGCAAACATTTTAACTGAAGGAGGCCAGAAATGATTAATCTTGTCCAGGAATGCATGGTCATGGTCATAAGTTATTTTATATCTGTACTGAAAATAGGGCAAGAGGCATCCCTGGGATCTCCTTCATAGATGACCAACCTAACAAGCTAAATTCTTTTAACTTTTGGCAAACTGGGTCTCCTGCTTGCTCTTTTAAATGACAGGAAAATGAGGAAAAAAACTGAAGAATTCACGAAAGCTTCCACTTCTTGTTCCAACTCTTGTCCTTCCCCCCTTGCCCGAAGTGGGCTAAGCGATAAACAATTAGCTACTACCAACTGTTTACTTGGAGCATATTGCACTGTGTAAGACTACCTCATCAACCCTATATGAAACCTTTGCAATAGAGGTGTCAGTTTGTCTAAGTGTTCTGTATGGAGGATTTCAATCAGAGGTTTATGATCAGTTTCAAGGATAACATGTTACCCCAAAATATACTGTTTAAACTTCTCTGCACACCAGGTGAAAGCTAAAGTTTCTTTTTCTATTTGTGAGTATTGCTTCTTTGTCTCGGAGAGTGTACAAGAAGCGTAAGCCACAATTTCTCTTTTGCCCTCCTTCTCTTGCATGATACAATCGCCGAAACCACCTGAACTGGCATCAGCTCTGAGAACTACCTGTTTTTCTGTATCAAAGTATGATACGCACCCTACTATGTCTGGCTGCTGGTGGGTGGCACCAAGGCTCTGCCCGCACAGGCAACTGACAAGCAGGGGTCGCCACTCTTACGAGGTTGTTCTTGGGGCCAGTGGTGTAAGGTTTTGCCACTTCAGTAACCTGGCGCTGGGCCTTGGGAGGTGTGCTGGTTAGGGCTGGTCTGGTTGGCACACCCATTGGGGTGTATGCTTAGGCATCTGACTACTTTGTCAGTGCTGGCTGGCTGTATGAAGGAGGACGGCTTCTTCGGTGGTGTCGGCGCCAGCGGTGACATGGCATGAAGCCTGTGCCAGATGAGGCTCTGCGACGATTTGGACGAGTTAGTGGCTGACCCTCTCTGGCGAGCAGCTTCATCCTTCTTCCAGGTGTATACCTAGCTTGCACCTGAATCTCTACTCTCCAGGACTCCAGTCATACCTACCCTCTGCTTGGCTGCTTTCCCCCGCCCAGCCCTATAGTGTGGCATAAGAGGGTTGACAGAACAGAGAGGTAGATAGTGGTGTCGAAAAAGTGGTAGGCGCGGCCTGGTAGAAAATGAGTTGTCTGTTTGATAGGGTAGGCAGCCTGGACTACTGGCCTTTAGTCTAGTGGCTTGGCGAGCGGAACGTCGCTGAGAGATCCAAATACCAAACTGAGGGTGACAGTATCAGGTTTGGGGGCATCCGTTCTCATGGATACTTGGCGAGTGGGACATTGCTGGCGGGCCCAAGCATCGCAAATAAATGGGGGGCTCCTTGTCGGGGGTTGGCCTATCATTCTCAAGCAAGTAACCTGGCGAGCGAAACGTCGCTGGCGGACCCAGGCACGTACTGAAGGGGCGGTAGTCCAAAGTGGCAACTGCTCTTGTGTTACTCAGGTAGGCGGGCTTCCCAAGCTCCACGTTGAGACAGTCCTCAAAGGATGAGATGGGGAACGAGGTTCCAGCTCGTGACTATTCCTGAAGGAGTCTTATTAGGGTTGGTGACGAAGCACATAAACCAGCCTGTTCCCTTCCTAGGACCTGAAGGGCCGATCCTAGGTTGCCAACCGGTATGTGATGGGTAGCGAGGCGGTGGCGTGCAGGGTAGGACTATAGACAGTGCTGCAAATGGCAGTAACGACATGAAAAATTCCGTAAACTCTTGGGCAGAGTGATGTTCTGTGAAGGATATCACTGCGTCAGTAGGCGTTCGGTTAGCGTGACCCTTTGCAACTAGACTGATGCGAGACAGCCTCGAACTCAGGACTGCAAACTCTATTTATACGCGATGGACAGGGCCAGTGTGGGGGTGCTGAGGCAGTGGTAGAGAGAAATCGCAGAGAGAGAGAGGGTGGAGATAGCCGAAGGCGGCCGCTACTTCCCCTACATGGCTGAAGGCCAGAGGGGTAAGAGAGCAGCGGCGTTTTGTGAAGCAGGTTGTGGCACAGCAGGCGCGCGCGCGCTCTCTCTCTCTCTTTCTCTCTCTCTTTCTCTTTCTCTTTCTCTTTCTCTTTCTCTTTCTCTTTCTCTCTCTCTCTCTCTCTCTCTCTCTCTCTCTCTCTCTCTTTTTTTGCAAGCAAACAAGCAGTGTATAGTGCTATTACAAAATTATTTTCACAGTCTGTTGCAAATCTAGTGCCACGGCACCGGAGTGCCTGGCGTATTTAAGGGTAGTTACGCTTTCACCGGGTCATTATTTGGATAGGGTGTCTTTCTAGATATCTGCCAGCAGGATAATAAGTAACATTGTTGACATCTATACACTCTTTTTCTTATCCAGCACAAACAGTCTGGGGGACTGCTGATTGGATTGCAACAACCCAGGCGTTCGTCTAATAGCTTAAACTATTTAAGGGTTCCCAGACCTGGGACAGCTAATTTTTTTGAAAATAAAACATTGCTCTAACATTATAATAGATGTATTTAACCGTCAAAGTTATCAAATGAGAATCAAAGTAATTTCAATTTAACATGTCATTAATTTAATATTTTTACAAGGATAAATCTTAGCAATGTATGTACTGCACCTGTAATTCATATCAGAAAACTAATTTACATGACGACATAGCTCTCACCCTGAGAGTCTCGCAGAAGTGGCCTCCTTCCGGACTGAAGATAAAATGAATACGAGTAACCATGAAAGCAAGTATATATTCTGCTGGGTGTCATAACCCCTGACCTCACAACAGCGGCATGAGGCACGACATTTCATCATGCTGTGAAATCCCGTCACGTGGACGGCCCGAGTGCAAAGCACTGAAAACTACTACAGTGAGACCACCACAAAGAGTGAGAAAGAGAGGGAGAGTGTGCCGAGAAACAAAGTCCAATTTTTATTTCAGACACGCTCCGCGAATGTGTTGGGCGTCTGCAACTATGTTACACAATATAGTTAACAGTATTGATTCTTGGCTGATGCAACCTCTAACAGAATTTGCTTCCTCTTACAACTTACAAAACACTTGAAATATGGTTCACAAGTCTTGATTCCTAAATTTAACTAATATATAAATAAACTCATGTTTACAATGTTTACTTTATATTACATATTGAAATAAATGTAGATCAGGAATATACTAATCACATAAATATGTAAGTCAGTGATATAATAATTAATAGTACCTGCTGGACCTTGACTCTGGATGTAAACTCGGGGCTGTCCTCACACTGGTGATAAAGTGAGCTATAAGTTTAGAATTACATTGAATCCTAGCCTTAAGTGAATCTAACTAAGTTCTCTCACGGTACGCATAGGCAAAACAAGTTAACTGGTGCAAATTTAAAATTAGTGAGAGCAGTGAACAGTGCGAAAATACATATTTGGTTGCAACTCCTACTTACATCGAAAATAGAAGTTGCTATAGGGTACAAAATTTGGCTGGTATACTTTCAAAATACAACAAAAGAACAGTTAGGTTAGAGCCATTCAATTATTTTATCTTTAGGTAAATGTCCATTCTGGTCTTTGTCTTGCTTTACAGTATTGGCTCAGGTATAAAGAAATGTTAATTATTGCCAAAAGGTTACACCAATTTACATTATATAAGTAGCAAGATACGTTGCAAAAAGATATACATTGGTTCAATTTCATTAGGCTGAGAATCTAGCAAATTGACAATATGAATTAAGGTAAGATACACAAAGGTAAAGAATGAACAAGTACGTATGGTGCAACGTGTATACATGTAAACACTGACATTATACATCTGAGGTACACTTGACAAGGTTAAACAATGGTTTGTAATTCAAGAGATTTAGGCAAAGTAGTATACACAAAGATTTGAGCAAAAAGCTAAATACAGTTATGGCTAGTATAATGAGTATTATATTGAGAGTAGTTGCACAAAACAACTCTTGAATAAAGAATGTGGTTTGGAATGGGCTAGACATTCTAGCATTTGGCGCATTACTACACACATTAATGATAAATAATAATTAGGAATGGGCTAAGTCATCTTAGCATTAGGTACATTACCAAAGAATTGGTAAACCTTATTAATGAAAGGGATCAGGTTGGGTGGCATTAGGTAAAGCTTGGCTCCCAGGCATGCTTTCGACTTGGATTTATATCATAGGCTGATTATATTTACATGTGCTTACAACTTACGTATTTACTCTGGCTCATGGCCTTCATTTAACAAAATAGCAGTTATTCTGCGTAACATCAACAAGCAGTTAAGTAATTAAAAGTCAAACAAATAAAGTAGAACTATTTAAGTAAAAGCAGAAATAACAATACTGAGTACTTACAATCTCATCATGAGCCAATGCACGTTGTGGAAGCATAGCTGTTATCATGGTCTACGGCTATAATATAGGAATTGGCTTAACAGATAAACTGCGCATTCCTGGTTTAGGCTTGAGCACTTTACATTACCAGGTGTTTGTGAAGTTTTTTGACTTATCACACACGTAGGCTAGGGGGTACTCTGCTTTCACACAAAACAGGGGTTTTTGCTTCTGTAGCACATCCTATGTTATGCCTAACTATCTAACACTACACTTTCCCTAGGCTGCAGCTATTCTAATCTCTCGCACTCACTCGTGGTCAGGACACTTCACATTGTCTTTACAACATAATTTTGCATTGTTCTTTAGAGAAGCGGGTTTTTGGTTTTATAGCTTTTTTTGACAGTGATCTTTACATAAATTTGATGTAACATTTTTCACTCTGCAATAATACAATACATTTGTTTTAGAGTTGCAAAATATTATTACATGTACAGAACTAGCAGCCTTAGGTAATATTTAGTTAAATCAATAACAATAAAAAATTTACTGAGGCCAAGAACACTACAAAAAATTATTTTGGCAAGAATTTTACATCAAAACCATTGGAAAATATATATTACTAATGCAAAAATCATAAGAAACCGTTTGCAACAAATTTGACAAAAAATTAATTACACTGAGTCTAGCACATCTCTTAAAACTCTGCTCAAAATATCTTTAGCGTAAGTTATTAAAACCAGTGACTCAGTATTAACCAGGATAGGACCTCTGACCGTGTTTGGCGTATCTTATGAGCGAGGCTCTTCATCTTCATCAACTGAAACCTCATAGCATAGGTGACCCTGCTTAAGTCATGCTCATTGCTGACATAGTGATTTGCAGGATGAAGCGTAGAAGACATCTTGACGAGTTGAAGGTCGGTAGCGAACTGGATACAGGACAGCTTCGAGAACTGAGGCATCGTAGCCCTCACTTAAATATCTCGGTAAGTAGAAGCGGGAAGCTTGTAATGAGGTCACAGAAAGCTTGTAAACACCTGCATTTGCTTCTGCAAATTAGTTCACCTTCAATTGTGTCACACCCAGAAGTGCTGGAAGCAGTGGCTGTGGGATCTGAGTTCATAACTGCTGCCAGGCAATAAACAACACACCACAGCATTAGTGCTTTTATATATGGCAAACATCTGGATTTCAAGGTGAAATCCACATAGTTTCACAGGAGTCTATGAGAGTCATGTGTTGAAATCCATCACAGTGTTCACTCTAGCTGAAAATGTCTTCTGAGTCTATGTATCCCAGTGCGTAGTCAGTCCAGTCACCATCTATTTCTTCTTTCAAAATTTAATCTGATTCGGCACGTATGACGAGGACATCTGCACTTGCTGGTAGCATGCTGTTTGGTCTGAGATGATAGATTTCACACCTTTCGTAATTTTAGCACAGAAGAATCTCTTCGTGGAAATTATCATAGAAATCAAATTAGCCTCTAATGTGAAATGACAACGAGTGATGGTGGTGATCTTTACATCAATGATGCCAGGAAGACAGCACATCACCCGTCATGTTGTTTTTCCAGGATTCAAAATTGTGGTGTGGCGTTCTCCATAGTAGTGCGCCATCCATCTTATAATGGTGAGGCTTTTCAGGTATCTTGAGTTTGTAGCTGATTCTATGCGTAGACCACACTTGGCGTTATTGTTTCTCCTCAGCTTGAGTCATTAAGCAGTTTATAGTAGTAGGCAGTTTGCTGCCTGGTCGCAAGTAGTACATTGGACAATCGGTGATACCACAACGTACTGGAATTAAAGCTCTACACTTATCTTCGTTATTAAAATATACACAATGTTCGAGACCATTGCACGATTCCACTTGTTCGCTCAAGCCAAGAGGCTTAAAATTAACTTTGCGGTAGCCAATAGTTACGTCTTGATATTTGCTTGCATAGAGCGGATTGGAAATTACATACATTGTTAGGTGCATGCAGGAAGGCTGCTAGTCATAAACAAACCATTTTTTCTCATTTCCTTTACAAAATATTTAAAACATGAGTTAGTTTCCTGTTTGAGTCAGGTTTCATGCCTCCATACTTCAAGTACACATGTGACTGGTTGAGAGCCATCATGTCAGTCTCGTTAATCAGGTGTACATAGTGTTTTGGCAAGTGAACTCTGGAATCATCATTTAAAAGATAGGTAATACTCTCTCCATATGGCATTTTGATTTTTTTTNTTTTGGCAAGTGAACTCTGGAATCATCATTTAAAAGATAGGTAATACTCTCTCCATATGGCATTTTGATTTTTTTTTAATCCGAAGCCTTGAATTTTATGGCTATTTCCAAATCTCCCAACCTTTTATACTGCTTACTGACACAATTAAATANAAATCCGAAGCCTTGAATTTTATGGCTATTTCCAAATCTCCCAACCTTTTATACTGCTTACTGACACAATTAAATATTTCTAAAAGTCCGTCCATGGTACTATGTTTGCACAGGTATACCACAAGCTCTAAACTAAAAATGGTGACCTCGGTTTTCAGCGTTTTTATACTCTTGGCAGGTCACGTGTCAATTTCTTTTATACACTCGTCACACCAAATGGCTTGATTTTTGTTTTAAATAATCTCTGAATGGCATGGCAGTATTTTGTCCCCACAACCCTACACAAAATCAGTCGTCACCGCATTCGTTCGTGCATTTTCATAGCAAGACACGAACGAGACCAGTGTTGTTTGCATGCACTATTAATGTGATTAAGATTCATGTAACATGCTTTTAATTTTCTAAGAGATGGACACTTGTACTTAGTTTGAAAATCACACATTTTTATGTTTTCATTACAATAAATTCCCAACTACCATTCTTGTTCCGGTCCGGCAATGAACACGCAACCATCCATTTCAACACTTAGCCATTCGGTGAGTCCCTCGCTTAATTTTTCATACTTTATATCACTATCTGTCTATGCCAGGCCATGATATTGTTTTGTTAACCATGTGCTAGTGATTTTACTTTTTTGATCTAGTTAATACCACGGAATAGGAGGGAAGAATTTTTATGATTCCGTGCTACTATCGCTATACACTAAGGTAATTTGTTTATTTAAAAATTCTATTTGGGAGTGGAATCCCTGAGCCTTAATGAACACGGTGACGTCCAGACGTTAACTGAATGAATGATGTTCTCATGTAAAGATTTTAACAACTCTGTCTCACACGTTGTAGGTGGCCAGGCGGTCGGGGATTATGAGAGAATATGCCTGGGTATCGGCTGGAAAATTTTCACTCTCTGTCATATCTATGCGACAATCTATTACCTCGCTGTTAATTTTTTCATCCTGCTTGCTCACGCAAAAAATAGTTCTAAGGTCGGAGACAATAATTGTCCATAGAATGATTTTTGTAACTNTTCATCCTGCTTGCTCACGCAAAAAATAGTTCTAAGGTCGGAGACAATAATTGTCCATAGAATGATTTTTGTAACTGCATACATTTGGTATGGTAACATGTTCATTCCATTTGAAAAATCCAATCTTAAATCTCCATAGGGGAAACTTTCAGAATTTAAGAATATTTTAACATTTTGAATTTTTACTTGATTGAACGTGGAATGGTCTGTTTTTAAGACATTTTGTTTTCTCGTTTGAAATGATAGAATAATATATCTAGGTTTTTCAGTCGCAAAACTTAATTTTACATTCCAATTCACATTTAGAGATTGCGTTACGTTCAGTTATGTTTCCAAACTTCTAGTGCGGAAAACAATATCCATGTTTTGTCCTTCACATATTAAAAAATATATACACGCTCTGACATTTTCGGGATTCTCAGTCATGTCCCGAACAGCATTCATTTGCTTGTTTGCTGAAATTATGACCAACTCTTACTTTCAATTAGTTATGACGTGTTTGTAATCTTCTGCGAAACCAAGCAACATTGATAGTGGAATACAAATTTCAAATCCGTAATTGGGTACTTAGTAATCTGCTTCGATCCTCCAACCAGCCATTTTTGCTGCTGGTAGTTGATTGCACGTGAGAGAGAGAGATAGAGATAGAGATATATAGATAGGGAGAGATAGAAAGATAGATAGAGATAGATAGAGAGATAGATAGATAGAGAGAGAGATAGATAGATAGATATATATATGCCTGCATCTCTGCAGTAATACACTTCACATCCATTAAACTCATATGAAATTCTATTTTTCATATAGAGTATACCGTTTCTTATTATTTTGACGGTTGTAGGTGCTGAGCCATCAGCCTTTGTGATGAAGACCTGGAATCGTAAATACAAGTTACAGGGAGCTTTATAAATGTCTTGATTTTGTACCGGTATATGAATCTCGGACAATTGTGTATATGTACCTGGGATATACGGAACATATATATGGAATTCTGTCTTTGTAGCTAACCGACTCTTCAACATTAATTATTTCTGCATTCCATTTTTCTTGCAAACTTTAAACCCTACACATTTTCACGTGTTAACACGCTGGTGGTCTTGGGCTTACTGAGCTTGCATTTGCTGCAGGAAGTCTTTTTTATACTTTTTTTTTTAAATTAAACCCCATCTGTCTTTAAATGCAAGCATAACGTAATCTCTTCACCTCAAAAATGTATTAAACAATTATCTTGATCCACGATTCTTATGACCACTTCTTGTATATTCTAAGGCACGACTGGTGCGTAAATTAGCACTTTTGTGACCTCTACGAGCGTAAAGCCAGGCGTAACCAAAGCAGGGAACTCGTGAAGTGCCGACTCGGTTTCCCATTAAGATATGAGTCATCAACAATTATGTTTACAGGAAGCATAGACTCGTGTATTTTATTTGCTATGTAAAATTTATTTTCAAATCCAAGCATATGGGCTAGAGTATAGTTTTTCGTAAAATCAGTATTTGTAGAACAAAATATTTAGCTTTGCAGTGTATTAGGATTACCACGAAGTAGAAAAGCAGTGCCGTCTGGCTTCAAAGTCTTCCACAGATATGCAGAAATATCATCCAGTTCATAGCTACCCATGGGTAAACAAATTTCACCTGTGATATCATCATCATTTGCATACTTGAAAGTTCCACTGGTAAGATCTACGTTGGGAACAGGAAAATACGTCTGGAAGTCTGTCACAGCAAGAGACCAGGCACTGTCTAGCTTAAGGGGTGGAAAATGTATGGAACAAAGTTCCAAAGTCCTACCTGTTAGAATCAGAGTTACAGACATGACTTACATGCAGCAACTAAGTGCACTACCTTTTATTAAAAAAAAAAAATTATGGCAAATGGAATTGTAGTCACAAGTGACCATAATTCAACTGACTTGGAAGTTGCTCAGTTTGGTAGTTATAACTCATTTTCATGCCACCCAAATACTTTCTCAATTCTGGAGGAGCCCGCAGGTTGCCAAAGCTGTCAAAATACGCCACAGTGTTTCTACATGTTTTGTAAGCAGTCCAATCTGTTCCCAGTTCATTACTAGTATCCAATTTTACAACAGCTCACTCTGAATGGTTAGGACTATACGGCAATCTATCACGCATGGATACTCCGCGTAAATGAGGTATTTTTAATTTGCGAGCAAACTTTATTATGTCTACATTAGTGAGAGGACTTTTAAGTAACGACTTTAAGATCTTCTCTTTTTCCCCCTTTGTCGGTTTTTCCCTTCCTTTTGCCTCTTCCTATGTGATAAGGACTTAAATATAGTCCTAGTCTATTTTTTTACCACTATCGACCGCTTCTATTCTCTGATTGTGGTTTAATTGCCTCCGGTAATTGCTTACATTGGTTATTTGATGTGTTATATACTCATATAAGACTTCTAAACACCCCTATCAATCCGCCCAAAGCTCCTAGCGCAGATAAAATTAGAAGTATGATATCTCCTCGCTTCACCCCTTTATGTGCCTTTCTCTACGTCTTTCTATTTTATTTCTTCCTGGCAAACTACATGCCCATACTGCGTTTTATTTTTAATTTCATTATTTTTGAAACGCCCAAAGCAGCCAACTATTCGCCGAACTTTGATAGTCTTGATTTGGTAATATTCTTGCTTTTATCCGCAAGAATTGCATTGCAGCGTGCCTGTCTTCCAATTTATTGCTGAATACGTATGCAATATTGTGGTCTCTACAAGCTGAGTCTAATTAGTTTTTTCCTTTGTCGTTACACACCAAGCGTTTAACTAATTTGTGCCGGGCCTGCAGACATAACCAGGCATATGTACTTCGAAAGGTAACATATTTATGATAGTGTTTACCAGTTCGAGGCCACTCTTGATGTGTCTATGAGGCATTACACCATACTGCTGTTAATTACCTGCCACGCTACTACTTTATACATAACAGCACCTCCACAATTGAACCAAGCATGCATGTTGATACTTTTGTAATTATATTTGGATAAGTTGTCATTGTAGCATTTTATCCAAAAATATATTATATACAACTGCTTTTTTTTTGTATCAGTCACATGGATATTGTCAGGCAAGACGTTAGCCTCCCCATTCACGTTACTCCAGAGGACGAGGCCATAACTCATGAATCTCGCCATGGTGCCCTATTGCTTAATACAGTGAGAGGTTTGATTTACCGTACATCCAGGTGTGGGAAAATATGTGTCTTGCTAAGTTTGCTGGAAGAACCTAACTGTCTTTAGTTGGAGAATATATAATGATGTTCCAAATCACTACAGCAACCCAAGTACCAGCACATAGCACAATTTTTTCGTGGTGTGGCTTGACTAAATTATTATACTTGCAGCGACAATGAGGATGTTGTACCGCTGAAACAAACCAAATCCAACTCTGTTTTTTATTTTCGACGATGTTGTTTTCAAGAAGCAAACGTGCATACAGCAGTATTTTTGCATGAGTAGACATACGACCATTGACACATTTTATCTTTGTTAAACGTATTCACCCATACCAAAGTAGTTACTGCATGACAATGCAAACGTGATTGTTTTGTTTTGCATGAAACATTAAACTTACGTCATGCTTATTCAGATCACGTAAACACTGACATGACATTTGAAAAATTTAAGGATGTGTGTGCATTTTGTTTGGTCGAGCTTCACGGTTTTGTTGTTTTCGTCAAAGATTTCCCCTACTTAAAGGGAGGTACTGCTGTGGTTTCGATCAGTTCATTATTATTTACCAATGAGAGATGTGCTACGTTATTTCNCATGATTGTTTTGTTTTGCATGAAACATTAAACTTACGTCATGCTTATTCAGATCACGTAAACACTGACATGACATTTGAAAAATTTAAGGATGTGTGTGCATTTTGTTTGGTCGAGCTTCACGGTTTTGTTGTTTTCGTCAAAGATTTCCCCTTACTTAAAGGGAGGTACTGCTGTGGTTTCGATCAGTTCATTATTATTTACCAATGAGAGATGTGCTACGTTATTTCAAAATTTGATAACAACAGACTAAAATACAGTGGGCAAGAAAGCTCTCTCATGCAGTCGGAAGATGGGCACTTTGATGCGGGTGGAAAACGAATTAAAAATGTTGCAGACCCCAAACATTATGACAAAGTTGTCAACAAGGCTTATGTTCAGAACGCAAATTCCAAGACGCTTAAAATTCTTTCAACTATGGTGGGTTCCATTCCTCTAAATTAAACACAGTCCACACAGACGTTGCTAATTTGCTGGAAAAGAAACTCGACATTATAGAAAGTCATCAAATAGAAAAACGTAGGCCCATTTATACCACCCTTTGCAAAATTAGAAGACGCTGTTAAAAAAAAAAACCTACCTGCTCCAGTCTCTCAGCTTTGTGTATATGTCCTGGGCGACGACATTTGTAATATTGGCTTCCCGTCCGCACTGCACCACTATCTTTGTACATCCCTTTTATTTTCCTGTTATTCCCAAACTGTAAATGTCCTTCTCGTTCCGTTTGTACATCCCTGCCTTATCGACAGATTCTTACCGTGGCTGTGCGATGACCCATCAGCTGTGTACTTACGCTGACTAGCGACTTCACTATCAGCCTTCTCTTGTCTCTCGTGAGCCCCGCTCTTATGGAGAATATCAACTTCCGTGGACAACTCTTGTATCTGACTGCTCAAAACCTCTACGCACTGACATAATTGCAAGAATGCATTTTGCTCTGCTTTACCGGGTGTACCCTCTGCTAAATGTACACCTCGTTCAGTGACAGGTCTTGCTGACTTCCCTTCCGCATCCCTTTCTTGTCTTAACCGGGCGTAGTGTAAACCCACTTCTATTCTCCGTACGTTAGTTACCAGCCATTCTATGGTCTAATTTTCAAATAGTATCATTCTTTCTGCCAACTGAGATCTCAAACCCCACAACACAAAATGTATTCTTGTTTCTTCTGGCATTTCTGGGTTCAGTCTATTACATTTATATAAATCATCATACAGGAATGTTTTGAACTGCTCGTCATTTCCTTGCTTTCTTATCCACAACCGCAATTATATTTCTTCCTCCTGTGTATGGTAGCTAACAGATTTTCCTAAAGACAAGATTAGCTCATCAAACATCTTAGCATTGCCTAACCCCTGTTCATTGCTATTGAATCAATTTTGAGCGGCATCCTTTAAAAATAAAGGAAAATAATCCTTACTCTGCCATTCAGTCCAGCCATTGACTCGCACCGCGTGCTTAAAACTAGATGCAAAGTCTAATACGTCTTCGTCAGGTTTCCCCTCGTAAAGCTCCAGCTTTACAAAATAACGTGCGCCTTCCATTATTTAATTTTTCTTTACTAGACATTTGTATCACATATTTTCTGCTGTATCTCACTTAATGCCTCGTTCTCCAAGTTCAGAATAAAACTTTTTTCCCCTGCAACTGCTGGCTTGTCCTGCTTCCCTCGCCTAACAACTCTTTATCGCTCATGTGAGGACCAAATTTTACTGAATTCCTGACTCGTGAATTAACATCAGATTATTAATTTAGCATTAAAGTATACCAGGTCACAAATCCAACAGTTACTTATTAACCACACTTAAAAACTTTACTCACAATAAGTAATGTTTGTTAAAAATAATTAGCAATAAGTAATGTTTCCTTACAATAATTTGCAATAATTAAATAATTAATTTCCTTAGCCCCAATTACAGAGTAACTAGTCACTAATCACTCCTAGCACATCACCGTAACAATGGGAAATAAAATTACTAATTCTGTCAACATAAATAAACGACCATTACTTAAAACACTGGAGGAAGCAAGCACTGTAGCAGCTTTCTTATTCACCTTTTTCTTCCATTAAATTTGCCTCTACTCCCCCGACTATGTAATTTAGCTATTGCTTGGCACTGAGAGGTAATTCTAGTGTTCTTATCTGTTATAACAGGTTACAAGTGTTGTCAATGCTAGAAGGATGAAAGTGATAAATTTCGAGGGACGATCTCTTCAATACATTTATTAGCAATTAAGCGAGTCAACATTTTACACACTTCTAACTACCAATGTCCCCACATGGCATTTTAATTTTAATTATTACACAAAAAGCATTCTGTTTTTTAAATCAGTAGTTACATCCCACAGAATCACCATATCTTGACAATCAACAAAGTATAAAAATTTTTGTGTTTGTACACTTTGTGTATTTTGGGTATGTGACGTCCTTAGTGTTTTTGCGTAAGGCAAAAAGTTAGTACCAATGAGGAAAAGGGTGATAGTAAAACTGAGGTAAAATTAAAATAACAGCAAAGACTGGGAAAATGCTTGTTCACTGTTAAATGTTACTCAGACACAAATGCACAACCTACCCACAAAAAAAGTAAAGATTTTATTGTAGATAAAATAAAAATACTCCTTACATAGTACAAATATTTCCACAAAGTTTCTAGCCATAGATGTGTTGAGTTTTTCTAAGAGGACGTCGCAGAAACATCTGTGATTTTATTTTCTTGGCAATCTGAAAATTTCTGCTAACAGATATGTGTGTTTTTGCACAAAGTTCCTTTCAATGTACCTGTTCATTGTTCACCTTGCATGGCGGCATGGCGGTGTTTATGCATGTGTCTTTTTCTCCCACTTGATGTTTACACAGCAGTATTTGCATTCTGTTCAGTTTATCAAACATTTGGAAGCCTTCACTTTAAAACTCCCAGGCACAATAAAACACAGTTAATATTTTTGGCATTCTTAACAGATTTTGCAATGTACGTAGACAACTAAAATTAGTCGCCTCACTCATTATCACGAACCTAACCACAAATCACAGAATAAGAGTAAAGTCGGGAGTGTTTACAAATACTGCGCGAATGTATAGTGCGTAAATATTTCATTGACCTAATAATATTCATCTGTATTATGTCTGTGTATTTACTTTCGTAATGTCACCAGCATTTTTTGTTAGAATTGCTCCTTAAAAAATAATTAAAAAATAGGTTATCTGTGTTTTTTACTTGTGAATCCGTACTTAGCGATTTAGGTCAATATATTTAATCGTACTACAATGGTAATCTTTCGATGTTGCTACCTATCCTTAAAAAAAAGTGCGGATTGAACTGCGTGTTTACCTCAAATAATTTTAACCGTTATCAGCGCATATATGAAATAAATGTGAGATAATGCTGTATCATGCGTTAAAAATGACAGAACTAACTATTTCTAAGAGTTTTTATGGTAAAAGAAGCGTAGCATTGAAGGTTTGGAAACATTTTCATGAGCAATTTCATTTCTGTTTCATGAATATGGGTATAATTTGAGAATTTTGCAAATAAACTCACTTTTCTTCCTTTAAATCTGCCTCTACTCCCCCCTCTTCGTAATCCTGGTATTGAAGCCCGAAAATCTGAGCTTATAATAGGGTGTACTTTGCTATTGATTAATTTTGCTTAGCGCTGAGAGGTAATTCTAAGGATCTTATCTGTTACAGCAGGTTACAAGTGGTGTCAATGGTAGAAAGATGAAAGTGATCAATTTTGAGGGACGATTTCTTAACTACATTTATATTAAGTGAGTCAACATTTTACACACTACTAACTACCTATGTACCCACGTGGTATTTAACATCATGAAACCACAATATCTTTTCTGTATTAACAGTAAAATAAGGGAAAACTCGCCTACTTTTCCTGACACAAGGAACATTCGAATTCTCACACATAGATTTACTAGCTGCTTCCTTGCAACTATTGGAGCTCCTCACACCTGAGTTACTTCTAGTCCATTCCGAGAAGGTAGGGTGTGGTTGCACAAACCACCATCATAACCATAACTTAGACCCTAATATAATAATTAATTATAATGCTATAATACATAATACTGAAACAAGCATGAATACTCAGCTTAAATCCAGCACCGGTGCTATCCGAATCTCTGGTCCCACCGCATTGCGAGGCTAGCCGGGTCATTCAAAAACACCCGCACAAATACATCACATAGCCTCACTCGTAAAAACTGCTACCGTAAGCACCCCCTCTAATTTCACAGGCGTCACATACTTTGATCCGTCCACGACTCACTACTTCTTCGCAGGTCGCCAACACCTTAAAGAATGTGCGAGCAAAACCCCTAGCTTCCAGTCAATAGGACCGCTGACAACATCAAAGTCCAGTTGTGTTTGTGCCCCCCCCCGTCAAAGAACCCTGGAAAGTAGTCCAGCAGTCCGAACGAGGAAATTGTAAAAGGTGCTGCTACAGCAAACTGACTTCCAGGTATCATTCTACGTTCTAGTGGGGTACCAACTCCAAAAACTGATTTTTAAACATAAAAATTAACATCAAACCGTTGACGTTAAATTACTAACATGACTGTATTTTAAATTAGTTCGCATTATTTCGCAGATTGCAAAAATTTCTAGGCCCTACTCATAAATTATGAAGACAGACACTAAATACTTTCTTATGATAACAGCAGGCATGTAGTGTCTGAACAAAAATTATTTGCAATTATTTATTAAATAATGTTATAATTTATTCAATTATCTTACTTCAGAGAATGTGACAAATATTATCTTGAAATGTTAAATAGTAACACATAATATAAATTCTTATCTTGAATAGAAATTTAGTTATTCCACATACAATTATGTAAAAAAAAACTGTTAATGACATTGATAGAAATTTCTAAAATCAATATTACCTTAGAAAGTTTGTGTGATACTTGCCATAATTATTTTCAAAGCCTAAAATCATGTATTTGGAAAAAGTTAATATTTTATCAAACCATTCAGTAAAATGAATACTTTGTTTTACAGGGCACTTCACTAGACAAATAGAGCATTAAATGTAACTCTTTGCAAAATTAAAATTTTGTGTGTCTCAGGGGAAAAAATGGGTATAAACTGAGTTAGGTATTGTAACAATAATTTTTTTTTTTGTCTTAATATTTAGTTGCAATCAATCAAATATCAGTAGTTGGTCTTATGCGCCGATGGTGTCACTTTGGCTCATTCGGTGGGCAGACGTGTAGCAAAAATCAAATATCTTTCTGAATTCTTGGGCCAGAACTGTTAGTTTTTCAAAGCTGACATTGTTATTTGCTCTTCGAAGTGGGTTTTTTCTAATCGTGGGACTTCCAAGTCATAAGGTGCAAATATACAATCTACGCTTAGCCTAAGGCCAGAACGCAAATAATATTATCCATACAATTACGCAATCAACCTATTTTTTTTGTATGCTTTTTGTCAAATAAATGTAGCATATTGAAATATTCAAATTTTTAGGTAGCACTGATGGAAACATATTTTATTGTTACAGTTAAAATTATCAGCGCAAATTACGGTGGGTAGGCCTTAGTGACACTGTGTTTTTTTTCCTCCGAGTAAGAAACTTGAATGGGCAGAGTGGAGTTTGTAACGCTCTCTCTCTTTCTCTTGCTCTCTCTTTCTTTCTTTCTCTTTCTCTCAAGAAGTTTCGCACCGCTAGTAGTAGCAGGAAAATTATACATGTCTTCAATACAGCATACACAATACTTATTACAGCAAAAATAATGATTATTAAATTTGTAATTTACAACTGAAACAAGATTTTTAATGTTTAAATACTTCTTATATTATATTTTGATGTAAATGCAGGACGGTTACAAATCAGAAGTTGGCAGAAGTGCGGCGACATGACATGGCATGTTGCTTGTTGCTGAATGAAGTATTAATTTTCTACCTGCGAAAAATTAAAATTACCACATAAAGTTTGTACATGTGTTTTTTAAAGCTTCCTAGAGAATTACGATGTTTTTATAAATCTGTATTTCCACGGCAGGAATCAATATACTAAAACATGTGTCGTGACCGTTGCATGTGAAAGGGTATTGTTGTGTCTGTGTGTTACGCTGGGCCAGTGTATGTGTGATTGCAAACATTAGGCATGCAAAATTTATACAGTTTAACTGTAAGCTGTTTTTATGACCAAAGTAATTATTTGATAGTGGCATCTGTTTGTTTATCACAACTTTGTAACTTTGCCCCAGGTGTTTCAAACACAATAATGTAACGTGCTTACATTTCTGTGATTTGAATGTTTGCCACAATCCCAACAAATTACTAAGCCCAGCCAAAAAATTTTAAATAAATAATTTAATAAACCTAGTAAAAACTAAATACCTAAGCAAAGAAATATGAGCGGAATAAAAGTTACGTTAGACATATTGGTGTACATGTTTACCACTCTATTTTAAGTTTGTCGCTCCTACATACAAAAAATAAGCAACACGAGTTGCATGCTTGAATTTACTGCCTTTTTTGTTGGACTGGTTACTGCTTCATTTTAGTATTTATTCCAACTGAAGCAGTCCTTTTAACGAAGTAACCAAATACATATCAATAACAAGAGGTTAAATACTTCAGTC
>NQII01000063.1:562892-583535 GCA_002778355.1 Clitarchus hookeri | reverse complement strand
CAGCGGAAGAAACACGTGCACCGACCAAGAGACCACCAAGGGTCCCAACACGTACAGTGCAGAACAATAAACGTCTATGCCAGAAGCGAGGGACGACGCCGGGTCACGTGCGGATAGCCGGAGTGCCGAACACGTGTTTTACGACTCAGGGGACGCGGCGGTCAGCGCGGCCACGTGCAGAGATGATGCAAGTTTAATATGGCGAACGAGCATACAAAACCACGAGGAAGAGGCAGGAACCGGATCAGTCAGACGTCGTCAAGCGAGGAGTGTGGACCGGAGCCGGGAGAAACGAGTTCGCGAGAATGCATCAAGACGTCAACGTCAGTCGGAGGACATCAAGCGAGGTGTGCGAAGCAGAGCCGGTACAAGAGGAGGCGTCGAGACGCCAACGCCGATCGGGAGGACCTGTCGCAGCCCAGACGTCCCAGTCTGCCTACCGAGTGACGAAGCGGTCCAGAGGTCGCCGGCCGAGAGAAGTCCAGCGCCTCGAGTCAGATAAGTAGAGTCATACAGGAAGTGTGAAGAATCTTGCTCCCCACGACGTAAATTGCCGCGTCAAGCCTACGTAGAAAAAGGGGAGGGGAGAGTTGTCTCGTGTGTTCATGTAGAAGTGACCCTGTTAAGCATAAATAAAACTGACATATGTTAACTCGCAAAGAAGGTGAATTTATTTGGTAAATTGGACCTAGGGATAGTAACGTCAACATATTCCTACGCCCTAACACTGAGGGCTAGCATCCATTGCTGGCGCCTTACGCTGAGAGCAGAATCAATACCTACTTATAAACCATAGCATTGGGCCGGTATCAGTGTTTTAAACCACCCGAGAAAAACAGTTTCATAGCAATGAATAACATGACCCCTTGTAAATTTGTCAGTATTTATATTAACGAACAACACTGATTATTTAAAGCTACGAATGCAATGACTCTGGAGTTAGTTTTATGTTTGGTTAGCTACTTGGGCATACAATATATTCAGTTTTCGGGATTTTATACTCTTGACTTGTTGACTTTATTAGTCCACCACTAGTTATGAATAAGAACCCCCACACGCATAAATACTTTAGAGCTCCTCCCCACAGCTGCTTGGGATTGCCTCCTGCCTTCAGCTCAGTATTTTTGCCCTTGTGTGTCTACGCTGCCCCTCCACAAAGGAGAAGTTTGGCAACTCTGAACTGCTTCTAGCCCCTCCCCCATTCCCTCTGGTCTTCAGATATATTGCTGACACAGGCTACCTGTAGCTGTGCGTCACCCCATCTCCATTCAAATGAGGAATCACAGTACATTGGAAAAAAGGGAAGGGGGGAGCATTTGTACAGAGTCCAAATAGTTTGTCTCTCTGTCACAAGAGAGATGCACTGTACAGTATTTGAGAGATAAAGCTGTTCTTACCTTACAAACATATATTGGAAAGTTTTCAGCTCGTAATTTGGGGAACTGAAATAAGTAATTTAGATGTTCTACTATGCCCTTTCCTTCCATTTTGATACATAACATATTTACATTTATTGTTAAAAATTTTTATTACCTGCTTGAAAAAACCATATTGCATCAGATTTTGAAACACATTATTTTACAGTTTTTAACAAATGTCTGTGGAAACTGCATGCGACAAGGCATTCCATACCTTAGTCTTATAACAAAATTATTTTTTTCAAAGAAATTTTTGTCTTCTTTATACTGAAGTTGTTGCAAAACAGAAGTAAAAGTTAAATTTAACAGTTATAAAAATATTTTAAAAAGGTTTTAATTTATTCCTAAATTACATCAGGAGCAGTATAACAAAGTCCATGCTTTATTCATGCACATTTAATTTAGGGATTCATACCTCTTCATGACTTAATACTATGTATGTAATTCAGATAAGAAGAAACTACTTGGCTCTAAGTTATTCAAGTGGATCATCAGGATTGTCCTATTCATTCTGAGACTTGTTGTAGACTGGATGGCAGGTGGGCATATGTGAAATACTTTCATTTCTTATAGCCAAAGATGATTGACAGTGGGGGTCCATCTTTAAAATAAGTTTTTTTTTTTTACCATACCTAGTGAGATTATATGTCCATGCCCATTAGAAATTTAATGACACCTTGGTGGCTAATATTTCATTTCAGATTTATTAATTTTCTTATTAGGATGTAGAATATAATAATATTATTAATGTTAGACTGCTGGTACTTTTATTACACCTATAGTCAGCCTTAGGAACTATTAATAATTTAGTGCCACTTAATTTACACTGCTCTTGTTAAATCAAATTTAAGAGAAATTACTGTCAATTAAAAAAAAATAATACTTTGTGCATTTTATGGCTACCACATATTCCTATGATCATGTTGAGAGACAGTGAAATTTTTTAACTTTCCCTAACCTGCACTGCTTTCCGTTGCTTGCCTCATCCTGATTGCAATCATTAAATATGTTCAATATTGAAGTAGAAGTATAAACTGAACTCAACTGCTGTTTTAAGATTTGATTAGAAAATTATAGTAAACATAGCATATAAATATGATTTGGGGATCCATAGCAGTGATCTTTATTCCAGTGGTGTCCATACAACCTCAAAGGGGTCCAGAACACCACAACCCCTATGGCTTCTAAACCCATGCTTATAGTCGTTACTTGATCACATTTAATGGATTGCCCTGCTATTATTCTATTAGTAGTACATATAATGAAGGCATCCAGCATATTCAAATTTAGAATGGTTGTTCTATCACTTTGTGGAAATAATTTATGTTACTGATACTACTATTGGTGATTTGTCAGGGTATGTCAATGTACCATATTTACTCGTGTATAGCGCGCCCTTTTTTCCCAAAATAAAGGAAAAAATTTCTGGGGTGTGCGCTATACACGAAAAAAAAATTAAGGAAGGAGTGGTAGTCTTAAACTGTCCGGAGATGTTTGGAGGGAAGTGTAGTGAAACAGTCTGTTATCTCATCTCTCGCTCTTACATTTTCTTTGGCTTATCCACATCCCTGTTCCAACTGCTTCACTGCAGTGCTTACTCAATACATGGGCAATAAACATGTAATGATGAATGCCGGAAGTTCACGTGCTTCTTACACTGCGAGGTTTAAGCTGTCAGTCATAAAATATACTGAAGAAAATGGAAATTGTGCGGCGGCTCTGCAATTTGATGTGGCTGAAACTAACGTCCGTGGCTGGTGGAAGCAACTTGAAAAGTTAATTTTGACGTCTCGTGATCTGCAATCATTTCGTGACAAAAAAGCTCAGCATCCCGAGTTGGAAAGAGAAGTGCTGCAATATGATAACAAAACACATAGTGGTGATTATGCAGTGACGATGGAAATTATACGAATGAAAGCACGTGAAGTAGCACATGTACACAAAGTGCCAGTGTAGGATAGTGTGAGAGTTCTGTGGCGACATAGCCTCACATTACACATACGGACGACACTGGTTCAGCGTTTACCTGTCGAGTACGAAGACAAGATCATTTCTTGTCATCGATTCATGACGAATCTTAGAAAGGAGAACAATTATCTGTTCTCTCAGATCGGGAATGCAGATCAAGCACCAATATTCTAGGACTTCCCGATGGCAACAATGGTTGCGGAAAAAGGTACTAAATCAGTTCTTATCAGAACGGGCTGCGAGAAGCAAAGATGCACACTCATGCTGGCTATCACAGCAGAAGGGCAGAAATTACAGCCTTATGTTGTACTGAAAAGGAAAAGCATGCCAAATGAAAAAATACCGCCTAGGGTAACTGTCCGTGTACAAGAGAAGGGGTAGATATTGTTGTGTGTTGTTAGGAAGTATTATAATTATTTTTAACCATTTTCACAAAAGTTTTTTTTTTTGCCCACAAAGTTTTGAATGCAGTAAAATATGTTAAATTCATTGCTAAATATTGTTTCCAGTAGCTGTGACTGTTTTTTATTGGTATATAAAATCAGTGATAAAACGTTTATTTCAAATAATTATAACATAACTTGCAAGTAAATATTTTTCTTAACAATGATAATGCATTATTGGTGTTTAATTAGTTCACGCTGCTTGCAGTGTTTCACTTTCTGTCTTTAAAAAAGTTAACAATCAGTAATGTAACCTGAACTGCGTGCAGAAACTATGTGATATGTTCAGTCCTCGTGTCAAGGTTACGTGTAGGTCGCAGCCCCATTCCACCATCCACAGCAGTCACGTGCTTCCTCAAAGCTAGCATCCTGTTTCGCCGCAAAACAGAGCTTCCACATCTTTACGTTTCCGCTCCCCTCCCTTTTGCAGTGATGTTGCCAATCGATAAATTCCTCCAAGCTTTCTTTGTTTCCGTGTAAGACAGGATATCCAACCATGGTCAGGGGGAAGAGAGAGGAAGAGGCGACACTACATTTTTTTTTATAGGTGTCATTCCAGCACTGCAAAAAAAACCAGTACGTCACAGCGTAAAAGAAGCAANCGGCAAAAAAAACCAGTACATCACAGCATAAAAGAAGCAAAAAGAAAAAGGAACCCGACCGTTCCACCGCAGTTGTTGATGTTCTTCTTTTAACGACCGTAGGTTACCGTTATCGTACAGCAAGTCACAATGTTTTGGCTTTTAGCATCGGGAGTAATTCAATTAAAGTATTTTCCAAACATATCACAATCACCACACATTCAGGTAAAAAAAAAGAATAATTTGTTACATAATTACTAACAAGGTGCCAGAAATTGTTGGTACAATTTTATTAAATAGAATTTTTTTCTTGTTTCTTGTTGCATAAATGATGGTGTGCATTTTACACGAGGGCGCGCTATACACGGGTAAATCCGGTACATACTTAGAGGTGTGGTGATATTAAGGATTTCAAGAAAATGGCATTGTTTAAAGTATTCTGAAAAAGTTGTGAACAAATTCAGATACGTTGCTTGTTCCATAACAAGCAGTTTCTTTTGGCATCTTTATGCAGAAAATTTATAGAGTTGCCATATCTGTTTAGATGCCAGCCTAACATTCACACATAGGCCAAATATTTTACAGCAGTGTGTCGTGTTCTCTCTGTAGGAAGTGTAGATGAGCTGTATAAGCCCAAAGACAGTTCCCAAAAGTATTATGCTGTAGTCATGTGTGCATATTTAACTGAAAATAATATTTAGTTAAATATTTTTACTTTCAAGTAGCAATTTCAAGTGGTGGGACACAAGCTACACTTCACAAAAATACTGTTTTCCAACTACCATTTGTATGTTGTTTTTCTTCATGATAGTGTCAAAATTGCTTTTTACTTTTATAAATTCTGGTGAGATGACATGATGCACCACATAAACAGCCCATCACTTTATAGAGCTGCTCAAACACCTGATCGTGTGTGCATATTTACCTGGACATATTATTTACTTTCAGGTAGCCCGTTCAAGTGGTGGGACGCAGGCTGCACTTCAGGTGGCATTTTTGTGGGCCAAATCACTGGGTCCTGATTCAGCCAGCAAGCTTCTTACAAAGCTCAATCTTCTAGAAGAGGCTGTTGATTATGCTTGTGAAATATACCAGGTGATTTTGATGTTTTGGTAATGTTGGATAAAGTTAAGAAAATGTCTGATTCATTTTGGCAATCTGAAATTGAATGTTTTATTCAAATTGACATGTATGTGTAACTCACTGGAAGTCCTGAATGTCTGTGGACTGTATAACATTTAAGATAATTTGCTATAATTTGGAACATTCTTTAGGTCACAGTTCCTAACCTTCTTTACGGTTTCTATATTTTGTCAGTTTTAAATCATGTTCTTTATAAGAAATGATTCTTTGTGTGGCGATAGTATGCCAGACTTCCATTATGTAGTCACTAAGATACTCCTGGGAGAATTATATTCGACAAATCTGTTTCCAACTTTGTTCACGCTCAAAGCGAGGCTTGTCTGGTTCAACTGTGAAATGTTTATGTTGGCATCTCACATTTCTGTGTTTCTAACTGTTTAAACTTTTGGAAAGTTGGCTGGTAGTATGGCAGGAAGTGAGAGTAGCTGCCTTTTAGAATAGCACACAGATTATCGCAGGGGAGATACATAAGGAGAGACATATGAGTGACATTTGCACATCTTTTTGACTGGGTTTGGTGCATGGTGAAGATGGACAAATGCCTTGTCTTGTTGTCTTGCTGAGTTATTTTTTCACTTCATCTGACACTGATAATTTTACCTGCGCCAAAAGTAGTAATGAAATGTAATATGAATGTAATTGTTTTCAGATGAGTTAATCTAAAAAAAAATGTGTTAACAGAGACACAGACAGTGTTCAGTTCCAGTAGCAGGGAATGCTGATGGTATGTTTTTTATTATTACTGTTTCTAATCATTTTATTATGTTTGCGGCTGTTAATAGCATGATAGATGGAAAGAGGATAGTTACCTATTTCCCACCTAATCTAATGAAGCTATATTATTATTTTGACCAAGTGGTTAATTAATATGATAATCAGTCTCCCCTGCATATTTTTTTTGTCTATGTGGAGTTATTACAGTTATTTAGTACAAAAATATTTGAAGCATGAATACATGTAGAATGTAAGGTGAGAAGTTTTGGAGGTTAGNGCTGATGGTATGTTTTTTATTATTACTGTTTCTAATCATTTTATTATGTTTGCGGCTGTTAATAGCATGATAGATGGAAAGAGGATAGTTACCTATTTCCCACCTAATCTAATGAAGCTATATTATTTTTTTGACCAAGTGGTTAATTAATATGATAATCAGTCTCCCCTGCATATTTTTTTTTGTCTATGTGGAGTTGTTACAGTTATTTAGTACAAAAATATTTGAAGCATGAATACATGTAGAATGTAAGGTGAGAAGTTTTGGAGGTTAGTAAATACATAAGTTGACCTATTTTGACTCGTGGGGAAAAATTCCGATTTGCTGTGAGTTGTGTAGAGGTTATAGTCTAGTGTAAAAGTTTAATATTGGTAAATACTTTTAGTGATAGTAAATTTTATTGAGGTTTTACCTTAGTGTGCTTGTCCAATTTTGGTAAATATCTTTAGTGATGTTAAGGTCAATATTTAACATTTATTCAAATGTGCACAATTGTAATGAGTAAATATTTTGAGAATACTTGATTATTGTTTTAGATATGTACACAGATATATGTACACAGATATACTTTTAATCATATTTATTTTTAAAATATTAACTTGAATCAGGTGATGTCCAAGTAGGGCCTAAATATTTTTGTCAATTTCCAAGGGAGGCAGGGTAACAGTATTTTTACTGTCTGAAATATGAGAAGGCACACTTATAATCCATGTACCTATTTTAATTTTATATATATTAATTTGGAGTCTGTATTTAGATTATGTGTTTGTACTTTTGGTATTTGTATCCTTTACTATGTGTATGATCCGCCCCTGAATTTCCCTTGTGTTAATAGTAACAAAGAGTGCACCACTCTGCTAGTTGGAATGTAGTGAGATTTATGGATTTTGTAATACTGGTCAAGTATGTCATTTTCGTGTATGTTCTGCATCCAGGATTTATCAAAGGCCATGTTACTGCAGCTGTTGTTGGGTCTGAAGGTTCCTAATGTTGATGATAAGTTGATACTTGAGCATCTGAGGCAGATTGCTCGAAAGTTGGCAAAATACCCAACACCAAAAATGTTTCGGGCTCAAAAATAGTTACTTCTGAAGTATTTTGTCTCGCTAAACACGAAAATCACCATAAAAAGTTGAGATTAGCTCTTGTTTCCAAGATAACAACCAACTTGGAAATCTCACTATGGCTGGTTTGTGGGAAATTGAATGTTCGAAAGTTGGTACTCCTGTGTAGAATCTTTTGACGTTCTTTTTCCCTGGCAGATGTAAGCACCTCCCTTAGGACCGACCGTCTTTTGAATGGGTGAGAGCGTCAGTAGAACGAAAAAAAGACAACAGTGCACGATTCAAGTGAAATTCTCTGTTATTCGCCTTACAACTGAAGGTAAGCAATTTAACTATATTAACTGTATCAGTCCAATCGACGGTATCCATCACTCTGTTTAACCTTTTGAATCAAGTTTAAAATGTTTAAGGCCACTTTGGAGTTTAAAACCAGTGAAAATTGCTCTTTTGAGGCTATATTTCAATTATGATTTCTGACATTTTGATCATATGCGCTTGCAATTTCAACCGAGTGTAGTGGATGTATATTAACAATCTTGGAATAGTTTTTTTTTTTTTTTCCTCCAGAAAAATATGGGCTTTCAAATACAAAAATTAAAAATAATAATAAAAAAAATAGACGATTTAAAATCAAATTAAGATTTAAAAAGTATTTTTTTTTTTAAATACTTGTTATTTCAGAATTAATCACTCAAACAGATCACTAAAATTTTTAATTTTCTTCTTTCAGATCAGAATGCCACGGAAGGGAAGTGTGTTAATGCCGTCAACAACTTTTGTTATGTCTGTGGTGAAATTACTTTTGAAGCCCAGAAGCGAACCATCAGCCCAGTTGTGAAGACAGCTTACTTCCATTACTTCGGTGTGAAGGTAGGTGACCAGGATAAATCGTGGGCCCCACATGTTTGTTGTAACTCTGGCTCAGTGAGACTGCGAGAGTGGCTGAGTGGGAAGAAACGAGCAATGAAGTTTGGTGTACCCATGGTTTGACGTGAGCCAACAAACCGTGTCGACAATTGTTATTTCTGCATGACGCCCCACATGAATCGAGGTTGGACAACAAAGAAGAAAGAATGGGTACAGTATCCCTGCGTTCCATCAGCCAGTCGACCCGTTCCTCACTCTGCTAATCTGCCAATTCCTGAACCACCTCAAAATTATGAGATTGAAGAGGATGATGCTGAAGAAGAAGAAGTCGTTAGACCTGGGACTTCCCATGACCCAGATTTCGATGCAAGACCTGGGACTTCCCATGACCCAGATTTCGATGCAAGACCTGGGACTTCCCATGACCCAGATTTCGATGCAAGACCTGGGACTTCCCATGACCCAGATTTCGATGCAAGACCTGGGACTTCCCATGACCCAGATTTCGATGCAAGACCTGGGACTTCCCATGACCCAGATTTCGATGCAAGACCTGGGACTTCCCATGACCCAGATTTCGATGCAAGACCTGGGACTTCCCATGACCCAGATTTCGAGGCAGAAGATTTGAATGATCTCGTAAGAGATCTTGACTTGCCAAAGGAGAAAGCAGAGCTTCTGGCATAAAGACTGAAGCAATGGCATCTACTCCAACCAGAAGTCAAGATCACAGAGTACAGGACTCGTCACAAGAATCTTCTTCATTTCTTTGCGAAGAAAGAACATGTGGTTGCTTGTATTGATGTCAACGGCTTGATGAATTCCTTGAAGATAACTCATGATCCAAGTAAGTGGAGGTTGTTTATAGACCTTCCAAGCTTAGCTTGAAAGCAGTCTTACTACACAACGGCAACCTTCTTCCTTCCATTCCCATTAGACATTCCGTTCACATGAAGGAAACTTACGGAAATGTGAAATTACTTCTAGAGTCAGTCAAATACAAGGATCATAAATGGCAGATCTGTGGTGACTTGAAAGTTATTGCTTTACTCCTGGGAATGCAGTTAGGCTATAACCAGTACTGCTGTTTTCTGTGTTTGTGGGACAGTCGAAATAGAAAATCTCACTACATAAAAGACAAATGGCCTTCAAGAAAACTAAATCTCAGGGAGAGAAATGTCCAAAATGAGCCTCTAGTAGATTCAAATAACATTCTGCTTCTACCCCTGCACATTAAGCTGGGAATAATGAAGAACTTCGTGAAAGCCATGAACAAGGATGGAGAGGCTTTCCAATACCTTAGAGCGAAATTCCCAATATTGAGTGAAGCAAAGGTTAAGGAGGGAATCTTTGTGGGCCCTCAAATACACAATAATGAAGGACCCTGCTTTTGATAAAATTTAGGAGGGGAAAGAGAAAGCAGCCTGGGAAGCCTTTAAAGGTGTAGTACGAGAATTTCTAGGCAACAGAAAAGACAAGAACTACCAACAGTTGGTGAAAGAACTCCTACAAAAGTTCCGTGACCTTGGATGCAATATGTCTCTGCAACTTCATTTCCTACACTCCCATCTTGATTTTTTCCCTAAAAATTGTGGAGCTGTAAGCGATGAGCATGGTGAAAGGTTTCACCAAGATATCTCTGCAATTGAACGAAGATATCAGGGTTGTTGGGATGCGTCAATGCTCGCCAACTACTGCTGGACTATTACAAGAGATGCTCCGGCTTTGACGTACAAGAGGCAATCCGAAAGGAAATGTTCACAGGAATAAGCTAAAAACAACTGCTGCTTTCTTAAAAATGAACATTGTTTAATGAAACATGACCTATTGTATTATATTTATTACACAGGAATTTTTTCTTCTTCAATTTACCTTTAAATCAATGTGTGGGCTATTGTGTCTCTTTCTCCAGTGGGCTGTTGTGTATCTAGAAAACAAGAGCTAATAAAGAAATTTAATTTACATATTCGTTTTTTTCGACCTAACATTAGTAAGAATTGGCTATTTAGAACCAGGAAACAGACAGAATTTTTTTTTGTTGGGTAGTGAATCTGCCACCTTTAATGCAGTATGTTGCTGCAGGGACTGGCAATTCTAGAGCTACTAGTAAATATTTTATAAAACCATTGTATGATAGATGGCCTTCTCTTAATGATACTTAAGCTGAGAACATTGTGCAGTTTCTTGTTTCAGTGCAAGAACTTTTGAATATCAATACTTTGCCTAGGATCGAGTTATATTCAGTTTTATTAATACAGTGGAACCGCGTTATGAGTATGGCCTATAGCGTCACGTCCACTATTGCGATAGTTTTTAAATGCACCATCGTTTTCCCTATCACTTGGAAGGTAATTATTTTGATTATAACGCAAATCAGTTAATGAAGCCTTTCGCTATAGTGATATGAACATTTGTAAACTTGTATTTTTAAACTGTTTAAACACGTATCACAAGTGACACCCACTTGTCACGCGTGAGCCAGCCTTTGTTAGTCTGTGTCGCATGGTGACACTTGCGTTGGCCGGAGCTAGAGAAGAGGAATGGGCGAGTGTTATGAGGGACATGGAAGATGGTATGATAACAGGGGGGAGAGGTACGAATGGGAGTAGATCTAGTCGTGGCCAAGAAAAGAGGGGTAGGCTGGAAAAGTGTAGATGGTGTGGAGGGGAACGATGGCGGGGATATGCTAGCAGCCTACAGCTCCTTTTATGTTGTTGGGGTAGGAAGACTGCCGCTTGCAAGGTCATAGCATTGCCACGTGCAAGGAGTGTAAAGAGAAAAGCATGATTACGTCTTAACAGTTGCTAGACAATGCCACATTGTTTATGATACAGTAGAACCCGCTTATCAGTTTCCCGTTTAAAGAGTTTTCCCGTCTATAATGCATGATTTTTCTAGCCCCGAATGTTTCTCCATAAGAACAATAACAAACATTCCCGAAAATAATGTTTTCATTTTCCAGCGAATAATGAAAACTGTTTCTGATTCAGTAATTTATTTCTTGTCTCTGAGCCATTTCATATAACTTCAATTCACAGCTGAAAGTATTTCATTACATATTTACATGTTGTGCAGGCCTTTTGAAATTTTTCCCCTGGAAGTGGAAGGAAGCACCCTTCCATCGACCAGCAAGGGGAGGGAGTGAATGTTTTTACAGCTGTGCACTTTCCTTTCTTTCTCTTTCTCCCTCTCTCTTTTGCTAGGCGAACAAGACATCATGCCTGACACACCAGTTGAAGGCTGTTTAATAGGAGGGTGACCGACCACAACACAAATACAGTGTGGATTTTCTGTCTTTCTTATTTTGACATGTGCAACGAAATCAAATTTCATAAAAGATTTACTATTTTAAAAAAAAATTGGTTTTGTTCATTTTATAAAGTTGTGTTTTTTTATGGTGCATAATTTTATATCTTTTGGTGTTTTCGTCATGAATTTTTGTGTTTCGCTCATAGTGTTTTCCTGCTTATAGTGTCACTTTCAGTGACGTGCTGAGGGGTTTTTTTTTTTTTTTTTTTCGTGCTGGAATGTTTCTTCTCATAAAAATGTCCTGTCGCCTCTTCCCTTCTCAATCTGAGAGGTTGGCTATCCTCTGCCTTACAGCGAAACAAAGAAGGTTTGGAGGAATCACGTAGGGGGGCGAGACAGGAGAAGAAGAGGTAGATGAAAGAGAGAGACAAGGAGTGAAGTAGTGCGCTGATTGGTAGGCAACGAACTCCCTCCCGCAGCTGGAAAATTTTGGGGAGGGGAATAAGAATGGAGGAGAAAGCAACGTCGCGTCTGCTGGTTCAACCATAGGATCTACAAGGGCAAAAACAATAAAAAAAATTATGGGACACAGTAAATTTTGTTATAACGATAACTCGCTATAGCGATAATTTATTTTGCCATTGTCGACTATTGTTATAACACGGTTCCACTGTATATATTCCTGTAGAGTTTTGTGATGTACTCATTCATGCCAGTGATAATTTATCATGGGAAGTAGGGAAAGAGAAGTTGTTGAGCTTTTCTAGCAATTTGAGTATTAAAGAAGTCCTGTATCATAAATTTATTTATAGAAAATAGCAGGAACAAAATAACTCACTAGTTATTTTGTTGAAATTACTCAGTATTGCAATTTTCTAGATAAGCCTTGCCCCGAGCCAGAATTTATATAGATGCTATCAGATAATTTATACCTAAGGCTAAACTTTACAGTTTGTCAGCTTCTCTGACTATGTTAGCTGAACTTAAGACATTATTAGATAAGGTTAGTGCTAGGTTGGAAGTGCAGTCATTCTATCATAAGGGGGCCACGGTGGCTGAGGAGTTAGCCTGCTCGCCTCCCACCAAGACGAACCGGGTTCAATCTCCGGCCGGGTACTCCCGGATTTTTGCATGTGGGAATCGTGCCAGACAATGTCACTGGTCGGCTGGTTTTCTTTGGGATCTCTCGTTCCCCTGCTCTCTCATTCCGGTGCTGCTCCATACCCATCTCAATCACCCTCATTGGCTTTCAAGACATTTCTCTGTTAAGAGCCATACAAATCTCTTCTCTCTCTATCGTAAGGATTATGGAAACTGTAACAGACCTCACTCTCGCCCAGATGTGAGGAAAAGTATTGTTTTATTTGTAATAAAGCAAACTATTTGGCAAACAAATGTTTTTTAAATGATAAAAGGAAGTCATCTTCCACTTCTGTTCAAAAGGTGACCAATTCAAGTATTGGCCCATCTGCTGATTCAGCTACTGATAGTGATAGTGTGGCAGATTGTGCTTCTCAAAAAGTTGAGAAGAAAAATGAGTTATTATGCTATACATGTGGTGAGAAGGTTCATTTACACTTTAATTGCCCATTAAAGATAAAGCACAAGTTGATTAGTGCTATGTCTTTTTCATCATCACTACTTTCAATAGAATTCATACTTTGGGACATTTGNTAAAGCACAAGTTGATTAGTGCTATGTCTTTTTCATCATCACTACTTTCAATAGAATTCATACTTTGGGACATTTGACTTCTGCCCAAGTAGCTACTGGATCTACTGCTACTCTAATAATCAGGAGCATTATAATATCTTATTGAAGAACTGTCCCGTACATTCTTTTATTATTATTCTAGTTTATTATGACAGTTCATTTCTGTTTAGCAGATGGTGGCATAGTTAATGCATATGCCCTGGTGACCAGAAAATTTTATATTAATAACATTTTGTGGAATTATTCTTTTTTGATATTCCCTACCTCTTATTTGAAGTTATTCTTGGTGTAGAATTTCTTACACATACGGAAACAATCATTAATGTTAAAGCAAACCTGCCACAGATTTCATTTAGCACAGACATCTTTCCTCTGGGTATCCCTCTGAAGAACAATAGGCTTGTACATTTATAGCAAACTCAGTGGGTTTTTCTAAGATCATTTCAGCACATACTGGACGGTGTAATGAAAACCATTACATAATTATTTTTCATGATCTCGCTCCAGTTTGTTGCAAGCATTACTGGGTAGCACCACCTAAGGAATACATTTTTAAGAAGAGTATGAGTAAACCTTNGCTCCAGTTTGTTGCAAGCATTACTGGGTAGCACCACCTAAGGAATACATTTTTAAGAAGAGTATGAGTAAACCTTCCTTTGAGTGTAGATGTGGCTTTCTCATCCAAAAATGTCTATGGTAATTCTGTATTTTTGCATCCTAAGAAGACCNTCCTTTGAGTGTAGATGTGGCTTTCTCATCCAAAAATGTCTATGGTAATTCTGTATTTTTGCATCCTAAGAAGACCCTAGGAGATTTTCCTTTGGTAGTAGATAGCCATCAGGTAAACTAACAGATTGCTTTGGATGCTTTTCCCATGCCATCTCTTGATCATTTTTTTCAACAGCTTGGTGGTGAACACGTGTTTCTCATATTGGATGTGAATCATGCATCTAACCAGTGTGTGTTGCACCCAGATTCAAAACGTAAATTTTCTTTTGTTACCCCATGGGGACTATTCAAGTGGAACCGAGTTCCATTTCGAGTCTCTTTTGGGGCATAGGCTTTGCCTTGCTTACTTGAAGAATTTGTATGTACATTCCTAGGACAGTTTGTTGTAAATTATTTAGATAATGTGATTGTTTGTAGCAAATCCTTGGATGAGCATATTTCTCATGTTAGGCTAGTTTTGCAAGATTTTCATGAAACTGGTTTCACTGTTAACCCTGATAAAATTACATGGATATCTGATCATGCAAAGACCTTGGGGTTTATACTTTCTGGTGATCAAGTATATGACCTGTTGTTTTTTTTCCTACTCCTAAGAATATTAGACGTTAAAAAATTTCTGGAGATGATTGGATATTTTGGCAAATTTTTTCCCTATCTGGCAGATATTACTGGCCCTCTTAATAAGTTGAAAAAGAAGGTTCAACCATTTGTCGGGGGGCCTGAGCAAATGACTGTTTTTGATGCAGTAAAAATGTGTATGGCATATCTGCCTATTCAACAGCTTCCACATTTTAACAGAATGTTTGTGCTGAATGTGGATACTAGTGGTTTAGCTGTGTTGTCGCAACACGTTGATGATGGTACTCTTCCGATTGATTATACTAGCAGACTAAGGCTGAGTATAATTACTTAGCTTACAAAAAGGAAGCACTAACTCATGTATGTATGGGCAATAGAATGGTTAGCTGACTATTTGGAGGTTTGTGAATTTCACCTTTGTACTAACAACCAATTGTTATTTTAATATAAATAAACAACTAGGCAAACTTGGGAGATGGGTGGAGCATTTGTCCAATTTTCAATTTACCATCATGCAANTTAAAAAATTTCTGGAGATGATTGGATATTTTGGCAAATTTTTTCCCTATCTGGCAGATATTACTGGCCCTCTTAATAAGTTGAAAAAGAAGGTTCAACCATTTGTCGGGGGGCCTGAGCAAATGACTGTTTTTGATGCAGTAAAAATGTGTATGGCATATCTGCCTATTCAACAGCTTCCACATTTTAACAGAATGTTTGTGCTGAATGTGGATACTAGTGGTTTAGCTGTGTTGTCGCAACACGTTGATGATGGTACTCTTCCGATTGATTATACTAGCAGACTAAGGCTGAGTATAATTACTTAGCTTACAAAAAGGAAGCACTAACTCATGTATGTATGGGCAATAGAATGGTTAGCTGACTATTTGGAGGTTTGTGAATTTGACCTTTGTACTAACAACCAATTGTTATTTTAATATAAATAAACAACTAGGCAAACTTGGGAGATGGGTGGAGCATTTGTCCAATTTTCAATTTACCATCATGCACATGAATGGCAGTGATCATAATGCAGCAGATCTCCTTTCTCGTTAGTATAACCCAGTGGAGTTTCAGCTTGTAGATNAATGAATGGCAGTGATCATAATGCAGCAGATCTCCTTTCTCGTTAGTATAACCCAGTGGAGTTTCAGCTTGTAGATAATGATGATTCGGTAAAAGGGAATAAGTTAGAGTTATTAAACATTTTGCAGTGTACTCTGAGATTTTTTATCAGTTTACAACATTGGCAGTCTTTAGATAATGAATGTTAACAATTTGTTTTTCAGATCAATCAAGGAAAGAGTTCAGAGTTTGAAATAAATAAAGAAATTTTGGGGAAAGTACTTCTGTACCAGGTAGTTTATGGCTTATGTGCCGAGTTGTTTAAGAGACATGATATATGAATATTACCACCGTAGATATTTTGGGACCCATTTTGGCCAAGAAAAACTTATATTAGTACAATAACTAGCTTCTTTTAGCCTGGAATGATTGAAGACATCCATAATCGTATTTGATCCTGCATAATTTCTCAACAAAGTAGAGCAAAAAGTTTACGGATTTAGGCCAATTTTCCAACATTCCTTCCAGCTTTGTGTGGGAAATGTTATATGTGGACTGTATGAAGCCATTTCTTAGGTCTAGAAAAGGTAACACTTTTAGTCATGGTAGATGCCTTTTTTAAATTATTTATTGGTATTTACCATTTATGATTAAAAATCAGCTACCATTGTTCAGNGTCATGGTAGATGCCTTTTTTAAATTATTTATTGGTATTTACCATTTATGATTAAAAATCAGCTACCATTGTTCAGGTTTTTGTAGATTACGTCTTTCCTTTGTTGGGTTCTTCTTATATTATGACTGACAATACAAGGAATTTTACATCTCAGAAAATGTGCAATTTAGCTTTTGCTTGGAGATTCACNCTTATATTATGACTGACAATACAAGGAATTTTACATCTCAGAAAATGTGCAATTTAGCTTTTGCTTGGAGATTCACCTCGTACAGATCAGTCTATACCATCCAGAAAGTAACATTGTGGGAAGATATTACCACATTATAAAATTTGCCATAACAGCATTCCATCATGATGCTCATCAGGATTAGGATCAAGCATTACATTATTTGGCATTAGCTTGACGCCTGCCCAGATATAGCTTGTAGTGGTCTTGAGCTGTTACCCTTTTGGTATGGAGTATCAACATCTCGTCTATATGCTATGATCGGGACTGTTAATTATTTGGTACCTCTATAGGGATTTTGAGGCCCGTGCATTTTAGTAGCTGAGGACAATAGTCCTCGGGAATGGCTGGGCTNTTGGTACCTCTATAGGGATTTTGAGGCCCGTGCATTTTAGTAGCTGAGGACAATAGTCCTCGGGAATGGCTGGGCTTAACAGGTCTTGTGTTCCGGCATTCCCTACTGGCATGGTCTCTTTGGGATGTATATACAAATTGCCCACCCTGGGATTGTGTTTGGTCAGAAGCGATCCATGGGCTTCAGATACCTGAGGTCTTGGTGTGATTCGAAGAGCCCTAGTAGGCTAGTTGCTGCCATGCAAACTGAGGAAGCTCCCTGTACTTGCTGCATATCACCTGAGCTGGAGGTGCCTGTGGTGTTGACTATCGGGTTTCTCGTTTTGCAGCGACATTACCCATCCTATCTCCTCCGAAAGGCATCTGCAGAGGTAATAGTTAGGAGTATTACAGGGATTTCTCTGCGGCAACGCAGAAGTGTAGCAGTGTTTCCCTCCCATGGAACATCAGGTTTATGTAGACACCTTGCCGTCCCCCAAGCCTCGAAGCACCTCAGAAGAAGAATTAAAGTGCAGTAACTGCTCATCCCTAACGGGTGGTTGGCTTTTTGCGGAGTATTGCGGTGCTTGTAAGAGAGAAATGTGTAGGTGATGGCTGGTGAAGAACAGTTGGCATTTACTAGGGCTGCAACTCAATATATAGCGATGCGCCGGATGCCCTGAGGACTAGGGGTACATAGTGGTGACGTACTGCTTCTTGTTACCCTCACTCTGCGGCATCAGTGCAGGCTGGCTGCGCATGAGGGGGGGTAGTTGAGGGCGGTGGACGAGCTAGGCTGGATTGCAAAACGGTAACTGGTGGTCATGCAGGTGCTATAGACACTTACTTAGGGGCAGACCAACTCTTGTTTTGGACATCTAACCTTCATAGATGTAGTGGGAGGGGTCAGGCAAGGTGTTACAGTGGCGATGATGGTCCTGGGTTAGACATCATGCGTCAATTTGCCCTCCCCCATTGCGGTGCTGAATTGCCTCACCGGATATCAGGTCAGGTTTGTTTTGCATGAAGTGCTGTATTTCCTTTTCTTCTGTGCTCCTCAGATGGCTGGATTATGCTTCTGTCACTGTCCCTCTTCTGTGTCCATGCATGTGCTCTGCTAGAATGACTCCATACCATTCTCTCTCTATTAACTCTTCTTTCTTCACTCACCAGCTTCTCATTGTCTCAAAGTCTCTGGAGACTCGCGTGCTGTTTTCCGGTCATTCCCTCCTTTACCTAGCGGGACAACTTACAGACATGTCTGATGGCCTAGGTGCAGACAAAAAACAAAGTTATATTTACATGCAAACATTTGGCTAACTGTATTTTCATGTGTGTTAATTAATTTAAAGCTTGGTATTTCCTATCCAAGTCTACAGTGTTTTGACTTAATGACTATGGGTTGTTCTAAAGTGCTTCACACCTTATTTACAGTTTATAAAAACACATAGTTATCTTCCTATTATTTGTTATGTTTCCCTCTTATCAGCATCGGCTTCCCCTTTCGTAGGAGCACCTTTCTCATCTGTTAAAACATCACTCTGTGTTAAGGCCTGTGTGGNTTTCGTAGGAGCACCTTTCTCATCTGTTAAAACATCACTCTGTGTTAAGGCCTGTGTGGGGCTACTGCCGAGCAGTATTTACATCTGAACGGCACATATGCCTATCCCTATCTTTACTATTTACCCAGAGATATCCTTCCCTGTGAAACTATGTACATAACTCTGTTTTATATCATTAAATTCATTGATACCTGAAAGAAAAGTACATACCTTACACAACACCTTGGTGAGCCTACAATACACTGTGAGGTAACGCTAAAGAGGGCAGATTTCCCCTCCATTCATTCTTTCTCTCTCCCACTTTCTTCTGTCTACTGTGGTCGGGGTGATGGCCACCTAAATGGTGGTAGTCATCTCCAATAAGTCTCCCAGTAAAAGCCAGGTCATGCAAATGCACGGNCGAGCTAGGCTGGATTGCAAAACGGTAACTGGTGGTCGTGCAGGTGCTATCGACACTTACTTAGGGGCAGACCAACTCTTGTTTTGGACATATAACCTTCATAGATGTAGTGGGAGGGGTCAGGCAAGGTGTTACAGTGGCGATGATGGTCATGGGTTAGACATCATGCGTCAATTTGCCCTCCCCCATTGCGGTGCTGAATTGCCTCACCGGATATCAGGTCAGGTTTGTTTTGCATGAAGTGCTGTATTTCCTTTTCTTCTGTGCTCCTCAGATGGCTGGATTATGCTTCTGTCACTGTCCCTCTTCTGTGTCCACGCATGTGCTCTGCTAGAATGACTCCATACCATTCTCTCTCTATTAACTCTTCTTTCTTCACTCACCAGCTTCTCATTGTCTCAAAGTCTCTGGAGACTCGCGTGCTGTTTTCCGGTCATTCCCTCCTTTACCTAGCAGGACAACTTACAGACATGTCTGATGGCCTAGGTGCAGACAAAAAACAAAGTTATATTTACATGCAAACATTTGGCTAACTGTATTTTCATGTGTGTTAATTAATTTAAAGCTTGGTATTTCCTATCCAAGTCTACAGTGTTTTGACTTAATGACTATGGGTTGTTCTAAAGTGCTTCACACCTTATTTACAGTTTATAAAAACACATAGTTATCTTCCTATTATTTGTTATGTTTCCCTCTTATCAGCATCGGCTTCCCCTCTTTATTAGGAGCACCTTTCTCATCTGTTAAAACATCACTCTGTGTTAAGGCCTGTGTGGGGCTACTGCCGAGCAGTATTTACATCTGAACGGCACATATGCCTATCCCTATCTTTACTATTTACCCAGAGATATCCTTCCCTGTAAAACTATGTACATAACTCTGTTTTATACCATTAAATTCATTGATACCTGAAAGAAAAGTACATACCTTACACAACACCTTGGTGAGCCTACAATACACTGTGAGGTAATGCTAAAGAGGGCAGATTTCCCCTCCATTCATTCTTTCTCTCTCCCACTTTCTTCTGTCTACTGTGGTCGAGGTGATGGCCACCTAAATGGTGGTAGTCATCTCCAATAAGTCTCCCAGTAAAAGCCAGGTCATGCAAATGCACGGACTCGGCAGATGCGCCATGGCTGCGTATGGCAGTCAGGGTCTGGGGAAGCTTGGACCGGCCTCCCCTCATCTGATGTTCGGGTGACCATATCCAAGTGGCAGTGGGGCCCCACCGGGGGCAGGGTCAAGGTCGTCTATCCCGTCTTCTCATTCAGGCTGGAACACCGAGGCTCCCCGAGCTTCTTGGTCTTGGAGGAGCTCGTCGGATCTGGTGTTGCCTCAGGACTTCACCACAAACGCTCTCGCTAAGGTGGCCTCGTGGTCTTTTGCTGCATGGGCAGCACCGGCGATGGTGCTAGTAGCCTTTCATTCGAGAGCTGAGGAGCCACCTCCAGGCGACTACAGAACCATGTCATGGGCCCTGCCAGAGGCTGGTGTTCTTTCCTCTCAGTCATGCCAGGAGAGAACTTCTTGGCATCGCCAGGCATGGCTCCTTCCTCCAGGTGGCCGGGTCATTCTACAGGTCATCTGGGAGCACCTGGTACTTCCTGGTTCTCTCAGAGCTGTTCCGGCTAGT
>NQII01000063.1:331146-562814 GCA_002778355.1 Clitarchus hookeri | reverse complement strand
AGCTTTCTTGTACTACAGCTGGCTGTTGATGCTGGTGTTCTCCTATCAATGGAGTACACTGGACCAGAGTTTGTTGAGGAAGTGGCGTGGATGTAGCCATTGGGTTTGTTCGTCATTCTTCGCCCTCAATGGTAGGTTGTTTGGGTGAGAGGTGGGACAGACGACTGGTGGATGGGGAGCTTCCCTGCTCTACAGCTGACTGCTGATACGGATGCTTTCTCCATTCTGGGGTGGCAGTCATACCGCTGGTGTCCCTCTGGGGCATGGTCACCAGATCCAAGTTGGGCAGACTACTCCCCTGATTTGAGTGGCTGTACATCAGGCGACCTTAGGTTCCCTTTTCGGGGATAGGGCTTCGTGGGAGGACGTGGATCATCCTCTTGGTCAGTATATGGTGCTTGTTCGGGTAGGTCATCCCCTCGCTTATCACGGCCACTAATAAATTGAGGGTGCAGGAACCTGATTTGATTGCATGCAACTTTGAGGACCTGTCCGTATTTGGCAGTTTTCAATCCAATAGATGTTACGTTTTCTTTGGATTATGATATATAGGCCATCCCATTTGAGGAAGAATCTAGCATGGAACTGGTTTCCAGCCCAGCTTAAAGGTTAGTTCCGGACCAGTACCTGATTCCCCTCTGGTAAATGGTTTGCTGGTTAGGGGGTGTCTCTGTGAACTTCCTTCGTAGGTACCTCTGTCTGGCTGTCTTCGCCTTTTGCCTTACTTCCTGCACCTCCTGGTGGGCTACTTTGCCAGTTGGGAGAGATGTGGGCTCTGTTTCCCACTCCCATTCTCCTGGCCGGCAGATTTCTTGTCCTAGCAAAAGCTAGCTGGGGTAGGTTCCAATGGCTTCATTGAACNCTCCCATTCTCCTGGCCGGCAGATTTCTTGTCCTAGCAAAAGCTAGCTGGGGTAGGTTCCAATGGCTTCATTGAACCTCTGCCTTGGTGTAAATTATATTTAGGGAATTTGGCGGTCACATTGTGTTTGGTTTACATGGGTGCGTATCTGGTGACCCTTCTTGATCTCTTGATTCCGGAGCCCTGTTGGGTTAGCTTGCAAGGGATAAGCAGGGTTTGTCCAATTNGGTGACCCTTCTTGATCTCTTGATTCCGGAGCCCTGTTGGGTTAGCTTGCAAGGGATAAGCAGGGTTTGTCCAATTTTCTGCCTCCTTTTGATGACATGCTTGTACCTATTGCCTTCTGGTGAATTGGGCTCCATTGTCCATTATGATGCACTTGGGGTAACTTGGGAAAACTTTCTTCTCTAGGATCCTCGTAATTGTCTTGGTTTCTTGTTTGGACATGGAAAAATCTCTACCTATCGGGAAAAAAGGTCCGTCACCACCAGGCGGAACCTCTTTTCTCTGGAGCTACGTGGATAAGGTTCCATGACATCCGCGGCTATGTGTTTCCAAGGGGAGGTAGGCCTTCCAGACTGGTATTTATCTTTAGGAACATGGTATGCCTTGTGTTATGCACATAAATGGTATTGCTCCACTTAGGTTTCTACACCTCGGGTAATCCTCTCCCATATGTACCACTGGGAGATTGCTCGGAAGATTTCCTGGATGCTGTGGTGTCCGGCCCTCGTTCTGTTTTGTACCTTCCTGAACTCTTTGTTATTAGTCCTTGCAGTTCGGGATCCCTCTGCTGCTGGTCTTGCAGCGTTTCCTTTCTCTCCCTAACCTTAGCTGCAGGAGGGTTTTTGTGTTTCATGGTTTCACCTGGGTGAATGTGAGGGGAATCATTCTCTCCCAGTTTTCTTGTTTTCTGCCATCCTCGGTTCCCTGGGGTTTCTGGGAAAAGGCATCAGGAGAATCATTTGCCCTCCCAGGGCAGTGCTTGATAGTAAATTTGAATTCCATCAGGCTAACTTGGCTTTTTCGTTCTTGGTCGTAGTCAGCCAAGTCAGTGCTTGGTTATCAGTTTGTAGTACGAAAGGCCGATCTTCTAGATGGTAGCTGTACTTTTTCATGGCCCATATTACGGCCAAACACTCATGTTTTTTGATGTGGTATCTCCTCCCTGTCTCCGAGAATGGAGTGCCGGCACAGGCAGTAATGTGTGTCTGGCCGGTGGAGGAGACTTAATAGAATATGGCACCATTCCTGTACTACAGGCGCCGGTTTGAAGAACCACTGGTAGTTGGGGTAGGGGCCTGTGCAGCATAGGAAGGTTCTTATATNTGTACTACAGGCGCCGGTTTGAAGAACCACTGGTAGTTGGGGTAGGGGCCTGTGCAGCATAGGAAGGTTCTTATATTTAGGTTTTTGAATGCCATCTACTGTTTCTCTAACCATTTCCACCAGGTGGTGTTCGACAGGAGCTTTTTGAGTNTGTACTACAGGCGCCGGTTTGAAGAACCACTGGTAGTTGGGGTAGGGGCCTGTGCAGCATAGGAAGGTTCTTATATCCCTTCTTTAGGTTTTTGAATGCCATCTACTGTTTCTCTAACCATTTCCACCAGGTGGTGTTCGACAGGAGCTTTTTGAGTGTAAAAACTTATTTTTTCAGCAATGCTGCTAACAAATTTACACCCAAACCAGTTATCAAAACTATGGTTGATATCAAAAACATTATATTTCTTACTCTGGTTACCATTTTGGTTACAGACATAGAGCAAGGTGTTGTTTTAAAACTCATGTGGTTAATACTAAATATTCCAGATCATCTATTAAGGAATAATGTTTTTGTTTTGTCAGTGTTTTAATACGTTGTAATTTATGTTCTAAATTATTTTGCTGAACATTTGTGATTTTTTTAATACTTGGGCTGCATTTTTATGAGCAGCTCTCCTTGTACTGGTGCCTGGAGATTTCTAAACCCCCTCTGATTGTCATAACTGCTTTTCAGAGTTAGCCGGTCTCTATTGAGTGTGTGGCTGCAGACGTCTTTGCAGAAGTTAATTTTTCTTTTTTGCGGTGCCATGAACCTGCCTTTGTATTTCAAATATTGGATTCTGTCTACTGGACTTCTGGTTTCACTAATGTGGTGGACAGTACACTTTACATGTTGTTTGAATGGATTTCCTAACGCGGTGCTTGCAGTATTATGGTCTTTTTTGGACTGGNCGGTGCTTGCAGTATTATGGTCTTTTTTGGACTGGCCACCCATGAAGGAGACAGTTTTTCCTGCAGTGACTAAAGTTTTAATGAGGGAGGCTGTGGCATGTTGATATCACATGCCAAACTATGTACTNCAGTTTTTCCTGCAGTGACTAAAGTTTTAATGAGGGAGGCTGTGGCATGTTGATATCACATGCCAAACTATGTACTCACCAAGATACTGCTAGGTGGATTATGTTTGACGAATCTGTATCCAAACTTTGTTCATGCTCAGAGTGAGCATGCTNCACCAAGATACTGCTAGGTGGATTATGTTTGACGAATCTGTATCCAAACTTTGTTCATGCTCAGAGTGAGCATGCTTTTGTGTTTTTTGCTGACCAGGCTGATCTGGTTCAACTGTGAAATGTTTATGTTGGCATCTCACATTTCTGTTTTTTCTAACTGTTGGCTGGCAGTATGGCAGGAAGTGGGGGTAACTGCCTTGTTGAATGGCACACAGATTATCACAAGGGAGATACATATGAGTGAGATTTGCACATGTGTTTGGCTGGGCTTGGGGCATTGGAATTTCGCTCAATTTTTTTCCTTTATGAGACACTGATAGTTGTACCTACGCCAGAAGCAGAAATTAAGTGTAATATGAATATAATTGTTTTCAGACGAGTTAATCTAAGAAAAAGTTTTAACAGGGACATTGACAGTGTTAAATTCCAGTTAGGATTTCTCTTGACAAGTTTATTTTCATTGCAGGGAATGCCGATGGTATGTAATTTATTATTATGGTTTTTAATAGCATTGCTACGTTTGGTGCTGTTAATAGCTTGATAGATGAACAGAGGATAGTTACCTGTTTCCCACTTAATCTAATAAGGAGTTATTACAATTATTTAGTACAAAAATATTTGGAGCATGAATACATGTAGAATATAAGGTGAGAAGTTTTGGGGGTTAGTATATACATGACTTTAAGTTGACCCATTGTCAGTCATGGGGAAAAATTTAGAATGGTAGTGAATTGTGTTGAAATTTTACACTGTGTGCAAGTTTAATATTGGTAGATACTGTTAATGATGGTAAATTGTGTTTAAGTTTTACCCTAGTGGGTAATTATGAAGTTTAGNTTTAATATTGGTAGATACTGTTAATGATGGTAAATTGTGTTTAAGTTTTACCCTAGTGGGTAATTATGAAGTTTAGGGGCTTTTCTGAAGAAAAAAAACCCAAAAAGTGGTATATTTCCATTATACTAATCACGTAGAGCACGAATTTGCTAGGGGTGTAGCTTTAAAATAAGTACAACATATTTTTAAAAATTGAACAAAATTGCAAAATGACTGTTTAGACAGTTTGTTTACGTTTCTGAACGAAACGTCCTAGACCAACAAAAGTTACATTAACGGGTTCTGCACAGCTTACCTTGTTCATATTCAAGAGGGCGTAATGTTAAAATAAGTAGAACATATTTAAAGAAATTGAGAAATTTGTTTGTTTACGTCTATTAACGTTTACCGCCATTAATAATAGCTGCACATTGCAAATTCCACACGCTACCTGGTGGCGGCGGATGTCATCATGGGCATTTTAATGGACAATTTTTAACCTGGTCAGTCGCTTGTGCGCCTTTGCCGGTATGTTTCATGTCATTCTAATCCGTCGGATTTAAAACAGAGAAAGCAAGAAAGAGTGCCTTTGTGCGTTATATTAGCCTATTAACGAGTGCTTCTGTGTATATATTCGGCTGTAAACTAGTGTTTCAGTGCATTATATGCGTGTATGTGGCGCTTTGTGGAAGATTGTGATTTCATCGAGTGAGGTGAGGTTGAATTGGCCGTTGACAGAGGTATTGTACCACCCGCCTACATTGGTGAGTAAATTGATATTATTTTGTTGTGTTTTACGGCTCCTTTAAATCCCTAAAATCTTAAATTCATAGTTTATTGTAAAACTCAAACATCCTAGGTTAGTGTAAAACCCTACAATTTTAGGTTAGTTAAAAATGTACAATAGTACAATACTAAACTAACGTAGGATTGTACAATTCTAAACTAACTTAGGATTGTAGAATTGTAAACTAACAGGTAGCTTAACGTGCAAATGTAGTTATATTACGTAATTCAAACAAGGTTTTTCCGGACGTTTTTACCCCACAATTTTACATTCTTTCTAAACTAACCTATGATTATTGGTAGGTAACGCAGAACACCACTATAGTAGCGTCATTAACGTATGACTAATTGAATTATATGGGCCCACCTAACCTAACAGAACCTAACCCCACGATGGACGAATCACTATTTTACATTTTTAAACTAACCTTGGATTGTAGCTATTTTAACTAACCTAGGATTGCAGTTATTTAAATTAACGCAAGATTATAGGGTTCCCATCTAGTCTGTGATTGTAGGGTGTAGATCGGAGATTTGTTTAATATTGTATAATCTTATATTACTTTTCAACCGTACAATCCTAGGTTAATTTAAAACCCTATAATCCTAGGTTAGTTTAAAAATGTAAAATAGTGATTCACCCATTGTGGGGTTAGGTTCTGTTAGGTTAGGTGGGCACATATTAAGAAATTAGTTGTACGTTAATGCCCCTAGTATATTTTTGTTCTACGTGATTAGTAGAGTGGAAATATACCACTTTTTGGGTTTTTTTTTTTACAGAAAAGCCCCTAAACTTAATAATTACCCCTTAGTGTGCTAGTTTAATTTTGGTAAACACCTTTAGTGATGTTGAGGTTTAATATTGAACGTTTATTTAAATGTGAACAGTTGTAATTGGTAAATATTTTGAGCATATTTGATTATGTGGTTTTAGATTTGTAAACAGATTTGTTGTTATTTGTGTATATTCTTCAATTAAGTTCTTGATTGTGGGGTTGTTCAAGTAAAATCTGTAAGCATGTTTGTCAATCTTGAAAGATGTATTTTATCTGGGTTTTGGCTGACTTAAATATAAGAAGGCTCACTTGAAACCCATATACCTATTTTAATTTTATTTATATTCATTAGTAATGGGCTGATACAGAAATTTTTTTCAATACAATTNAAACCCATATACCTATTTTAATTTTATTTATATTCATTAGTAATGGGCTGATACAGAAATTTTTTTCAATACAATTACTTTCATCTATTATATAAATTAGCTTTTTTATATTTAGTACCTTTTGCCAATACTCAATACTTAACATTTTGAAAAATTATTGTTACATGTATTAGGCCACTAGTTGATCCACTACAGTGCGCAATATTATTTTAGTAGGGGTGTAATTTGGCCTTTATTAGAAATGGTCTTCTATCAAAACAAATATATTTAAATTTGCCAAAAGAGACTATTGTGCTTTTGGAAGCAAATAATTCCATCATCTGCTTCTCTCCAGTGACCCAAGTTTGATTCTTAGATTTCAAATATAGTCCATTCACAGTAACTTCCAACTTTTCTGAAACCCTGCTTAAGTTCTACTTGCAGGATATTCCTCCGCCTCATGAAGCACAGCTTTACCGAGTCTAAAAAATTACACCAAAAGGACAATGCAAAGCTTTCATGCACACTCAGTGTACATAAGAACGTTCTATTTCTTACTAGGCATTACCAACATACATATTTTCTACCTGTTTTTGTTTATGTAATTTATAGAATACATTTAAGTAAATGTTCAATTTAACCTAAAATAAGGTACTTTTATGTTCACACAAGTATAAAATGCTTGTGATACATGAGATATTTAGCAAACAACTAAGCACATCATACGTGGGTGACTTATGAAAGGTTTGATTCCAAAAATGTGTAGGAACCTCCCAAGCAATCCATTATATTCTGCAAAAATAATAANTGACTTATGAAAGGTTTGATTCCAAAAATGTGTAGGAACCTCCCAAGCAATCCATTATATTCTGCAAAAATAATAACATTTTATTTTAAATAATCATAACAACACATGCGTTTTTCTGTTGCTGTCAATGAATCATTGCATTTTAATCCCATAGTTCAACAATAAACGGCACAGTCAATGCCTGCGCAATTGTTTCAAATGACAATCGCAGTCACAGTTTTTGTTTTGATAACCCAATCACAGGGTAAATGACCATTATTTATTTTGTAATATAATTGACAGCATTTATGAAATAACATTGCAACTGTAATTAAATTTTTTCAGTCATACCATTTAGGGATTGCTTTCGTTTGGAATATAATGTGTTAACTATTTTCAAGAAACGGTATGGCTTATAAAATTTTACAATATCGCGATTGAGTAGGTTGGTGTATGTTCTATCGCAGCACTGTTACTCCAGCATACAATTGCTAGGCTTCCCGCTAGATGGCGCATCATCCTAAATTCTGTGTAGATCTTATTCTTGATCCTGTTCTTCCAATCACGCATCCGCCCAATTGGCTCGACGGCTGCTGCAGAATTTTCAGTTGTTTTGTGGAGGATCTTTTTCATGTTACGAAGAGCATGTATGCAATATGTTTTATTATGGAATTACAGCAAAATATCATATTCCTCGTCCTGCGTACAATTCCATCTGTAGAATACGTTAGTTTTATGAACATTTTCACGTCATACAAAAACTTTTTGCCATTTTATAGTGGATCTTTGCAGACAGTCTACAAAACTTATCTACCTTATTTTAAAAATTGAAAACCTAATAATTTATTTTCAAACATAACATGAATGGCACAGCTGTAACAACTAAAAAAATTATTCAAATAAACAGTACTGTTGCACTACAAATTTTTGTTCAGGCCAAAAATGTATGGTACTTTGTTCTAATCTGCACCTTGTTTATCAAAAATATTTTCAGGAAAAAAAATGTTGTTAGAATTGAGTAAATGCGATGATAAAATACAGCAAATAACATTCACGTCACAACTCAAGTGCTGAACATCTTTTTCTTTTCTACAGCAGTGTTTATGACAAGGAATCAAATTTTTCCAGTTTGAAGAATTGGTATCATCGATACCTATCGATACTAGTAGTATAGAGTGTATTGTGGTATCGAAAATCAGAATTGGCCAATCCCTATTATTTATTTGAAGGCTATGTTAAATTTGTATGTAGGTACTTGTAGCATTTGTACCCATTTCAGTATGTATACTTCGCCCCNCCTAATAATTTATTTTCAAACATAACATGAATGGCACAGCTGTAACAACTAAAAAAATTATTCAAATAAACAGTACTGTTGCACTACAAATTTTTGTTCAGGCCAAAAATGTATGGTACTTTGTTCTAATCTGCACCTTGTTTTTCAAAAATATTTTCAGGAAAAAAAATGTTGTTAGAATTGAGTAAATGTGATGATAAAATACAGCAAATAACATTCACGTCACAACTCAAGTGCTGAACATCTTTTTCTTTTCTACAGCAGTGTTTATGACAAGGAATCAAATTTTTCCAGTTTGAAGAATTGGTATCATCGATACCTATTGATACTAGTAGTATAGAGTGTATTGTGGTATCGAAAATCAGAATCGGCCAATCCCTAATATTCATTTGAAGGCTATGTTAAATTTGTATGTAGGTACTTGTAGCATTTGTACCCATTTCAGTATGTATACTTCGCCCCCNATTTGAAGGCTATGTTAAATTTGTATGTAGGTACTTGTAGCATTTGTACCCATTTCAGTATGTATACTTCGCCCCCAAATATTCCTTGTGTGAGCAGTGACATTGTATCTGTCTGTCTATGTTACTATTTTATTGAAACACTTCTTCAAGGCAAAAAATTATATTTATATTTCCAAAAGCTTACATGCACCATTTGTATTCCTGTTTAATATATTTCCTGAAATTCTTGGCGCATGTGCAGAGGCTTCACAGCTCACTGGTGTGCCACGGCACACTGGTTGGAAACTGCTGCTCTAGGTTCTCTGAAAAACAGAAATTGTTTTAAAATTATAAATATTTCAGAGAGGAAGAAAATATTGGTCTCATGTATCTAATTACATTGGTTTGCCAAGACAGTATAAAGATTATCTTTATTTCATATATTAATTGCATTTTTATTTTCTAATTATTGACTAAAGCAAACACTGTGCTGACATAAAAAGACTATATGAAAATAGTCTTATTAGATTTTCCTGTATTGACGGTTATAGTTCCTACTGGAAGTTGAGCTTTATGGAGCAGGGACCTGTGATGCAGGGTGCATACCTTAATGTGTCCACTGTATTTCCCAGTGGATATGGTCCAGCTGACTCTGTTCCAACACGAGTGCGCCTCATGTTTTTTTCCCGGGCATGTGGATGGTGCGCACAGGGGTCCGCTTGGGTCTTGCACTGACTTGCCATAGCAGCCAACTCGATTACTCGGAGGTACTGGATGGAGTGAAGTGTTCTGAGGGCTGATCAGGATCTGTTGCTCATACAGGGGATAGGTAGCACAGAGGTGGACTCTTAAGGTCCTTGAGCCATGTAGTTGTGGGTGTCCTCTAGGCTAGCCCTCAGGTTCTGTCGCCAAGCCCCAGCCTCCTTGCATTGACGCTTATGTCTGGGATAGAGGGAAGTTAGTGGGAGAGGTGATGCATCACTGGAGCTGGTTGACTGTAATAAAGCTCTCTGAAGACCTGACTTAATTTAGGGTGGTGTATTACCTTACCAGCATTCTGGATATATTGTCCTGGTGTGGAGGCAAGATATAATTAGTAGAGGCCTCAGTGAGGTAGCGCTATGTTTTTCACTCATGTTGTAAGCGCATGGCATGCCGTCAGTCCCAGCAGTGAATTTGGTATATAAACAGGGAAACTTGAAAAACAAGTCAGGGTAAGGGAAGACATGTTAGGTGGAGGAGGGTTGGAAAGCAAGTCCTTGACAAGTGCAAATGTTGGCAGACCCAGGTGAGTGACCACAGACGACACAATGCTGCCAGGATGGGAATCATGCTGTCTCACGGGACTAAATCTCTGGGCAGGTGCACACACACCACACAACGTCTGGATCGTGGACCACACTGCCACTCAGAAGATTGTCCCCTGATAAGTCTACCCATGCTACATAGCAGTAAACGAGCAAGAAACCATGACAGAAGGTTCTAGGGCAAGTGTACACAACCTCACAGCCAGGCCAGGTGAAGAACTACACTACTTCAGATGAACGTTTTCTCTCGCAAGTGTACACACACTACATTACTGTGACTGGATTGAAGACTTCTCAATTATGGCTTATAATAGAGTCATGTTTGTTCTCTTTCAGTGCGAACTACAGACGTCTTGCCCTAGCTTAAATCTGGGGTGGGTATTCTGGTTGACAAGGTTAGGGTTGACAGTTATGAGGGCTACTGGACGCTTGGTACCGCTGGCCGTATCCAATAATTACAGGGCCTGAGGTGATGAGAAAAGCCCCTGGGGGTTGGCTGTCTCTATAGGTATCATGTTTTTTGCATTTCCTCTGGACTTGGTCTCATTGTACTGTGTAGACGAATTGTAAGTCCCAGGGTGGAGATTGGTCAGATGTAGCCCACGGGTTGAGGAAGCATGGTGTCTTGGTAGGTGACTAGAAGAGCCCAGGGCAGTATTGAGAGGGTTCTTTCACTTTCTGTTGTCACGCGAGCTGAGCGAACTTTGTCTACTTTGTATACAACACCTGAGCTGGGGGTCGTTGTGCCATTAACTCTTGGGTGTCGTGTGCTGCAGCTGCTTTACGCTTCCTTTCTTATCCCACTTGGAGAAAGGCATTGGTATGGGTAGGGTTTGGAAGTGCTACATTGATCGCTCAGTGGCAATGCAGAAGTGTAAAAGTGTAAATCACCTACCTCCCCCCCCCCCNTCCCCACTCATGGAAGATCAGAATCATCTAGACACCTTTTCGTCCTCCAAACCTCTGAACCCACTGTGAATTGCAGTGGAATGTACAGAGGTGGATGTGCAGACTCAGTGTCAGTGCCATGATACCGGTTACTTTCACTGACCCTCCAGTTCCAACACCCAGTGGTGAATCGTGGTGGCATGTTGGATTGTTGGTGGTGGTGACAGTAGCTTTGAATTCATCTGGGTGTACCTAATGCTGACTTCCCAGTATTGTGCTTGACCATTTTGTCTGAAAGAATTTGGTCCTACCAAGGCAGGCGGTACAGTCACAACAATGGCCGTAATGTTGCAATGGTAACTCCTTCGTTGAGGCATAATTGCCCGCCGCAGGACTTGTCTTGGTACTGTCTGAGAGTCATGGTTTGTTTACCTTTTTTTCTTTGCCGAATAGTACCTGTGGACATAGTAGGTTACTGGGTTTATTAGTTCTGCAGGTAAAATGACAAATTAATAAATAGGGATATCCTCCCTCAAATAAGCAGATGAAACTCGAGAATAAGGAGCAACATAAATTATTCTGATTAAACAATATTCTCATGTGAGAAGCTCTACCCATCAGAGTCTCTGTCGCCAAGCTCACAAAATACCAGTTAAGTCTAACCCGTGTGAGGGTGGTGGATATCTACTTCCACTTATTGCAGACCACAGCATGTACGCTTCGCTGGTACCTCCTCTTTATCTTCACACCTGCCAACCTCTTGCCCTCTCAAATCGCTGGTGACTCTTGTGCTGTATTCTGGTTGTTTCCTGCTCTTACTAGCAAGACTGCTTACAGTTATGACATTCAAAAAACTAATTGCTATTTACAAACATTTGGCAGCCTGTAATTTCTTTTAAGTTGTTTGCCTTAAAGCTTGGTGCGCTTCATATCCAGGTTTACAATGTTCTTACTTCCTAGCTACGAATAGTCCTAAATCACTTCCCACAGTGTTTGCTGGTATTTAAAACCCTAAAAATTCCCTCCAACTTTTGCCATGTTTTCTTCTTCTTTGCTTTGGCCTCTCCTTTACTGAGAGCACNTAAAAATTCCCTCCAACTTTTGCCATGTTTTCTTCTTCTTTGCTTTGGCCTCTCCTTTACTGAGAGCACCCTCTTTATTTTTTAAACATCACTTTGGCTTAATTAAAGCCTTTGTTGGGCTATCTGCCAAGCAGTAATTATGTTAGTGAGCAGCTCACAGGCCTGTTTCTATCCTTACTAATTTAGCTAGGGAAATCTTCTCTTATATAGGATCATCACATGGACTGACTCTGAAACATTGATGTTGATGACTGGGGTTGCAGTTCCACATTCCTCCTCTAAACTCTTCCCCTGGTTCATTCGTACGAGAATCAAATTCATTCTCTCATGGGGTTAGTCATGATCCAGCCAAATTTGTATGGTCTGACATCCATGGATCACCTGGGTGGTGGTCACTCTTTTCACTTGTTGGTTGGCCAGTAGGGCTGTAAATGTCATGTTCTATTGTAGTTAGTAGTAATTTGTGATGTAAGTAATTTTCTTTTCAGTTTGAGTTTGCATTTGACCTTGCTCGCATATCATTGAAGCAGAAACTCCCGGACATTCACTGTAAGTATGCGATGGCTCTGGAAGATGATGGGAAGTTCCATCTTGCTGAAGAGGAGTTTCTGGAGGCAGGAAAACCGAAAGAGGCTGTCCTAATGTGAGTTAATGATAGCTGTTCATTAAAGTAATGTATTACAAAATTATATATTTTATGCTTATTTATATATATAATAGAAACCTGCTATAATAATTAATTATTCTTATAGTGAAGTACTGTTATAAGAAAATTTACGGTGCAGCATGATTTTATGCAGTTTTATCGTACATTCTATGGACATCCTGTTTTTTAATGCAAATCTGTACAGAGAAGCTGAAAAGTTGACTGTAAGCGCAATGCAATACATCTGACAGTGGAATTTTCCATAGGTGACCATCATTCACATAAAAATTATTAAAATTAGAATTTAATTAATTATTTATTTATTTTCTATTGTTTCTGTTGATTTTGATGCTGGGTCAAGTTAGCTCCAAATATCGAATATATGCGGTCCATGTAACCCACAGTGGCCGAACCTGCAGGTTCTGCGTGCTATTTGTTATGGGTGAACCAGGGGAAAAATTAAGTAATATAAGTGTAAAACTGGAAATATTTACTCACCACTTGAAAATGAATGGGGAAGAAACCACAAAAATATTTTTTAGCAAAGTTAACTTACAAAAATTGTTACCCCCAAAAATTAAAAAAAATTTAATTGGAGTTGGCTCTCGATGACTGGATGTATCGAAAACGCATACACTGATAAGCTGTATCGACAGTTAATTTTCAGTGGTTCTGGCAAAATTTGTATTTAATAATGATTTTTATCGTTTATCAGATGTTGCATTGATAAAAATATATTTCGGTCCCTTCACTGAAGATTTCCCGCAATGCTCATTTTTAAGCTGGTTGTGTATGCAAACATCTAATAGTTGGATGTGAAATACATCAAATGCACCTGTATTTGCCATCATGCGTTGCACGTTACTCTTCAGTTCAGATGATGTTGATGATGGCAACCCAGCGAGTTTGGGATCCACCCTCTCTTACACGTCTGATGAGAGAGGAAGAAGTTACCTAGAAGCCAGCATGACGTCCTCTCTCTCTCTCTTTCATTTTCCCATCTCTCTCTCTCTCTCTCTTTGCTGCATGCCTTTTTTTTCTCCTTACATGCCTTTGAGAGAAGACGCTGTTGTCTAGCAAAAAAAAATTGGTGTGTGTACTTATTTACGGGCGTTAGAAGTCATACTTGTTTGGCGTGACTACAATAAAATTTTATTACGTATGCAAATAAGTTATGAAAGTAGGAAAAACTATAAAATGACCAAAGAAAGACATTAAATACAATTAATAAAGGTTTGATTAAAGAAAATAATTAAATTACCCTCAACGTGCCAAAAGAAGTATAACTTAATAAAATAATACTTACAACAAATTAACCTCAAATACTTAAAAACACTTTCAAAATTTTACTATACAATTTTTGTCACTATCAAATTTTTCATGGCACAATGTAAGTACAATTAATTAATAACATATATATGTGTTGTGTGTGTGTGTGTGTGTATATATATATATTCACAATGAATTACTAATATAAATGAAATGTTTTTCAATTTTCTATTACATGAACTGGTTTTCTGTCGGTTTGAAATATAACCACGTGCTATGTTGTGTCCCTTGCGTTTGTACATAGCTAGACGACACACGCATGCACGTTGTCTCATACCCCTACCATGTTCACTGTCAAATTTCGTTACACTGTGTGCGCGCAACTTCCATTGCACACTAAACTTTTACCCTCAACGCGCCAAAGAAGTATAACTTCAAAAAGCTTCATCTTCTCTCTCTTTCTCTCTGTTGCGTGCACTTACTTGCCTGGCAAGAGGGCAATCAGAAGAGTACGTGAAGCATAATATAAAACTAATGATGGTAACTCAAGTTAACAACGCATGATTATCTTGTCAAATGCACCGCACCACAGACTGTCCAAGTACTCCGCAGTGTCTGATCTTGACACCTCACCTTGCGACTGTTACTAGTGTATGTAACTTCCCTCCCTCCTTCTAGACGGCAGGGAAGTGTGCACCATCCACTTGACGGGGTTTATACTGCTGGCAGTATGGGATGGTTTTGACAATTTTATGATAGCCCGCTGTGCACGTGGAGGTGCAGTTGGAGGTGCTCGTTTGGTTTGTGNTGATGGTAACTCAAGTTAACAACGCATGATTATCTTGTCAAATGCACCGCACCACAGACTGTCCAAGTACTCCGCAGTGTCTGATCTTGACACCTCACCTTGCGACTGTTACTAGTGTCTGGCTAGTGTATGTAACTTCCCTCCCTCCTTCTAGATGGCAGGGAAGTGTGCACCATCCACTTGACGGGGTTTATACTGCTGGCAGTACGGGATGGTTTTGACAATTTTATGATAGCCCGCTGTGCACGTGGAGGTGCAGTTGGAGGTGCTCGTTTGGTTTGTGNCGGGATGGTTTTGACAATTTTATGATAGCCCGCTGTGCACGTGGAGGTGCAGTTGGAGGTGCTCGTTTGGTTTGTGTTCGGGCTGGTAATAGTGGGGAGCTATATCCAGGTGATGGGCTACTCGGATGGTGGCTGTAGGCTGTGTGGTGGTGACTGTTTTCTGTTTGCTGCCGCTGGCTGGAATCCCCGTCTGGCGGGAGACAGTGGGTGTTCCATGGAGGCGGGCACAACCTGAAGAAAACAGGAGTCATTTGGTGGCATAATCATGTAGACCTAGCTGTTGGCCTCGAGGCAAGAGACTTTACGGGTGGGAAGTCGCGGACAGACCCAAGCACCTCTCTGCAGGTAACAACAGTAGGATAGGGCCATCCGCTCTCGTGCTACACAGTAAGGCGGGAATTCGCCAGATCAGCGTATCGCGTAAAGCCGGAGCTCCCTGTCGGGGTCAGCTGCTGGCCTCCTGCGAGTGTGTTAGCTGGACGGGAAGTCGCTGTCAGTTCTAAGCACTCACAGAAAGGTTGCAATAGTCGAGAGAACCTTCACTTCTAAGAAGTGGGGTTTCCAAGAGGAGGAGGATAGGTTTCGAGGGTTGGCACATCCCAGCTCCTGCAAGAGTGTGAGTGGATAATGGGTCAACATGAAAAATAGCAGGAAGCAAAGTGCAGGAAGAAAGCATTCGAGAGTTATATCTCGGCCAATTTGATTTATGCCTGTTTATTGCCAGGACAACAAACACACATAACCCATCCTGTACCCTTACTGAGGCCTGAAGGGTCGACCTAGGATGCCCTCCAAGGTACAGTCCCTAGTCACTGTGGACGCGGGGGTGAGGGTAACTCCAATTGTGCGATAACTAGAACTCGTTACGGTTATGGCAAGGCAAGCGAGGTAGCAGAGAAGTGTGGGTAGTCTTCTTGAGCTGTGAGGCAGCTGTTCGTCCAGTCGGAAGACGTAGAAGCTGGCTGGTGTCAAACGAAGGCTTGTGGCATGAATACACTATTGGGCAGTGATTTGTCTGGCAACTGGATGNTGGCTGGTGTCAAACGAAGGCTTGTGGCATGAATACACTATTGGGCAGTGATTTGTCTGGCAACTGGATGGCACCTTCAGAACGCGGCGGGCCAAAGTAACGTCCTGTGACTACGCTGTGCGAGTCAGCCTCGAACTCGGGGGCTGCAAACTCCTTATATATTGGACCACAGGGCCGGTTAGCATCTTTGAGTGAAGGTTGGTGATATGTAAGAAGAAAGTTCTTTCTAGCCTTAACAGCCCATTGGTGGTACTAGTTCCACTGATGAGTCAACAGTGTTCCTTTTTCTCCAAGAAAATCATTGAAAGCCTTCAAAGATTTCTTGACTATTCGCCTAAGAAGGGTATTTGTCTGAAGACCAGCGCCNGGCACCTTCAGAACGCGGCGGGCCAAAGTAACGTCCTGTGACTACGCTGTGCGAGTCAGCCTCGAACTCGGGGGCTACAAACTCCTTATATATTGGACCACAGGGCCGGTTAGCATCTTTGAGTGAAGGTTGGTGATATGTAAGAAGAAAGTTCTTTCTAGCCTTAACAGCCCATTGGTGGTACTAGTTCCACTGATGAGTCAACAGTGTTCCTTTTTCTCGAAGAAAATCATTGAAAGCCTTCAAAGATTTCTTGACTATTCGCCTAAGAAGGGTATTTGTCTGAAGACCAGCGCCNGAAGAAAATCATTGAAAGCCTTCAAAGATTTCTTGACTATTCGCCTAAGAAGGGTATTTGTCTGAAGACCAGCGCCTATGCATGCACTGAAAAGAGAACAGTATTTGCAATAAAGTCCTTAGTCTTTATGAAACAGCACAAGCCAGTGGAACTTTTCAAAATGTGATTTCTGGGCATGCTTTGTCTGTTTTCCCTTTTTGGTAATGACACAGTAAGGGAAAACATAATCTAGCGGGAGCATCCAGTGATGCTGAAGTAGCATAGACTTAGTAAAATCATCTATACTGTTCTGCCACTGGCCTATGTAACTTCCAATATCAGATGAATAATGACGTTCCAGAAACTTCTCTCCATCTTCGTAAGTAAAATCTGACAACAAACACTGAACATCAACAAGTGCAGCATCAACAGCATCAGCATCTTGGCCATCATGATTCAGAGGAACGGCTAACAGCGACGAACGAGGCTCGAGGGACTCAACTCTTACCTTGGACTCCAATCTTAACTTTTTATTGAAGAAAGTATCAATTTTTCTAACTAGTGCATTGCGTTTTAACCCACTCGCAGTCTTGGATGCATCGCTCTCCAACAAAACAAGGAGAGAAAACTAAATGCCTTTTGTGTGTAAATATATTCAATTTTATAAAATATGTATTATATTTTATATATTCTATTTTATATTTACCTGTGACCCCTGTATGAGAAGACAAGCATAGGGCATAGTTTTTATTTTTATGCGGCAAAGGATACAAATTGACTGCAAGCATATTGAGAGATACCCAGTCGGCCTTTCAGAAGTGCTCACTTCCCTTGAACAGCCTTAAACATACAGAACATATGAACATCTTGTTTTTAATTTGGTTGGTCTATTTAAACAGTGCTTAGCTGTCTGGAATTGATGAAACACTGACCGCTAAATAAATGTATTAAAGCCTTAAAAAAATTGTAAGAAAGTAATTTAAGGCAATTGATATGTAAACAAGTGTTACTAAATTAAGACAATTGGATAAGTTTATTGTTGGGTACCATAAACATAAACATTTTAATTTTAAAATAACTTACTATAAATGTGATTTAATTGGTAACTAATGTAAAATGCAGATTTGTGACCTTAGGACTTATACCAAATAAAATAAACCTTTTAAAACTCGACATGCTATGAATATCACGAAGTATCACAAAGAATTTAGTTTGGTTATTAAGGACCCTCCGGAGTAAAGGGTTTTAGCACGACAACCTTATTTGTTGTCTGCGGAAAGCAGAAAATAAAGCATTGCGCTATGCCTGGTGTGTTTCCTTGGAATTTTAACCAGCAGTGACTATATAGAGTAGAGGCATTATTATCATGACATAGAGCATTGTTGCTGAAAACAGCGATTTTGACATTTTTTAACGACTAAATTTGTGTTTCAGTAAACAAGTAAATCAATAATAAATAGGCAACAAACTGCTGACTTCCATATTTGTCCTAAAAAAAANTTGTGTTTCAGTAAACAAGTAAATCAATAATAAATAGGCAACAAACTGCTGACTTCCATATTTGTCCTAAAAAAAATCTAATGCCCAGTACACACAGGTGTTGTTTTTGTACATGTAAGTGAACATGACACGTGTACAAATAGTGATGTTTACAAACGGTACTTGTTCGTGAACAAGAGCGTGTCCACTTTTTAAATTATAACTTCTAATTTGGATGCTATTACATAAAACATCATGGATTTTATATGCTTATCTCACCACTTACAGCTTTTTTTTGTGTACTATAACATTAATTTGCTTCAAAGTGGTAAACTCATTAAAATGCACATTCGTGGGCAAAAAATTTTTTTTTTACATTTGACTTGTACCGAAAAGATATTGAAAAATTGATAATTCCCTATCTCGCACTAGCTGGACGTCCTTGTATGCTAGCCACAAGTATCATCGGTGGCTGTTCACATGGCACAAGTTCGCTACAAGTCGAGGTGTACAAGAATGTTTTCACTTTCGTGCACAAGGAAGATGCACGTGTGTCCTGGGCTTTACATAATAACCTTTGTATATCACAAAAAATTACAATAGTTAAGACAGCTTACAATAATATTCTATGATAGTTCCCTTCAACAACAATATCACATCTTCAAACGTATATAAGAATAACTTTAATTTGTATTAGGCTGGTTTAATGATCATATACAAATTCTTTGAGAGTTTAGTCCAGAGTTTATCACGCATATCGAATAAAGATGTGTATTATTTAAAACTGTAAAAAGAAAACAATATTTTTCTTATCATTGTAAACGCTTCAGCAGAGAGCAGACTCGTTACTTCTTGACTGCGTGTCTTACACTACAGTCAACAATAGTGCTCCCAACTCGCATACAGTTACAAAGAGAAAATGCAATTTGAACTGACTAGTAGCGCACAACCCATACAGACAATAATAGAACTAATTCGAAAACTCTGCACACAAAACAAGCAGTACAACATTCTTTTATATGAACGAACCAGTCCTTGCTACTTGATTTCGCAATCACCACTGCCACAATTTACTCGAACAAAGAATTAGCTTTCGCATTAGTTTTTAAATGCAAATTTTGTACATATTTTTGCTAAGTAATAATTTATTTAGCAATTTTGTGTCTCAGAAAAGAAGTATATATAATGTGACATAAATATGCATTAATCAGCCAAACATTGCCGTAAAAATACCCATAATCGTAACAAATAACAGAAATCAGGTAATTATCTTGATTTTCTGACACATTTTGGTGATTGATGTGACTATGTAGTCGTGATATATAATTTTAATATGCTACAAATGTCGTTGCATAAAAAATCAGTGCTGTATTTCAGATCATCTATTTATGTGGTTTAAATAAAATTCGTATGACAACGAAGTTGGGGTTTTTTTGGGGTGGAGGGGTCACGACCCCTGTGACCTCCCTCTGGATTCGCACTTGATGACAAGTACGTTTTAAAGGTAACACCACATGGGGTGTGTATGCAGGAATGCCCGTTAAGGAACAACGATAAACATGGCTGTTTGAAATCACCATTTAATTAATATATTCTCGTAAAAACTATATACACTCATTTGAACGGGTATGAATCGTATGTGTACAAGACGTTTAACATCCTTCAAAGTAGTCTCCGAGGTTGTCCACAGTTCGTAGCCAGCGATGAGGCAAACATTGCCACAGCATTTCGACGAGAGGTGGCGCACATTGACAGTTCACATGCAGCCGATAGTATTTCCTGTCTGCTTCATCGCTGGCAACGAACCATGGACAACCTAGAAGATCACTTTGAAGGATGTTTTTAACAGCTTTTACACTTACAATATGTACTCATGCAAATGAGTGTATACAGTTTGCACGAGAATATATCAATTAAACAGTGATTTCAAGCAGCCATATTTCTCTTTGTTCCTTGCCGGATATTCCTGCATCCATACCCCGTGTGATGTCACCTTTGAAATGTACTTGTCATATGCTTTCAACTGTACATAGTACATTTTGTGTGTTGGGTCATTTTCGAGAGATGAACAATAGTTGCCATGACTTCTGAATCCGCCCTCGTGATAAACACACGTTTGAATATAGTAGCACAGAAATCGATAAATCATGTATGTGATATATTTGGGAGTTTTATACATTATAAAACTATTTGAGCAGACAAACTGCTAAATTTTTACATTTGTAGAAAATATGTTCTGACAATTGAACTTGCAGATTAGCAACAGCTATTAAACATAGATGTAATAATTTTCATTTACTTACAGTTGCATGTAGCATATAAAAATAATCCATAATTGTTGCTGTAGCTTGTAATGGCATCATAAGCTCATCTTATCTGTCCATGCAGTTGTAATTTGATTGCTTTCCATTATAAACTTCCTCCCATTATTCAATTTCTTATAAAAAAAAACACGAGTTTTTAGCTATTTTGCATTTGAAATTGTTAAAACCACATAATTAATTTTCTTACGCATAGCTGCCGTAATTTGTCATACTGTACGTATACCTACATCACATGGTCTCTCTGTCAAACTTTTAATTTGTTTAAAATTTACACTTTAACAAATCAATTAAAAAAAGAAGTAAAAAAATAATGCACACTAAAGTTTATAAATTGACCTTGTTTGTGAACCAATTTTTTCTGCAACTGATGACTTAGTGCCATAATTGCAAGCAACTGAAAAACAAGGAACGTTTAAAGCCCGTTGCAGTACTGGGGTTACAGAACAGACCAGACACCAACTGTGGTACATATTATCTTGTGTCGAGTAAGCACGAATCAGAACGCGTTATTATGTGTTAACCACACAAACACTATAATTCCTGTCACCAACACAATTTGACGCGACTTAATGGCATACNGGCGTTATTATGTGTTAACCACACAAACACTATAATTCCTGTCACCAACACAATTTGACGCGACTTAATGGCATACTTTAACTTGACACAAACCTTGATTTTTAATGCTGAGTTTGTAAAAAAATGCCTTTGTGAACAAAAGGTGTGGATACTTTATTGTGATTAGTCAAAGGAAAACATTGTCATTATTTCTGTGTTTTCCTCCAGTCACAACAGTATCGAACAAATACACCTCTCACTGTCAACATTTCAGCAGGGCAGCTCACACAAAAGCAGGATAGTCCTGTTTCATGGAAAGAAGAATCTGTACAATGTCAAGNAACATTTCAGCAGGGCAGCTCACACAAAAGCAGGATAGTCCTGTTTCATGGAAAGAAGAATCTGTACAATGTCAAGATGCCTCTTCTCTGCCTCTGTTTGTACTACTTCTTTGAACATAGGTAACTATGAGCAATGTCAACTGGTGTCAAGTCAGTTGGTTTCATTCCAAGAAGAGTTTGAAATGATGTGACCAANAACATTTCAGCAGGGCAGCTCACACAAAAGCAGGATAGTCCTGTTTCATGGAAAGAAGAATCTGTACAATGTCAAGCTGCCTCTTCTCTGCCTCTGTTTGTGCTACTTCTTTGAACATAGTGTAACTATGAGCAATGTCAACTGGTGTCAAGTCAGTTGGTTTCATTCCAAGAAGAGTTTGAAATGATGTGACCAANTGTAACTATGAGCAATGTCAACTGGTGTCAAGTCAGTTGGTTTCATTCCAAGAAGAGTTTGAAATGATGTGACCAAGCTGCTGTTCACATTGTTTACGACAACACTGGATGGGTTGAACAACTTACCCTCCAATTCAAATGTCTTCCTACAAGGATCTGTCTACACAGTTCTTGCAGTTTGTCCATAGACAGTGATGTAGTACACTGAAGTGTCTGTTCTATTTCTGCCTGAAGAACTTTGTTCCCCAACTCGTGCAGCAAGGAAGTAGTTTCACATTCAAAAAGTCCATTAGCTGCTACTGCAAAATTTGCTTTCACATATGGAAGTTTACGGCAAAGAATGTGGGTGGTTGGATATGAAGATCCCTCAGGGCTGTCAATAAGATTCATCAATTGTGCAGCATTTTCTCGAACAAACACAGCTTGAATGTGTGTTTTTTGAATATCTGACTTGGAGGTCTATTTGCTAACTTTTTGAGGTGACCTTAACACCTAGGGTATGGTCAACAGCTGCACTACTGACCTTAGGCTTTCCAGGAGTTATTCACTAAGTATTTCAATCGCCTTACTTTGCATGCTAATAACCTTAGCTTAAGGTCTGATATGGGAGGTGTTTTTGGCTTGCTGCTAACCTTAACATGCTCGTAAAATGGTGGATTTTCTTGCGATTGAGGTTAATATGTTCCTACCATTAATAGATTTGTGTTNCCTTAACATGCTCGTAAAATGGTGGATTTTCTTGCGATTGAGGTTAATATGTTCCTACCATTAATAGATTTGTGTTCTGTGTAATTAGTAGAGTGGAATTATACCACTTTCCGTGATTTTTTATGTTTTCGAAATAGTCACTATTCTTTACAATTACCAGTTATATTCATCATATTTTTTTTAGAAATTTTTTAATTTAAAGAATTTATTCATGAACATTTTAAAAAAGTTATTTTGACACAAAGTTCAGTTAATTATCACATGGAAAAGTGGTTATATACTAATTAAAAATTCATCATTCATTTTTGCTTTCAACAATAGATAATTATTCAGTCNACATGGAAAAGTGGTTATATACTAATTAAAAATTCATCATTCATTTTTGCTTTCAACAATAGATAATTATTCAGTCACAATATTGCAATGAATAATGCTGGCATTATTTATTGACCATTAAATTAATATTTGTGGAATAATGACCAATTCTTATGCAAAATTAGCTACTTTGGCATAAACAAATATGTAATCATTTTTAGTGAAATACAGTGGACCCTTGATTTTATAGGTACAAATTTCGAAGGGTGCTGATTTTATAAGGTCGTACTAGCAATTGTAAAAAATTCCTAAAATTGAAGAAATATAGAATAATTGTGCAAGAATGCTTGAAATCATGATCAGAACTTATTTTGTAAATTTTTGCTAGAAATAAAATATAATAAACCCCCATTATAACGTTTTAATGTTGAAAGTTATAATTGGTATGCAACAATTTGAAAAACTAAAGAAATTTTGTGATAACCGGGTAGTTATATGGAGTGTCATACTCTCTGTCTCATGTAACTTGGCAATATTTTAACAGTTCGACAAAAGAAGCTACAAATGTTTACTTTTCGTTTTATGTATCCTTTCGCCATCAGCTGGTGTGTCAAGTAGAGGCTGTATATTTTATCAACACGCTGTCAGCTAATCCACTTGCCATTGTACTGTAATGCTAAACAANGAGGCTGTATATTTTATCAACACGCTGTCAGCTAATCCACTTGCCATTGTACTGTAATGCTAAACAAATTTTAAGACGTGTGTCTAAAATTTCATAGGTTATAAATTTAAAAATATAAAACCTTGCAAAAATTAGTTATTTGCTAACTCTTTTTTAATTAATCAGAGACAGCTAATTTGGGTTAACATTTGCAAGATGGTAATTGTAGTTCTTTTCACACTTTGGACATTACAGTTAATATGTTAAGACTGGAGAGAAAAGTAATTCGGGGAACTTGCTCAACAACGCACTTTCATTCGCCAACAACTCACCAACGACTATTACAAAGCAGTAATTCTGCTATTACTGATACTAAACAGTTTGAGTTGGAAATATGTAGCATGGAATAATGTAAGAATTGCTTAAAAACTACCCAAGCGCATCCCACTTTATTCATTTTATTAATATAGTACAGTAACAACAAGGAAATGGATTTGTGGGAGAACATCATGGCGTGTAATGGACATAGACATAATGATTACCAACCCAATATAAATTACTAGCAATCAAAATCGCTGTACACGGAAATACGTATTACATTTAAAAATTATACAGAGCTCGCGGAAAAACAAAACCATTAGTATTTATTTGTAAATTTGTTATTTTACACAAGAAAGCAATTTTTTTCTGACTGATAATGTTTAGGAAGCCAGCTAACAGGTGGCGTGGCAGGGCATGTTGTAAGCCGAGCATGTTCCTCAACAGGTAGCAGCATGTTGGCCTGCCTCTTGATCACGTCTCTGTAAAAGTTCACTTTCCTCCTATTACTGTCTCGAAACGACACAAGTTTAAAATATATTTCGTAAAATTACTGTAAAAAATAATTTAACAATACCCTACAATATGGCTTTTGGAATTAATATCAAGCATGAATGGAGAGTGGGGATATACGATGTAAAAAGAACTCCCAACTTTTTTATGTAAATTTAATTTTGAACACCTATATATTACTACTTTAGCACGGAGTTTAGTAACAACTGCCGTTTTGTGACCATGTAAAATAAAATGTATTAATTAATCTAGGAACTCTTTCTTGTCCGCGTATTTTCTGCTTGTCTGATGTGCGTCTGCAGTGCAGTCAGAATAGCCAACGTAATATTAATTTTCATTTGTTCATACATCAGCTAATACAGGATTTTGTAAATGGCACGTTGTTTGTTTTGTATATGTCAAGTTGCTACTCACTGACCATCAATATCTTGCCAAGTTATATGATACAGAGAGTAGTAAAGTAACGTGTGCAACATGAAGAGGGGACAGGACATGCTGAAGCAGCTCTTGCTGTGACACAGAGACCACTCCTCCACAGGCTCACATCACCCCCACCTGGTCAGCCACAAGAGGGAGGGTACAAGAACACCATGCTGGTTGCAAGGCAACCACCTCCTACCTCACCACCTATGTTAGGGAAAGAGATAAGGTAGTGCTTAGCTGTGCTAACTATCAGACAAGGACAACTGAAAATTATTTCTCCAACTTGAATTTTCACATGTAAGTAGGTACATTAGCAATGGACATCTCACATGGTTAAAGATTGTACACATGAGACTGTCGTTCTACTTGGTAAATGTCTTTTGAGGTGATTATAAATATTTCACTTTAAAAAAATATTACTTTTGAGAAAGAGGCAAATGAATATGTTCATTAAGATTTGTTTCTTTACAACCTTCAATAATTAATCATTCAAAACCACATTCTCTGATTTTCCTGTGATATTCCATTTGCACTTTTCATGAGTTATATGGCACTCAAGCTCAGTGTTTTTGTATTGTTTGGCGACAAATGGTTATCAGATATGTCTTAGGATATTAGTTTATTCAGAAGACTTGTATCTACTTTAATAAAGTTATATTTTAATTACAAATAATCTGATTTTCTCCTATTAAGCCACTAAAAATTGATTTTTTTCACTCTGTAACATTTATGTATGTAATCTTTATGTCACTATGTATGAATATAATATTTATGTTTGAATATTTTTTGCAACAAGGGGATGTGTTAGATGTATGCTTCTACAGTATCATTTTATTCTGAAGGCATCTGGCTGTTGAATAAAGTTTATTTTTATGTATAATTCATGATCTTACAGCAGAGATGAATGAACGTCTTCATGGGAAAAAATTTATTATAAAAACAGTTTTAAATTTTTAGATGTCAACATTTCATAGTTATGATTTTTTGTGGTTACTGATTTTACAAAGTGTTTCTCGGGAACTATGGCACCTGATTAAATTGATGGTCTACTCTGTTCAAATATAAGTGGAAAATGTTGATAAATCCATAGCATAAGTCACAACTAGTTTCATTTAATCAAAAATGGATGTTTGCTTATTTGTTTTTGTTTTTTTGTTTATTTACAAGAGGGGGGTGGGGGGAATTTTCATTGTGGAAATGCTGTGTGTGGTTACAGAGAAATAAATGTGTTCAATAACATTCACATTTGCTGGCAGGTTGTTTTAGCAAGTAACCGATGAATTTAAAACCTATGAGCATCCCACACTGAAATTTATTTGCATGTACTCTTTTATGTAGGTACATCCATAATCAAGACTGGACAAGCGCCCGGCGAGTGGCTGAACTTCATGATGTTGAATCAGTGTCTGAAGTTCTTTTGGGTCAGGCAAAGGATGCATTTGAGAAGAAAAATTTCTCCCAGTTTGAATCTCATTTACTGCTTGCCAAGAAACCAGAGATTATAGTAATGCAGTATAAGGCAAGTGTCTAAGTAGATTAAAAAAAAAACATTTCATCACCCGAACTTTGTTGCGTTTCATGTGCTGATTTCCTCTTTTATTTTCAGTGCTGTTTTATCTTTATATCAAGATGCTATAGTCTTTTCCCATGGTTAACTAATCACCTTTAAAATCCTTGCTTGGTTTGTTTACACATTGTGTATTACAATCATTCAAGAGCCAAAAATTTTTTCTATTTTTTGAGGGTATTTTATGGTTTTGTGACACAATATCAATGATAACTTGCTAAACATACCAAATCNCATTTACTGCTTGCCAAGAAACCAGAGATTATAGTAATGCAGTATAAGGCAAGTGTCTAAGTAGATTAAAAAAAAACATTTCATCACCCGAACTTTGTTGCGTTTCATGTGCTGATTTCCTCTTTTATTTTCAGTGCTGTTTTATCTTTATATCAAGATGCTATAGTCTTTTCCCATGGTTAACTAATCACCTTTAAAATCCTTGCTTGGCTTGTTTACACATTGTGTATTACAATCATTCAAGAGCCAGAAATTTTTTTCTATTTTTTGAGGGTATTTTATGGTTTTGTGACACAATATCAATGATAACTTGCTAAACATACCAAATCATTTGAAAGATTACAGGTAATTATAAAGAATAGCGACTTTTCCAAAAATTGGGAAAATGATACCTGCAAATGTTATATATGATCATTACTAATCACACTTAATACGAATTTTGTTGGGGCTTAACGTACTTTGCAGTATATACCATGAAATATGATATTGAGAAGGGCTTATGAAGATTGGTGTGTTTACGAGGGAAAACACGTAAAATGTATTTCCAATATATTTATATTTGGTTGCTAAATCATATTAAATGTGAGAATACCTTTTGAAACCAATCAGTAATTTATAACGTCATTCACAGGGTATATTTATGCTGATGCGCTAAGGTTATATAGGTAGAAAACACTGCAATCAAACAGTGTCGGAATATCATGCAATTCTGTTGAATTTCTCAAGGCTTACCTTGTCAAAATTCATGAGAGGATTGTACTAACGAAACATATTACTAGTTGAAAAAATATACAAATAGTATATCATACAAAAAGACATTTACAGATGGTGTTTATCAACAGTTGACGTGTATCGCCATGATACATTCCAATACATTCGGTGACCAATGATGCACAGACACAGTTAACCAACGTGCATCAATTTTGGTTTACGTCACAGTTGTATGCTGGGTATGTGCACCAATTCAGTGTACCGTGTAAATTTGGCTGTGTGGAGGTTTGTGATTTATGAGTGCTGTTATGCATATTTTATTGCAATTCATTCTGTTTGATGTGTTCAATACGAGTGTTTCTGTGCCATTATGTCCATGCAAAGTGTTAAAATATAATAAATGTGCGGAAATTTCAGTCTCTGTGGAGTTTCGACAAATTGAATAGATGTTAACGTGTCGTGCTTAATCACCTAGGAAGTATGACTGTCGCTTCAATGTGTGAGTAACATAATACATCTGTAGTTTTAGCATGGAAAGTGAATATAATGTAGTGAATTGTACTGTGTAGTACTGCGTGTGGGGGTGGTAATTGAAGGGTTACGTACTTTTGCCGCTAGTCGTGTAAAATGCATACCTAACCAATTTAAACCTAACTTCATGATAGGTGAATCACAGGGGCGGATGAACCGACGCGAGCATTGTTATACTTTTTCTAACACACTATTTCGTGCCGGCACACTCTCCCCCTTTAATCACATATCGCGCTTAAGGAACCTAATTTACATTTAATTTACATAACTTCTGGGTGTTTTACCCACAATTTCCCTCATATTCATAGCCCTCCTCACTATCACATTTGGTAGTATGTACTGCAAATGTCATGTTACACCTAGTAAATTTGTGTTCAGTGTGATTAGTAATTTTGATTTAAATTGGTTAAGGAACCCAAATGACAATTTAAATATATTTTACGTGTTTCACCCCACAATTTTCGTGATCTTCATAGCCCTACCCACTATTGTATTTGTGGTTTGTATTGATAATATGTTGATGCCCCATAGTAAATTTGTGTTCTGTGTAATTAGTATAGTTGAATTATACCACTTTCCGTGATTTTTTATGTTTTCGGAATAGTCACTATTCTTTACAATTACCAGATTACATTCATAAANTTATACCACTTTCCGTGATTTTTTATGTTTTCGGAATAGTCACTATTCTTTACAATTACCAGATTACATTCATAAAATTTTTTTAGCATTTTGTAACTTAAAGTATTGATTCATGTAAATTTAAAAAAAAAGTTTAGTTTCAGCTAAAGTATTTCTTGAAGTCACAAGAGTGTCATGTTGGAAATTTCTTTGAAATACAATTCTTGGTTTACCTGTGATATCGGTTTTAACTTTTGGTATTTTGACTTCACATTTTATCTCAAAAGTTAAAATTAAAATACATGCAAACAACATACATAATTACCAAGAAAATATTTTGGTGATATTCTAAAGATGTGGACAATTATTTTGAGCTTTAGAATTGAGTTTAATTTTGAGCTTTGCACAAAAATATATTAAAATTAAAAATGTATANTGAGTTTAATTTTGAGCTTTGCACAAAAATATATTAAAATTAAAAATGTATATAGTGCCTTTTACTAGTTTTATTAAAGTAATTTTCCACCAAATTTCATGCTTTTTCCAGACTACTATTTCATGTCTCAACAAAAAAATAAGTGATATGCTAAAAATTTACAAAATAATTTTTGACTAAAAAAAAANACTACTATTTCATGTCTCAACAAAAAAATAAGTGATATGCTAAAAATTTACAAAATAATTTTTGACTAAAAAAAAAAAACCCTTAATATGGCTATGGACCTGTCGACTGGTGTCGACGCTCTAATCAAGTTACGCAATGAAATTGNTAAAAAAAAACCCTTAATATGGCTATGGACCTGTCGACTGGTGTCGACGCTCTAATCAAGTTACGCAATGAAATTGTTTGAATCATGAAAAATGCTGCTATCACTCTAGCATTTAGCACTGCTTTCTATAGGCCATTCACGATAAAGTGAGCAGTTTTGAAAACTCTGTTTTCAATTTCCTGTCAATTTGCATCTTTCTACAACAGATAAGTATAAAAATTGCCATGTCATTTATTTTACAGATAAAATGTTTACATTTCACTGCTCATAAAATTATAGTCTGCTGTATTTGTCCATTAAATACATTAGGAATAAATAATGTGATCAAGATCATTATAAATACCTGCAAATTAATATATACGTAAAATAGGCTTGTAAAAATTCATGTTTTATTTCTATATGGTGCAATTCTTCTGCATTACTCTTTCCTTAAGCCACTATAACTTTAATGTTTTTCCCTTATCATGTGATCTTGTTGTCAGCTGAAATAGTCTGATGCATGTCACACCTCCCATGTTTGCGCGCTATGTGTTGTTTTTCTTGCAAATGAGCAATATATTGATTCCTTACTCCTAAGTGAGCAGCAAGACAACCTGCAGCACGCAGGACATCCAGTCTCCAGCAGCCAACTCACCTCCTGCCACTCCTAGCTACACGCATCCTTCATATGCAGGAAGGAGTGGCCATGCCCCAACTATCTACCATCACTCTCCCCATGTTACTTGCTACAGGAAGGAGTTCGTAAGCTTCAGGGTTCTTTAGACAGAAGAGTCCATCAATACCTTCACTCAGAGGGTGACTCACAGCGGTTCAGCACCCTTGCTTTGAGGGTAAGCACTTAGTTAGACTTGTTTAGCACTGTCACTCTGAAGACACACTAGTAAATACTGTAGGAGTTGTCTATGCCCTCATTCGAAGGGCTTGCTCATACAACTCACTACANCTGAAGACACACTAGTAAATACTGTAGGAGTTGTCTATGCCCTCATTCGAAGGGCTTGCTCATACAACTCACTACAATGGACCCTCGTACCGAAAACGCATGTACCGATAAACCGTATCTACAGTTAATTTTCAGTGGCCCTGGCAAAAATAATGATAAAGCTATCTGCTTGTATCGTTTATCGGATGTTTCATCAGTTAAAGTATATTTCGGTCCCTTGACGTACGATTTCCCACAAAAGTTGTTTTTAAACTGGTTGTTTATGCAATCGTCTGGTAACTGGATGTGAAATATGTCACACACTCCACCGATTATCACTCTCTGTGGCGCNCGCATCCTTCATATGCAGGAAGGAGTGGCCATGCCCCAACTATCTACCATCACTCTCCCCATGTTACTTGCTACAGGAAGGAGTTCGTAAGCTTCAGGGTTCTTTAGACAGAAGAGTCCATCAATACCTTCACTCAGAGGGTGACTCACAGCGGTTCAGCACCCTTGCTTTGAGGGTAAGCACTTAGTTAGACTTGTTTAGCACTGTCACTCTGAAGACACACTAGTAAATACTGTAGGAGTTGTCTATGCCCTCATTCGAAGGGCTTGCTCATACAACTCACTACAGTGGACCCTCGTACCGAAAACGCATGTACCGATAAACCGTATCTACAGTTAATTTTCAGTGGCCCTGGCAAAAATAATGATAAAGCTATCTGCTTGTATCGTTTATCGGATGTTTCATCAGTTAAAGTATATTTCGGTCCCTTCACGTACGATTTCCCACAAAAGTTGTTTTTAAACTGGTTGTTTATGCAATCGTCTGGTAACTGGATGTGAAATATGTCACACACTCCACCGATTATCACTGCTCTGTGGCGTATAGTATTCTTTTCCCAACACGTCTGCGATGTGCCAGACTGGCGTTCTCCCTGCCCTTACACGCTTGACGAGAGGCGAAGTGGTTACCTAGCAACCAGCGTGGTGAACCAGTGTCCTCTCTCTCTCTCACCCCTCTTTCTATCTCTGTCAGCTGCACAACAAAAGACCTCTTGCGAGCGCGGGAAAGTTATGGGACAACTTTGCGACGTTTGAATTTGTTTGGAAAATTAGTTCCGGATAATGGAAGTTCCGTTCGAGGGAATCCCGGTTAAGGGGTGCTCTACTGTACTATCATAAACAGCATTAAATGCCTGCAAAATTTCACTTTACATAAGTTTCTGTATAGAGTATATTCTTTTATGTTTATGGTTTTTACACTGAGACAACCACAGTTTCTCTGTTTTCCACCCTTCTTAAAACAAAAATATATTTGTTGGTTACAATATAGATAAGTTACAAGGAAATGCCAATGACTTGCACATGGTTATAGTTTCCTTCATTTGTTAACTTACATAACACATCCCTGCGAACAACGGTTGTGAAATACATTTTATCCCATCTTAAACTACAGAAATTTTGTAAATTTGTAAAGAATTTAGCTTCTAGCCCATCAACAGACAGTATATTGCAGCTGTACTGAAGTAATGGAAAAAAATATTTTAATAACATTTGAGTATACTTAATGTACGAAAATTATTTTCATTTTTAATGTTTTTAAAGATATAAGTTGTTTTTTAATTTCACTTCAATGTTACAAACACAAAATTTCCACGATGTTCATAACAATAGTGAAAAATTTTTTGTAAGTGTCAAAATGTTAAGTTACTGAAATACTAGACGTAATCTACTACCAAGCACATGCACTTTGAATGAGTTCTTTACCATGGCTTAGTTACAATTCAGGCGCTCTACCAAAGGGCTCCAATTTTGACTGTATACTTTCAAATTAGTTAGTAACACTCAATATAGTGAGATGCCCTTCACATCAGCCAAGAGCACCACAAAAGAGCAAAACTTTAAAAAAAAAATAACTTCATTTAGTACTTCCTCCATAAAAAGCAACAGAGTAAAGAAAAATGTTTTTGCTGAGTAATAATTTGAGACACTTTAGTGTTTCTGTAAAAATCAATATTTATGTACATTTTCCAAAATTCGGTACATTTTATTTGTAACCTATGCAATAGTATCTTATTACCATTTCAATTACATTTTTGGTTGCACCTAAACATAGTTACCATCTTACTTTTAAACATAGACATTCTCGATTCACCAGGTCATTTACAAGTTTAAATCTCCTCGGCAATCTACTTGGAGTCATACATTAAATTTGCAGTAAAAAGAAATGAACCTAGTTTTCTCTCAAAAGCCTTCCAAAATTTACGTAATTTTAAACAAACAGTTATAAAAACTCTAAACTGCCTCGGAACTCCCATACTGTCCCCTCAACTAAAGCAATACTCATCTTAATCTGAAGTCCAGGAGCTGCTTCTTTCTGTCTGATGAGAATGCAGCTTACCCTGGATTATATACTGCAAAATTCATCATTTCCCCTTCACAAGCGGAGTCTACTTTGTTACATTTTTAATAAAAACCAATCAGAATTTATTATTTGAAGTATTTGGACCTGTGCAAATTTATAGTCTTTAATTGGTCCACGTTAATAACTTGGAAGCACTGCTATACTTTGCGTTGATACTCCGAGTGATACCAGCGCTAGCGGCGATGACTCGGGAAACCTTCCGCCTTGCATGGGTGGCGGCCGGCAGTATACCTCCAAATTGTGATGACGTGACTACCTCGCTGCATTGCCGAAGGCACAGGNATACTGCAAAATTCATCATTTCCCCTTCACAAGCGGAGTCTACTTTGTTACATTTTTAATAAAAACCAATCAGAATATATTATTTGAAGTATTTGGACCTGTGCAAATTTATAGTCTTTAATTGGTCCACGTTAATAACTTGGAAGCACTGCTATACTTTGCGTTGATACTCCGAGTGACACCAGCGCGAGCGGCGATGACTCGGGGAAACCTTCCGCCTCGCATGGGTGGCGGCCGGCAGTATACCTCCAAATTGTGATGACGTGACTACCTCGCTGCATTGCCGAAGGCACAGGTCCACTTGACGGCCATCACACGGCGTGGATAACCACGTCTAAAAACTGCCTCACCCAAGGGCAGCCTACGACTGCGATTGTACAGCAAGGTAAGGCATCTTTTTTAGTGTTATGCAGTATGTAGGAGCATCGTCTTGCCTATAGATAGTCATAATTTTTGTGAATCCTGTGTCGTGTTGCTAGATGCGGTCGAAACATAGTCNCGTCTTGCCTATAGATAGTCATAATTTTTGTGAATCCTGTGTCGTGTTGCTAGATGCGGTCGAAACATAGTCGATGGGCGGTAAATTTCCTTGTAACATGAGATGCCCCATCTCAATAGGTTTTGCAAAAATCTATTTATACAAAAAAATCCCTACAATATTTAACAATACATTTTCCACCTAGGCTTTTTATAGGAGAAAATGACTTTTCACTCATANAAAAAAATCCCTACAATATTTAACAATACATTTTCCACCTAGGCTTTTTATAGGAGAAAATGACTTTTCACTCATAAAATTCCAATGCTTGCACAAACACAGCTGTAAATTTAAAACATTTATTATGTATTACCTAGCTGATGACAAGTTGTAACGTCGCATTGTCTGGATTGACGGCTGGAAATTACAGCTTGGTTAGCTCAATTGGTAGAAACATGAAACTTTAAAGTCGCCAAACAAATATAAAATAAAGTCAAGTTTTGTTTTATTTACTCTGTACTTTTATTTATCATTCAAATGAAACAGTTCACATACAATCTTCGGGTATGCTGAGTCACAAACAGCTTCACCGACAAACAAGCAAAGAGCAGCGCCACAGTAGTTTGATTATTCACGTCATTGAAAGCTTGCATTGCAAGAATACATTACGAAGGCAGGAGAGACGTCAGTTCCTTCCTGGCATACTATCGACCTCTCACACCAGCAGAAATAATTTAGTAGAATTGAGTATAAAGTTTGCCGGTGTGGGGGATAATGCCTTGTCCTGCTCCGTTAGCGGGCGATAGGCACCCAGGGTTTATGTTGCAGCGAGCCTATCCCCACTCCTCGTGCCAGGGTACCAAAACGTTACCAAATAAGGATAAGGGCATGGTGTGGGCCAGGCAACCGTTCCCCACGCCATCCAAACTGCGTCGCCGACCGAAATTTGTCGTTGGTAAAAAAATAATCAAACCTTCTAGAACAAAAACTGTCGACTGCAGCTGGATAGCTTTTATCTACCAATGCTGATGCTAACAACAACTACGATTTCGAAAAAGCAAACGTATGACCGATAAACGAACTACCATGGCAAGAACTTCGAGTCCCGATTAAAATATTATGAAGCCTCGCAAAACGAAACAAATTTAACCAAGTATCCCTATAATTAATGTAACTGGCTCATTACAAAGTCATATCATCACATAAATAAAATAATCTATTTCCTCCTAGGTTCTTTATGTTGCCAGAAGCTTAGGAATTTACATTTCCNAATTTGTCGTCGGTAAAAAAATAATCAAACCTTCTAGAACAAAAACTGTCGACTGCAGCTCGGTAGCTTTTATCTACTAATGCTGATGCTAACAACAACTACAATTTCGAAAAAGCAAACGTATGACCGATAAACGAACTTCCATGGCAAGAACTTCGAGTCCCGATTAAAATATTATGAAGCCTCGCAAAACGAAACAAATTTAACCAAGTATCCCTATAATTAATGTAACTGGCTCATTACAAAGTTACATCATCACATAAATAAAATAATCTATTTCCTCCTAGGTTCTTTATGTTGCCAGAAGCTTAGGAATTTACATTTCCCNATCATCACATAAATAAAATAATCTATTTCCTCCTAGGTTCTTTATGTTGCCAGAAGCTTAGGAATTTACATTTCCCCAAATAATTGATAGGCTACTTTACACCCTCGCCTTGATGGCTGTGAACACAGTCCCTCCTTTCCCTTGCTACTTCTGTTACCCCCTGTGACTCTGACCCTTGTCAATATGAAGCTGGTAGATTGTTATCTCAGCAGGGTGGAGCTTGGGACAAAAACTGCAAACTCTATTTGAAAAATAGTGGAAGTTATGCATCTTTTTCACTGAATCTTTCGTTTCCAGATGCATTTTGTTATGGGAAAACTTTCAATTATCGCAAAGGTAAAACTCCTCAATTATTTATAATGAAGAACAAGGCAACTTTTGTTAAATCGGTGGGAAAATATCCACATTTCTTACATCTGCAGAAACGCTGATTCAGTCAACATCGGAAAATTCTGCAAAACCAGATTCGAATCAGCACAGCTCTAGTATCCGTCAAGGTTAAATGAGCACAATTTAAATCAACCATTGAAAAATCTCTCTGTCCTTATCTATATATGTTTATTAGAAACATTGGAATTATTTCAGTAAGTTGGTAACAATAAAGGAAGCATAGTTCTCTGCCCTAATATTGCATTAAAAGTGTAGTATATAAATTGATAGGTAACCAATTAGTTTTAATTGTATTTATGTAGTAAAAATTGGCATGCCAGTAGCATATTTACATTCTTAACAATTTCACAGTTTTACTGTAACACACAAATTAAGCCATCAGGTCAAAGTAAACCATTTTTAATCACTTGAAATAGTGATTCTCGTGCTCTATGTTTTAACAATTTAATATGTATTAAACGTGTGCATCGTACACAAACCATCAGTGTTATTTGAAGTAAGACACCCATGGTTTATGAAAATGAGATGTCATTAATGCAATAGGGCTTGGATAGGAAAAGGAAGCATATCATGAAACATCAAAGAAAGGTGAGTATAATTTTAACATCATAAGATTTTTTTGAGGAAAGGAAAAAAATTATTTTCAAGGCACAGAGAGAATTATGCTGAAGTAGACATGAAGACTTGCATTGTTTAACCAAACTGTTCTTCTGATACATCNCAAGGCACAGAGAGAATTATGCTGAAGTAGACATGAAGACTTGCATTGTTTAACCAAACTGTTCTTCTGATACATCTGCTTTGCCTATCACTTTGAATGTTGTACTGTTGTTAGTGTTACTTGCAACCAGTAGGGGCAAGATGTTTTGATTTAATACCCTTGTAGCAGTAATGAGGAAAATTAATAATATAAACAGGAGAGGAGAAGAAGATCTCAGAGTTCAATTTTTACCTTGGTCTACATGGGGCATTTTCCATGTTCTAAGAATTTTTACCCAAAGAAGATGGCCGTGTTTATCCTCTTTCTATTCTGTAACTCATCGTTGTCGTGATCATCGTCCAGGCTTTTTCCAGCATTCAGCCATGTCTACATCTTCACGTCTCTCTCCACCACTCCTCCTCCTTGATCTTGCCCCAATATTCTCCCTCATGTTGTCCGGCCATTATTTGTTCCTCCCACCTCCTCCTCGGCNCTGTTGTTAGTGTTACTTGCAACCAGTAGGGGCAAGATGTTTTGATTTAATACCCTTGTAGCAGTAATGAGGAAAATTAATAATATAAACAGGAGAGGAGAAGAAGATCTCAGAGTTCAATTTTTACCTTGGTCTACATGGGGCATTTTCCATGTTCTAAGAATTTTTACCCAAAGAAGATGGCCGTGTTTATCCTCTTTCTATTCTGTAACTCATCGTNCATTTTCCATGTTCTAAGAATTTTTACCCAAAGAAGATGGCCGTGTTTATCCTCTTTCTATTCTGTAACTCATCGTCGTCGTGATCATCGTCCAGGCTGTTTCCAGCATTCAGCCATGTCTACATCTTCTCGTCTCTCTCCACCACTCGTCCTCCTTGATCTTGCCCCAATATTCTCCCTCATGTTGTCCGGCCATTATTTGTTCCTCCCACCTCCTCCTCGGCCNTCCTCCTTGATCTTGCCCCAATATTCTCCCTCATGTTGTCCGGCCATTATTTGTTCCTCCCACCTCCTCCTCGGCCTTTTCTGGGGCTTTCTTCCCTTATATTTATTTTCCATCATTTGTTTGGGCAGCCTCTTCCCTCTCAGTCTCTTTATATGTAGCCTTAGAGTAGTCTCATTGATCATGTACTCCTGCTTGGGCTTCTACGACTTTGTTTCTAAACTTGTCCCACCTTATTATTGTAAGCATGCTCCTCTTAGTTCAAGTGCAAGCAAGAGACAGCAGACTAGCCAGGGCCTAAACCAGCAAACTCGGAAAAGAGCCTGACCAGGTGAATGTTAGCATGATGGGCTACGAATATAGGCTTGGTGGTGTATGAGCCATCACTACAACCAAAGACACACCTCACAGCCTATAATTGGAAGTCCCACCTATCTGGTGTAGCCCCAACAGGTCTAGGATAGTTCAGTCAAATTAGACCAAATCTAAAGCAAACCACAGATTCAAAACAACAGTCTAAAACCTTCACTAGTGTCTTAAGGAAATACCCTAGTTCGTGATACAAAAAGTTCCAAGCTATCCCAACACAGGTTTTTCCGCCATTTTAAATTTGAAGTGTGCCATGTTGGTCTGTTTTAAGCATTTATTCAAAAGATATTGTGGGANCTTGGTGGTGTATGAGCCGGAAGGCTATCACCACAACCAAAGACACACCTCACAGCCTATAATTGGAAGTCCCACCTATCTGGTGTAGCCCCAACAGGTCTAGTATAGTACAGTCAAATTAGACCAAATCTAAAGCTAACCACAGATTCAAAACAACAGTCTAAAACCATCACTAGTGTGTTAAGGAAATACCCTAGTTCGTGATACAAAAAGTTCCAAGGTATCCCAACACAAGTTTTTCCGCCATTTTAAATTTGAAGTGTGCCATGTTGGTCTGTTTTAAGCATTTATTCAAAAGATATTGTGGGATTCTTATTTGTCCTAGAGACGTTGTCCTTTTTTTAAATTATTCCCCTTTAAATATGCTTTCCAAATATAGCAAAAATATCAACTTACAATTTATAATTTAAAATCCAAGAGATTTTTAAATAAAATATTTCTATGGTTTTCCAATAATCTGCTATATATTTTTTTCGAAATGCGCCTCAGCCATGCATTATTTTAGAAAATGTTCCAAACAAAAGTTGTAGAGCATAAAAAATACGATAACAAGCACTAAAGTGCCCAAACAGAAAAAGACCAGCCACTGATGCAGATATTTTTAATGAAGAAATCTGGAGCATAGAAAGATTTACCTTTAAATAACGTAGTATGAAACATTGTAGCTCTTACGTTCAACTAGATGCTGATTCTAGGCGTACCTTCAGAAGATCTATCAATCTGCTCTTGTTTCTAGAGTTTGAGGGAAAGTCTTGCTGCGGCAAAGGGCCTTGAATATGTTTTCCAACATCGACATCCACAAATCTAAACTTCCCTTTTCGCCGGCTCCATTCAAAATCTTTTGTGCTTTGTGAGAATTCATATCCATCAAATACTATATGGAATTTTCCATACTTTCGTAAGACATAAGTGACATATTGTTCACAAACCTCGCCAAATATTGCCAGGCAGAACTAAACAACTCAGTGAAGAAGGTGGCAACCATCAATTGAATCAGTTATTTCAGAAACAACACATGTAACAATTTCGGCCATTTTGAGTTAGAAGTGGATTTGTATATAGTTTACCAAGACGCATCATTTGGTGTATAAAAACCACATGTAACATCAACTCTACCCGGTGAAATCTAGTATTGAAGTTTGCGTTTAGAGCAGAAACAACACATGTGAATCACTTGTTTTTTTTCTGCAGTGTATGGAAATAATAATCATTTTTCTTCTACTGGCACGCCTGCTGGCAACATTGTTTTTGTAGTAGGTCACAGCTAATATTCTTACTATCAATTTGTTAGTTCTTGCTCAGTTTTTCACAGTGCTGTGTTTGGAGGTTAATGTTTGTGTTTTTGTCCGAAAGTTGGGTACCTAAATCATGTCAAGTAGTGATTCTGACGAGTGCGTACTAGTGAAAAAAAGAAAAGGAGTGATCAACAAAGAAACTTATCGCAGGAATGTAATCCGGAACTCAAGAGAGAAGGGGATTGCCTATCAGGCCTATTCGGGTAAGGAAGTTCCGTCTAATGTCCAAAAGACCTACCTTTGTAGTTGTGCCAATCTNGGAAGTTCCGTCTAATGTCCAAAAGACCTACCTTTGTAGTTGTGCCGATCTGTGTTACTTCAATATCTCAGAGGAAGCCCAAAACGAGTTGTGGAACTATTTCCACAGTTTCGATAGTAAGAATGCTCAAGATGTGTTTTTGCAAAATGTTATTGAGAAAAGGGCACCTAAAAGGAGATGCGAAAAAAGGATACCTTTACAACAACAAGAAAGTGATAGCAATGATATGAATGAAGGTGAAGGGGCACCTTCTAAAAGCACTGATACTAGTTTTACAAACAAACCCAAGGAAAAAGTTATTTTTTTCCTATTACAACAAGGTTGGCGGAATACTGCAACCAGTTTGCAAAAACATGTTCATGACATTGTATGGTGTGACTCCAGAACGCGTTCGTCATCTCTGCAAATTGTTAGTAGAAAACAAAACTCCAAAAGACTTGACAGTTTCGAACCGAAGCGGGAACGCAATAAGTAGTTACATCTGCTCAAAGATTCATAACCAGATTTCCATGTATGAGGTCAAAGAAACACATTACGGTGGGAAACCAAAAAAGTACTTTGATGCCAGGCTCAACATTAAAATAATGCACGAGATGTTTTTACAAGAGCCCCCTGAATGTGTGGGTGTCGTGAAATACAGCTTTTATCGTATGTACTTTCAAGAAAATTTTGACTATTCCTTCGGGGGACCACAAGTGGACGTCTGCTCAAAATGTGAGAGTTTCTTGGCCAAAATGAAGAATTTGACTTAATGTGATAATGCAAAGAGGAATGTTGCAGCAGAACAGATGATACACAAACGTTGTGCCAAAACATTTTACACCACCTTAAAGGAGGCACGTGAAAACAAGGCCAACGACACAGTAGCGATAGCGTTCGACTTCATGCAGAATCAACCACTGCCTCTGATCCCTGTGCAGGAAGTGTTCTACTTACGCCAGTTATGGGTATTTTTTGCATTCACGACCTTAAAACTGATACGGCAAACCTGTACTTGTACCATGAGGGTATCACAGAGAAATCTCCTGACGAAGTGTGCAGTTTTTTATGGCACTACATTAAATCATTACCTCCTACGGTTACTAAATTTCTGTTGTTTAGTGACGGGGCTGCAGGTCAAAATAAGAACCACACAGTAGTTCAGATTTACTTAGTTTGTGTGACAAACGGTAGATTTGGAACAATTCGAGATTTTTTTCCTGTTCGCGGACATTATTTTCTCCCTTGAGACCGCGATTTTGGAACTCTGAAACGCCGATTAAAGAAAACTGATTGCCTTTATACTCCTCAGCAGTACGGGGAACTCTTTTCAGAAGCTAACAACTCTGTAAAGTCCACCATACACCACGCTACCACTGACGACATCTTTTCTTTCAAAGCTTGGTGGCCACCACATTANACTCTGTAAAGTCCACCATACACCACGCTACCACTGACGACATCTTTTCTTTCAAAGCTTGGTGGCCACCACATTACAAGAAAACAGCTCTCTCTGATGAGACTATAGGTCGAGGGATTCCCAAAAATCAGAAAAAAAGTTTAATGATTTCTACCTATAAAGAGTTTGAGTAGTTGTTACTATCTTTTCCTTTTCACCAAACGTTCCTCAAGTAAAGGAGATTGCTAGGAAGTAATTTTATACTGAGAAAGACAAAAACTGCTCCAGCGCAACCATCTGCCAAAGCATATTCAGCTGGCCATGTCACAATCAATGAGAAAAAGATTTGCGATCTCAAGAAACTTGAGGACTATGTTGTCGGTTATGAAACATTCTACAACGAGATTATCAACTGGCCTACTGTGAACTCTAATGCTGTTGCGACCCTAGACTCCAACTTTGAAAATGAGTGAGGCTGATGTGACCACAATCGTACATGGAGTCTGATGAGCAGTTCACACTTTTCCAATAAATGTTCTTTTTTCTAAATAGGTTCAGACATCACTTTTTTTGTCATTCCTTCTTTTGAAAGCAATAAAAGTTTTAAAAAAAAAAAAAGTTAATGTCTTACTTTGGTTGAAGAAAATGATTTCCTGCAGAAACAACACATGTGAAATTTGTTTAAAATGTTATATTTTGATTTCTGATGAAATATTTTTGGCAAAAACTTGTCANACAACACATGTGAAATTTGTTTAAAATGTTATATTTTGATTTCTGATGAAATATTTTTGGCAAAAACTTGTCAAATTATGTAAATATAGTTTATTTACAACGTACATTTTTCCCAGATTTTTAATGCACAAATGNTTTACAACGTACATTTTTCCCAGATTTTTAATGCACAAATGGTGTGAACTACACAGTTTTTTGTTGTTTGCTCAAAATGTGAAAAATGTAACATGTGTTGTTTCTGAAATAACTGATTCAATTATAAACTCAGGGCTTGGAGAAATGATCGTCGGGTTCTAAAGTATTGAATATGGTAACTAGAGAAGAGTAGTTCCCCTTTCTCATCGAGACTTCATCAAACAAAGATGGTGGATTCGCAGCTAATTCATATTTGATGTACTCAGCTAACTCATCACCACCCCGAATCGTGCAAACAATGTAATGGAAAAGTTGGTTGGGATTGATAACTGCTTCTCCTGACACAGTGATAGCCTTAGTTACTCTAGCAAGAGGTTTCCCTTCCTCCTCTCTCTTCAAATGTACATTAAAAAGTTGTCCTGCCATCTTTATAATTTATGTAAGTCTAATGTTTAGAGCATCATCATAGTTAACTGTTCTATCAGCAGCTAAACTGCTTGAGTTGGATGAAAGGAGAAAGCTGTGGGCAAAAGAATTTTGAATCTTAAATCAGTTCAGCAAAGTCTTCATGTCATCTCATTCTCATTTCTTCCTTGACTCTCGGCTAAATATGTTGCTTTGATGATACTTTAACAACACCACTTAAATCACAGAGAGCATGAATCTCGTTAACTTCAGAAGGTACGCTCNCTGCTTTGATGATACTTTAACAACACCACTTAAATCACAGAGAGCATGAATCTCGTTAACTTCAGAAGGTACGCTCAGAATCAAGTGGCTGTCAAGTTATGACATTTGCTACCAACAGGTTATAAAGCAGCAGTGGATTACTAAATGTTTTGGGGGACATGTCCGTGCAGATTCTCTTTCTTCATGCAGCTACAAATATGTGATACGACTTCTGTTCCATTTAGATAAGGGAAAAAATCGACATTGCTGCTTTTCGGGAAAGAATGGAAGTATTCAACAGCTCAGCATCATCAGTGGAAGAGGTCTCTTTAGCAGGAGAAAACTTTCTCTTAGCTATGTATGGAGTAAATCCAGGCAGAAATTTGCAAATGGCCAGGTACCAAACATACTTAAAAACAGTTTTGAAGCAACCTGTCAAGCAAACTTCAACTTAGCTGACCTCTCACCAACAACTGCAGCAGCCAAGCAACACTCACTTTGTGTGTTTCCCCAAGTGTAGTAGTGGCGAGTGTTTATCTTGCACCTACCGAATGGGGTTGGAAGGTTGAAAGTGGTTGCCTTAGGCTTTTTCCAACACTCAAGCAGCTCCTCAACACATTTTACATCTAATTACATGGAACTGCAAGTCAGGATGTGAATGGAATTGTGAGTGCCTCAGAAGTGGTTTATCGTGCCCCAAAATGTGTGGTTATTGCAGTCGTGATTATAGCAACAGTGAACCAACACAGGAGTATGAGGATATATATGGCGATCTTCATACTGACATCAAAAATTATGAAAGTGACGATCAACATGAATGAGATGAAGCATGTGAGGGTCCATCACCTGCATGCAAACAAGTAAAAGTCACTCAGACGGAGACAACTGTTAGTTTATTCAATGTTATTTTTTTTTTGTAAATTCTAAGTGAAAAGTGGGGGAAAAAACATTACTTAAAAACTGTCTGGTGCCTTTGTGCAGAATAATATATGCTACAAACCATCCAGGAAGCACCANCTTCATACTGACATCAAAAATTATGAAAGTAACGATCAACATGAATGAGATGAAGCATGTGAGGGTCCATCACCTGCATGCAAACAAGTAAAAGTCACTCAGATGGAGGGAGACAACTGTTAGTTTATTCAATGTTTTTTTTTTTTTTGTAAATTCTAAGTGAAAAGTGGGGGAAAAAACATTACTTAAAAACTGTCTGGTGCCTTTGTGCAGAATAATATATGCTACAAACCATCCAGGAAGCACCAGAATTTTATTAATCAGCATCTAGTTGAAGGCAAAAGCTACAATGTTCTAAATTATGTTATTTAAAGGTAAATATTTCTATGCTCTTGATTTCTTTTTCTTATATATATATCTAAACTGTAAAATTGTCATAAAGAAACTGGCCTTGTGACTCTCAAGATTTATAAATGTGATAACCACATTGTTATTTTACAGTTCACCACCTGTGCACGCCATCTCCTAAAACAGCTGTGTTGGTGACTGGCATTTTTCTGCTTATACACTTAGTATTTGTTATTGTAAGTATTTTTTATGCTCTATAACTTTTGTTTGGAACATTTTTTTAAATAATGCATGTCTGAGGCACATTTTGTAAACATATTACAGTTTTCTTGGAAAACCCTAGTAATGTTGTATTTTAAAATGTCTTGGATTTTAAATTATAACTTTGAAGTTTAAATTATTGTAATATTTGGAAAGTCCATTTGTGGTGCAGTGTAATCATGTTATCTCAGTTCATTTGTAACTGTAGTGTGAGAGACATTGGCTGCCCCACTTGTGATTTGCATGAAAGAAGAGCATCCTGGAGTGATACATGCTGTATGATCACAGGGTGTCCTTTAAGCTGATATTTATTGAAGACTGTTTGCACAGTATGGAGAAAGTTTGTCACTAACAAATGTGTATGAATCAATAGAGATGTTCAAAGAAAGTCGCACAAGTGTTTGCAATTTTTAAGGAGTCGGACACCTATCCATGTCCATGATTTATGACGACATTGATTATGCATGTAAAATGATTCTGTTGGTTAGATGAGTGACAATTGATTATGTGGCAAATCAGTCATGACCCTGGCTATGAATTACATATGACAAAATTGGGTTTCAAAAAGTTTGTATTTCTGAGCTTTGTTTCAGTAAGTGTTGCACAGTTTTCTTTAAATTTATTCCCTGAAATATTTTTTTGGGCCTATGGTGCTAGCATCATGTCTTGTATGTAATATTTCTGAGGAATACAAATATGAGAGAAATACGTTTTGTAAGCAATGGAAGCAACTCCATAGTTGACCTGGACATTCCAGGCCTCTCTGAAGCACAAAGAAGCAGCAACTGCTACTGATATATAGATGGGATGGTCATGTGTAGATAATTCACACCCACTGCCATAATTTGAGGATCATTATGGTATCTCAGCATCCTGAAATGAAATGTCTATAACTCCTGAATGCTTTCAGATTTTTTCTATTGGACATAGTAAAACAAAATGCAAACAGGTATCTCCTTTAGTTAGTTGTTGATAGGGTATAGCAAACAAATTTATAAAAACACATTTTGAGTTCTTTGGTATTAGTAAATCTGCAAGAAATATAATTTTTACAAACGTTGTTCATATGTGTCTTTTGTATAAACCAAGACTCAAATCTCCATTAATTTCAACTCATCTTACCCCGTTCATCATGATTTACAACCATTTCACTTCTGTTTTGGCTAACCGTCACTTATGTGACTCTGTTTTGGCTAACCTTGAGAAAAAAGACAGTCAGACTTTCATGCCCAGAGTGAACTTGGACGTGATCCACTACATAAAATCTGCCTGTATTTTGATAAATTCAGTCAAGCTGTCTCATTCTGTTTCATTCCCCATGGCAGTCTTACGAGAAATGAAGGCAAGTGTGGATTCAAAGGTTGTATCATATTGTCAACTCTCGATTAACCAGATTAATGGTGGGCAGGAAGGGCACAGTAAATCAAAATTATAGTTAACCTAAAAATATATTTAATAGGCATACATTCAAAATGTGAAAATTTCGTCAAAACTAATTTAGTCAATCAATTGTATGCACTAAATCATGTTCATACACCTATGATAAAAAAAAAGATGTTTTATTGATGATGAAACATAATTTTTTTCTTAATAGAGATATATATTCTGAGAAAATGATACCCCAGATGTACATTAAAAACCAATGAGAAAGTTAAAACTAATGTAAACCAGACTGCAGCACCGCACATAGGCCAAACACAGCATGCAGTTAAGTCCTGTGTTTACCTTTCCCACGTGGAAATGAGACTTTTACATTTATGAAATCCTAATACATCAGTTGAACAGACATCTAATCAGCGGACTTCATATTTACCAGACAAAATCTGAAGCCACAAATATTTTTTTCGCAGTGTCTACTTGCTGCTTGTAGAGCATGAAAATCATTGTTCAGTGGTGAGATATGCACACATGTGAACAGCTGTGTTAGGTAGGTGGGTGGAAGTTATTTCCATAATCGTGCAATGGTTACGCTGCAGGCATCTACTATAATTGTGACCATAATTTGTGACGTGTGTAACATTTCCTTGTAGCTTAGTGTCGATTTTCAGGGTTTGTGTTTGAAATGTTTATTTATGAATACCTAAACAAATGAAATTTTGACTTACCGTCAAGTCAAGCACGAACAATCAACATTTTTCTCTGTGTAGGAACTGCTCTAGATGTGTGCGAGTGCGCACATAACTCATGAATGCACCTCCATACCTGCCAACCTTTCCTATGTTTCCAGAAGTCTTCCGGAAAAGGCCATATATTGTTTTCCAGAAATATGTACATTCTTCCAATTTTTAGTTATTTGATCCAGTAAAAAATTATTTTACGTTAGAACACGAAATTGTAGTGTTGTGGCGATATAAATCGATACTGNATTATTTGATCCAGTAAAAAATTATTTTACGTTAGAACACGAAATTGTAGTGTTGTGGCGATATAAATCGATACTGATTTTCCCTGCATCCAAGAGATTACGTTATGAGAGGGCGACAATCGATTTTCGCATATCGATTGTTTGTTGGAGTTACATTTTTCCGTCTGTGGAGATTTGATAGCTACCGGATTTGTTTGTGAATTCGAATACGGGCGGACATTGATTTTACCGTGAACGGTTTCAATTTGAAGTATAGTTGAAACACATGTTAAAGGGTTTTAATACTGTGTGCGATAAAAACCGTATGTAACTACGTATGGACTGTGATTACAATGTGGTATGTATTATGTCTCTTGCCGGCCATGTTTTTGTGAGGTCTTGATAGGGTATTTATTGTCGACTCTGCAAAGTTTAAAACTAAAGATGAGTAGGAAAAAGCAGTATTACTACCAGACATTCCGGGAATCATACAGTGTAGAGTTTCCATGTATTATAAAATCAGACAAGTGCGATAGGTTTAGCTTTTGTAGTATATGCTGATGCGACATAAACATTGCACATGGTGGTGGGAAAACAGATATACAGTAAGTGTACAAGTGTACATGTTAAAAATGCAAAGTATGTCACCAACATGAAGTGCCAGGAAGAAAATCAGAAGATTTTTAAGTTCTTTGCAAAACCTGGAAATGCAGATTCGGACGTTACACGAGCAGAATGCTTGTTTACTTCTTTTTTTTGTAGAGCACAACATTCCCCTAACTGCTGCAGATCATGCAGGTTTGCTACTAAAAAAAATGTTCTAGGACACGGAAATTGCAAACAAGTATGGATGTGGTCGTACAATAACACAATGTTTGCAGAATGCACCGTTTTCTGTTTCAACTGATGGAAGCAATTACACCAATTCAAAGTTGTATCCCATTGTAGTGACGTTTTACAATGATGCACAGGAGAAAATTGTGAACTCTGTTCTTTCTACCCCTGCCTTGGAAGGAGATTCTACTGGACGTAATGTAGGTAATTTAGTGCTTGCACAGGTTGAATGCAATAACATTCCTGTTGAACACTGAGTGGCTTTTTGTGCAGATAATGCACCTGTAATGGTTGGCCATAAAAATGGTGTTGCAGCAGTGTTGAAAGAGAAACACCCTGGGCTTATTGTGATTGGTTGCATTTGTCACCTGATAAATTTATCTGCAGAAGAGGCTGTATCTTCTTTGCCAGTAAAAGTTGATGACATTCTTGTGGACATTTTTTATTATTTGGAAAAAAGTTTAAAGCGAAAAGAAAGGTTACAAAAATGTCAAGAGCTCCATGATAAAGAAACGAGAAAATACTCAAACATGTCTGTTCAAGATGGCTTTCTCTTGGAAGAAGTTAGTTGAGGGTTTTTGAACAGTGGGAACCATTGCTTAGTTTCTTTAAGGGAGAGGTTGTAAATGAGAAACCTTCATCTTCGAGTCTCACCTCTTACAATATTCCCAAACTACAGTCATCATCCTGTTCAAGCTCTGGTGGGATGTGTCAGAAAAACATAAATGAGAAAAGGAAGAATTTGTGTTCTGCTACCGATTCCAGCAAAAAGAGAATTGCTTTGACACCCTTTTGTAAACAGGGAAGAAAAACTATGTATGTTCCTTTCTTCTGACCTAAATACAGCATTTTGTGCATATCTTCTAGGTGTCCTCCCAACATTTGAAAAATAGCATGTAATGCTTCAGTCAGCATCTCCACACTTTCATATTTTGAGAGAACTGTTGTTTGATTTTCTAGAAGCATTGCTATCAAATTTTGTGAAAGCAAAAGCTTTGAAAAGTTTATCATTATTTGAAGTGAACTATCACTCTATTGAAAATCAGAAAGACTGACACCAAATTAGTAAAAGGAAGTAAAGCATCGAACATTGTGAAAACACTTGAATAAAAGTAAAAAGTAATTTTCTTTGTATTTGTCAGGACTTATTTTGTTACAGCATTTGACTACATTGTTCAAAAATTCCCAGTCTTAAAAAATGCAGCTGTGGCAAGAGTGAATAATCTCGACAATGCCAACTTTTCTTCTGTTTGATACTTTGTGGATTTGTTTCTTTTGATTTTGCCTGCATAAGAAGGTGAAACTAGCATTGCAGCTATGGACGAAACTGATAAACAAATCTCAACTCTTCAGATAGATGACATTTCAACCCTTAGTGCAACAGGAGATAGTGATTATGTTAAGTGGGCCAAATTATCCTGGATTCGTGGTGTTGATGGCATTTTAAAATACAATAGAATATGTAGAATAATGTTGTCCATCCTGTCCATTCCACACACCAATGCAGAATGTGAGCGTGTTTTCAGTTTTTTGGAAAAAGANCATTCCACACAGGACCCAGTTCAGATCCTCCATGTCTAATAACACTATAGAATCAATTTTGGTTTTGAAATGCAGGAAATCAGGCTTATGTTATGAACAAAATTTTATTGCAGAATTCCTAAAGGAATCCACAGTTGCTTCTTTAAAACCACAGTGTTCCATTTCAACATAAGTAGCAGAATACAACACAACATAGCAAAAATAGATAATAGTTGTATGACTCCATAGTCCTGTAACTTAAGTGGGAAGATAGTTTTAGTTCATTATTTTAGTGCAAATTTAACTAATTAAGCTAACAACGCAATGCAGATGTCTTAGAGAAAGCTATGGGCGCTAGTTACATCTTTAAAATTGCTGTGCTCTGATGCTTTGTCTCACATTCCACTGAAAGTGGAAAGGTAATAAAATATTAACATATTAGGTTTTTTAGTAATGTTATTAGTGTAGTAAAGCGTAATGGGCCTTTTTCATGTTAAGCGGTAGTATGTATGGTAAGCCTGCATTGTTTAGTGTAATTTTTATTCAAAAATTTAATAATTGTATTGTGTTTACAAAATCTTCCTAATTATGATTTCCTAAAGTTGTCAGGTATGCACCTCACCCAATATGTCTGTTTCTGTTTACTGCAGTAATTTTTTATGTTTTACAAAGCACATTTTTATTGATTGCTACGTTTCCATATAATTTTTACAACCTATATGTTGCCATTCGTAATGTATTAAGTTCTTTTTTATTTTGATTACTACGAAGTTATGGTAATAAACGTGTGCAAGTGTTTCAGTCTGTGTTGTTTTAACACATATTTACATGACTTTGCTACTTTACAGTGAGTGAGAAGTTCTTTCATTAAAAAATAGTGTATATAAATAAAGCACACAGCCCTTAATAGGTATTTCCTGCTAAAAAAATTTGTGTGTGTGTGTTGTTTGTTGCTATCACAGGATGACATTTATTTTCAACAAAATTGTACTTAACTACACTTAAATTGTAGCATTTTTTTTTTGGATATGAATTAATTTTTAAAGTGTATTTTCATATTGGTCTTGTAAATTACGGAGAAGTACGTGCGGGAATATTATTATACAATGTAAATCGTTTTTATTAACGTGTCTACTGGCTGGTTGTAGGATGTGAAATGCTTTGTTAATGTACACCGGCGAGATAAGAGTGCACACTTCAAAGACGGGGGAAAGAAATTATTTTATAATCATGCAATGGTGTGATTGTATGGTCACTGAGCATGGTGTTGCTTACGTGTAACATAGTCTACTTTTGTAGAGAAATATCACTTGCAACTTATTATAGTCCATCTTTCATTTAAGTTAAAGATTGTGTATGATTGTTGTGTGATATGGCTTGCACCTCAGGAGGAAAACTAGAAGGAGGTGTTTCAGTTGCAAGGCTACAAGCCATATCACAGAAATTGAAATGCCACAATTTATTAAACAGTGGCAGAAGTGCTTAAAATGAATTTAAATAGAGCGGTGATACAAATAGAACTTCTGCCTGCTGTGATACATCATTTTGAGCCATCTGGTAACTGTGTGAGGCGAGAGAAAGAACAAGCAGGCGGGAGATTGATAACTTGACCGTAAACATCAAAGTTGGCAAGTACAGTTGAATCTTAGCAAATGTGATGAAGTGTGGCGCGGCCCAGTACACTGCTGTTGGTACCGCTATTCATATCATGTAAATATATGCCTGTTATTGTATTCTTGCTGCTGAAGGGCAGCCAGGACCTGTACTTTTCTTATTTCTGAGGAAAAATTTGCAAGTGGTACATGGGTAAATACGGAATTTTAACTGTCGCACTCGCATTCGCAGCAGGGGGTAGGAACAACTGTCACACTCACATTCGCAGCAGGGGGTAGGAACAACTGTCACACTCACATTCGCAGCAGGGGGTAGGAACAACTGTCACACTCACATTCGCAGCAGGGGGTAGGAACAACTGTCACACTCACATTCGCAGCAGGGGGTAGGAACAACTGTCACACTCACATTCGCAGCAGGGGGTAGGAACAACTGTCACACTCACATTCGCAGCAGGGGGTAGGAACAACTGTCACACTCACATTCGCAGCAGGGGGTAGGAACAACTGTCACACTCACATTCGCAGCAGGGGGTAGGAACAACTGTCACACTCACATTCGCAGCAGGGGGTAGGAACAACTGTCACACTCACATTCGCAGCAGGGGGTAGGAACAACTGTCACACTCACATTCGCAGCAGGGGGTAGGAACAACTGTCACACTCACATTCGCAGCAGGGGGTAGGAACAACTGTCACACTCACATTCGCAGCAGGGGGTAGGAACAACTGTCACACTCACATTCGCAGCAGGGGGTAGGAACAACTGTCACACTCACATTCGCAGCAGGGGGTAGGAACAACTGTCACACTCACATTCGCAGCAGGGGGTAGGAACAACTGTCACACTCACATTCGCAGCAGGGGGTAGGAACAACTGTCACACTCACATTCGCAGCAGGGGGTAGGAACAACTGTCACACTCACATTCGCAGCAGGGGGTAGGAACAACTGTCACACTCACATTCGCAGCAGGGGGTAGGAACAACTGTCACACTCACATTCGCAGCAGGGGGTAGGAACAACTGTCACACTCACATTCGCAGCAGGGGGTAGGAACAACTGTCACACTCACATTCGCAGCAGGGGGTAGGAACAACTGTCACACTCACATTCGCAGCAGGGGGTAGGAACAACTGTCACACTCACATTCCCAGCAGGGGGTAGGAACAACTGTCACACTCACATTCGCAGCAGGGGGTAGGAACAACTGTCACACTCACATTCGCAGCAGGGGGTAGGAACAGTATGATGCTGGTTTCCGTTTCCAAATTATCATCTAAGCCCGAGGAAGTTACAAAAGAAAGGCAAAGGAGAGAAAATTTAGACAAGCCAGAGGGACACAAAATAAACATCTTGGTAAAAGTTAATGTGCTTCTCACAAATACTACTCAGCTGAGACCCAGAAAATATTTTGACTACACAAACTAATACTGTTCCTTCCTTTTCCTTGGACAGCTAATGGTCGTTCATGAATTACCAGAAATACTTGCAACTCATTGTCCCTCGTGGCTACACAAACATCTTTGTTATGTTGATAACATTAATGCGTAAGTGGCCCACTAAAATATTTATAATGGTACGTTTTTTTATACTTTGTCATTTACTGGTCTTTTTAATTTACTGGATTATACCACCCTCCAATTAGCCCAGAAAACAGATGCTTTACTGTATTTTATCAGGTAAACATCTTTTCATCAAAACTATAAGTAGGGCAGAGCACAAGAGTTCTGCAATGTTAGAAGAGAGTCAAAACTGGCATAAGTCTCATTTGATTAACATTTATGGGTGTGTGGAAAGGTGGACTCTAAAGCGGAGGTGAACTAACTTTTAACCTTGTAAATGGATTTCCCCCCCATCCACATGGAAGGCGTGTTGTAATTGGCTGTCAGCTACCCCTACCACTCAAGAGTCCAGCTGNGTTCTGCAATGTTAGAAGAGAGTCAAAACTGGCATAAGTCTCATTTGATTAACATTTATGGGTGTGTGGAAAGGTGGACTCTAAAGCGGAGGTGAACTAACTTTTAACCTTGTAAATTGATTTCCCCCCCATCCACATGGAAGGCGTGTTGTAATTGGCTGTCAGCTACCCCTACCACTCAAGAGTCCAGCTGNGGATTTCCCCCCCATCCACATGGAAGGCGTGTTGTAATTGGCTGTCAGCTACCCCTACCACTCAAGAGTCCAGCTGTGATTGGTCGACTAATTGGCAGGTAACCTTTTAGGTGATGTAGCACCTAAGCAACATTTGTGAGACTTTGAAATCATTTGAGGGAGCATGCTGGGCGTGGGGCATGGGGGGTAAGTGAGGGTTGAGCAGGGGCGGTTGAGGTGTAAACTCTATAGGCGGGAGAGTCTTTAGTTCAATTACCGTCAAGTGTTTAATTAGTGTGTAAGGGAAGAAGTTTCTGAGGAGCCTAATTACACATCCAACCTCTACAAGTGCCACTAGCATACTGATCCCCTTTCTATCCCCCCACTAGGATAAATTGGGGTATGGTGGGAAAAGTAAGTGTAATTACATATGAGCATACTCAAAATTACGTACATTAAACGCCCTACCACTACGAAGACCAAGAACTCATAGTTTCCCTACCTCCCAGAACATGACCTTGAAAAAGAACCTTGGGTTACTCTACAGTTCAATTTCAGGTGAGTGCAAAGTAATTTAATTGTGCACCGAGAATGATGTACGGAGCAAACCTAATTACATGTTCACACAGGTTGGAGGTCGGACACGGACTAAGCTTCAATCACTAATCCGTGAAGCTCACAAATACTAGCTGTGTGTGTGTATTTCTGGCTGCCGGGCGAGTGTGCTTTCATAAACTGCCACCATGTGCGTAGAAATAATGCACTGTATGTGTCCCTTCATCATCCCAACCAATTTATCCACCATTTTGTACATACAAGCTTTACCCACAAACTGGTGGTACTGCATCAAACTGGGATTGTATGCACACCACTAGTATGCTTGCAGCAGACAGCACATGTTCATTAATTATAGTTGTGCTAAGAGTGNCTGGGATTGTATGCACACCACTAGTATGCTTGCAGCAGACAGCACATGTTCATTAATTATAGTTGTGCTAAGAGTGTAATCTCATGATATACATGTGGCTGTGGGTATCAAATACACGTCTGTATTACAGCATATTATGAAACACACCCTTTGCTGTTTTGCAAAATTAATGAACACACGCCACCATTTTTTCNTTCTGTATTACAGCATATTATGAAACACACCCTTTGCTGTTTTGCAAAATTAATGAACACACGCCACCATTTTTTCTCATTTGGGAATATGGCTCATACAGCATTGTGTTGTTGACATAAATCTGTATGGCTTAAGTTTCTCCCGAGTTGAAAAATATTTGAGACAAAACTCTCAAACAAAAATTGTGTTGTAGTTCGTAGTCAACTGACTGTGAACAAGATGTGTCATATCTTCATTCAAAACCAAATGGAGATGGGCGGTATGGCTGGTAGCATGGATAGCAAGAAAATTTCAATAGCAATCGGCTTGCAAGTCAACAATATCTGTGTGCTTGTCCACCAGAAAATAGGTATTCACAGAAATATTATNCAATAGCAATCGGCTTGCAAGTCAACAATATCTGTGTGCTTGTCCACCAGAAAATAGGTATTCACAGAAATATTATCCATCTCCTCAAAATATTTGATCTCGTGTAACACGACGGGAGTTGACAAACCGGTCGTGTTCAGAACTCGTCAGGGTTTCAGATACGAATATATATTGTTGAGATTGTTTCTGGTAGAAAATAGTTTTGCAACAAAGGCATACGGCAAGCACTCCTCTGCTCCACAGTCAATGTTTAAGCTGCTTTCCTATCATCAAAGAAATTAGGGAGTTTTGTGTGGAAAGCACCTACCATGAATGGCTAGTAATGAGATACATGCATGTCCATTTGTAGGTTGAATTGAAGTGCCCACCTATTATCCTTAGCAGAAAATTCCATAATATTCATAGAGAGTCCAGGGAAATATGCTTCATTATAAATTTCCTCTACCAAAGAACTTTGAACAATAGCACAGCCACTGAAACGTAAAATTAGACTGGGTGGTGGTGCTCATTAATTGCAACTAGGAAAGGGTCCCTGCATCTGTTAAAAACACTCCAAATTCGCATCCAATGGATTATTATGTATGAACGCATCCAGCATGCATTTACAGAATGCGCTATCAAGAATGTCATACTTCAGTCCTGATGACTGTAAACCTATGTCATGCTGTGAACCCAGAGTTTCACCCTTGGTTTTGCCTGACAGACGCACATGTGTGTTAGCTGGTGTGTGCAAAGTTATAATGTCAGCCCTCACCTAGTTGACACTCACTAAAAGAAGATAATGGAGGAGAACTTCACAGAATCTGAAAAAATAAAACTTAATAGATAAAAACATAATGGTACTCGTAAATCTGAAAGAGAATGTTCAAATACATGGTGGATGAGTGGATAAGTGTATTGGTACAACTCATGTACCCATTCAGAAATGATGTACCTAATTTTGGTATTCAAGTTTAATGAAACATGAGAAATTGTTTGCATACCTTATCCCCAGCAGGAAATCGAACCTTACCAGGGGCATCCCATGTGAAATATCACACATGCTAGTAACCACTGATCTATGGGACACCTCTGCTAGAAAATACTTTCCTTAAAGATGTAATTTTATACTTAAGTTTTTCCAATTTGATAACCCTTTTGCTGAATTCAGTCGAGTGTGGACATTCCGTTGGTTATTCACTCCAGGTCTTTTGTTGCTCATATGCACACTGAATAACAAATAATGACTACTACCTTTGTTTGTGGTTATTTTATACTTGAGGGGATGGTGGGTGGGGAAAGGTTATTCTGTGTTCGCTTCAAATTATGTATAGTTGGTTATCTCTAAATAGTATAAAACAAAGTCGCTTATATGCGTCTGTCTGTGTATTCGCTTAGTACTTCTAAACTACTTGATGGATTTTGATGCGGTTTACAACATCATTTAGAGAATTTATTGAGGAAGGGTTTTGGTGTATAATACATTTATATTTAATGTAATAATAGTAAAGAAATGTCGAACCGTTTGTAATCAAGTCATAAAAACCCACNGTGTTTTGGTGTAGTATAATACATTTATATTTAATGTAATAATAGTAAAGAAATGTCGAACCGTTTGTAATCAAGTCATAAAAACCCACTTTTGGGGTGCTTATATGGCTTGCACTGACTAAACCATAAGAGATACATCAAATTAATGTACTACAGAATTGTAGCTCTCAAAAAGGTTTACAGAAAAGTCTGTGATAGCATATGTTTATCTTCTAAGGATGACCCACAGTAACCATTTTTGTCTTTTAAAGTATCGCTGTAAAAACTAAATTGTTACCGGGTGAAGCCGGGCTGGTTCCCTAGTTCATCATAAAGGTAAGTTGGTGAGTGCATAGAGCAATTGTATTTTGTTTTCAACTGAATGCAGGGCTATGTCAACCATTTCTTCATGGACCAGTACAACANACTTTTGGGGTGCTTATATGGCTTGCACTGACTAAACCATAAGAGATACATCAAATTAATGTACTACAGAATTGTAGCTCTCAAAAAGGTTTACAGAAAAGTCTGTGATAGCATATGTTTATCTTCTAAGGATGACCCACAGTAACCATTTTTGTCTTTTAAAGTATCGCTGTAAAAACTAAATTGTTACCGGGTGAAGCCNCCCACAGTAACCATTTTTGTCTTTTAAAGTATCGCTGTAAAAACTAAATTGTTACCGGGTGAAGCCGGGCTGGTTCCCTAGTTCATCATAAAGGTAAGTTGGTGAGTGCATAGAGCAATTGTATTTTGTTTTCAACTGAATGCAGGGCTATGTCAACCATTTCTTCATGGACCAGTACAACATCCGCATGACTGTAGAATGCATCCCCATGGTAAATTAATAAGAATAGACTTCTAATCCTCCATCTGCATATAGGGGTGCAGAATACCACATCTGCTTCCCACTACAAAAAATTATGGTAGGCGTTGGAGAGCTAGCAAACATCTCCTCAAGAGTCAAGGGCTTCCCATGCAAGACCGACAAATTATTACGATAGGGATTGGAGGGTGTTATTACCCACATCCCCAACTATTAAGGTGTCAAATATGTGTTGAGGGGAGCCCTCCAAGGGAAGCAGACCCAGAGTTTGCTCAAAAACGTAACTTCTTTCTCCATACAGAGACTAGTAGCTCTGTGGGTAAATTTCATTTATAGAAATATATATGTTGAATAAACACTGCACCTTTTGAAATTTAAAAATAAATCTGTTTTCCCCCTCAGAAGTTATATTTAAAAAATTTCTTTGGCATTTTATAAATGCTAAATGTTTCTATTATACCATAATATCATTGCATGATATAAACCGCATTTCATTCCTTGACTTAAATAAAAAAGCCATCCTAATGCAAATATACATAAATAAAACTGGATTCATGAAAAAGTGTGAGACAATACATATTTGAACATTGTCCAATATCTTTAACAAACATTTTTGAATAGTATCTTTAACTCTACTTTTAATACATGAAGCTGACATGTCATCCACTGAATTTTCTAATTTCCATTTTCATCTTGAAACTTTTGGTTAATCTAATGTTTGTGTTCCAATGTTTACTTTACATTCCCATGAATGCAGTAAAATATTTTCCATTTTATCTAAGTATGTCTCAACAAAGTGGGAATAGACATAATCAGCACTACTAGGCAGATTCGTTGAAAGCGGCATATGATAAACAGGACATTTATTTACTTCTACACACTGAATTAATTTCTGCGTCTTTTCATTACCCAATAGAAAGTGTGTGAATTTGAAATGAAATATTTAATCATAACTCTCTCTAAATTGATGTAATGTTCCATTAATCCAGTAAGAATATTCCATATTGGATTTCCCAGTCTTTACATATAAGTTTAAAAAATGGAATTCCATCATTGTACAGTGTAACCCATATCTTGTAAGAGGGTATTAATCTATTCACTGACTATTTCCCAAAACACTGATGATATACTTTAGATGTTGACACATTGGAAGCTAGTTTGTGACTGACAAATAAATCTAGAATTTCCTTTAACTTTTTGTTTAATTAAACACAGAAAACAGGAAATAATTTTTTTTCTTTAGCCGAACGTAAGCAAAAACTGGTTGACGGGTAATGAATGAACACTAACTGTCAAGTAAATTTCCAAACACATCGGTGAGACATCTGAGATGTTGTCAGTTTGAAAGTCATATTAATACTGACAACCAAAGTCACGTAAAAAGAAATTATGTTACCATTTTTAATATAAACACTTTGTTCTCTTTAAAAATTAGTAACTAATTTAGTGATGCTTATTTTACAAGTACTTTTCCCAACAAATAAATGTGTGACATTAAATGAATTGTACATTAATTATCCATTGTATGCTCACGCATGTTTTACGCTTCTCTTTAAGAAAGTAGAGGTAAGAAATTTGCTGTGGCTAATCTTATATCTCGAAACACAGGAAAAAATGGTTCAATACCCCAGTGACAATTAAGTGCTTGCACCATTCATCATCAACATCCAATACATGCTCAGGCCCATTACACAATTCCTCAAATTTCAAAGATGTGGTTTTACCAAAGATGGTATGAATTAATCTGTNACATGCTCAGGCCCATTACACAATTCCTCAAATTTCAAAGATGTGGTTTTACCAAAGATGGTATGAATTAATCTGTGAGTTAACTGATTGAACTTTGTCATTACATGTTGATTTTTAATTTTTTTTCATGTGGTTTACATTTGAATAAAATCCTTGGTGAAGTCTACACAAATGCACTGGACAGTTTGAAAGATCACACTCACTCATAGTTTGCTCTAGGAATTGGGGGGTTTTACGTTGGGTCATGAAACCTATGTCATATAGCATGTATACAATAACTTTACCGTATCAACTCTCTTTATATGAACGCCATTAACGAGGCAAATTGTTGGTAACGATATGTAGGGTAGGTTCGATGATGTAAGGCAGGTTCTACATATGGATAATCTATGCTATGATTGAACTACATTTTGCACACAGAGGAAGAACTCGATGCAGGTGGCAATGTCACTCGGAAACATGCTTTGGTAATGATAACTGCTATTCACATGCCTCAAGGTGCAAATGGATTGAAACTGAACGTTTCCCTGTTTTTATCCACTGGTGTGGATGTCACTATCACATACCTCCTTCCAAACGATGTTGTTTCTGGTGTCCGGGTGATACTGTTTGTACATGATTTTTCCTTTACAACACAGCTCCCAGTTGCAATTATATTATAACTGTTTGCAATTACTCATCCAATATGTGTGGAAGATCTGTGTCTGGACATAGATTGTACTTGACACATGGGGCGATGTTGCACAACACTGCTCCAAAATATTACACACCAAATGGGAATTGTTCATATACATGTAACAACAGATTTTGATATGGTTGCAGACATGTGTTTGGAAAATACCAGAGTTAGGTTTTTAACTAACTCTTCTATAGCAGACATATGACTTTGTCTTTGGTCTGTGGATCAAACATACAAACCATGCTTTTTTAGTTAACTGAATATCTAGTGCACATACTACCTTCTTATATAGCATGGCAGCCATCTTGAAGAGTCGGACATCTTGGATTTATTTAGTTGCTGAAATGAAAACCTTTTGACCCACTTTCTGCGACACTGCATTTCAGGATTAAGCATTGAGAAACTCCAATGTTCCTGACCATTACACATTTGAATTTGCAATGTTGATATGTCATTAATGCATAACCACACTTTTCTATATCCTACAAAAACACTTGCATGCTCTCCTTCAGGATTAAACAGCCCCATTGCAACCTGAATTGTACCAAATTAATATAATGATTCACAATTTATTTATACCCTAAATATTCACCATCTTGGATTTTTTTAAATCTTAGTTTGTTTGCTATTGAATTTTTGTATAAAAACCATACATGTAACATAATGTTTTAAATTATGGCAGTTATGTGCTACCTGCATATTAATCACATTTCCATACTACACACCATGTAAAATACGTTTCTGATCTATACCTAAGATGAAAATGTCCTTCTCGTCTTGCAAGTACTCAGTACATATATCCGGTAGGAGAGCATAATTTATTTATCTATTATTCCAACTTAGTCGGTCATAACATGTTAGTAGTTNGTACATATATCCGGTAGGAGAGCATAATTTATTTATCTATTATTCCAACTTAGTCGGTCATAACATGTTAGTAGTTCCCATTCAAAGGGAGGTATAAAAGCAAATGTCTTGATATTACTGTACATATAAGATATGGCTAATTCCTTGATTATAAAACCAAACTGAGGCTAGAAGCCTTGGACTAGGGATGTGCAAATATTCCAAAATTTGAATATTTTTGAATAGTAATTTATGAATTATTCACATTCAAACTTTCAATTTCTTGTGCGAAAATTGCAAATAATTTACAAGTCCGTTTCAAGTAGTTATTTGCTTGACTTTTTGTGCCTACTCATTTTCATTTGAAGTCATTCATTTAACCTTTTGTTCCATAGCTATTAGAGCTGGACCATTACTGATCATAATAACTGGTCGTTTTTATGAATTTTTGCTATTTGATGCAGTGGAAAATAAACATTCGTTAAATCCCAGTGAGGTGGTTTACATTGGTATGTATAGACTAACTCTTTTAAAAATGTGATAAAAACCATAATTATTAAAAAAAAACCATTACATACATTTTTATTTTCACTGTAGCATTTATGGAAATAGGACATATTTCTTTTTTCTCATTGTTTGCAGCTGAAGAAATAGGCATGTGAATGTTATATTACTGTGGTTGTGCAACACCAAAACAAAAAGTCTTTGTATTGCTCTTAGTCACATACCACATGGCCCTGTCTGATGAACACATATATGTTTTGGGGTAATTCTGGGGAATTTATAGCGTTTTATTTCTGCAAACACATTCAAAAGTATATAATATTGATACGTTGATGAGGAAATGAGACAGCGACATGGTGGACGTGAACAATACCAACATGGTGTTGGGTGGTGTCGCATCATAGCTATGGTAGAACATGAACTAACAGTGCTAGTAGTAGAGCGCTGTACCAATTAAATTGGTCACAAGCCAGTTTCAAGTGCTTACAATGAAACGTTTGCATTCACAAAGAGTTTCGTCTACTATAATATAACTTATGGAAGACAAATTTTGTCACTGACTCAAGACCGTGGTAGCAAGAAATTGCAAACACATACTAACAGTTTGCAGTACATTAGCAAATAACACTGCAACTGCAAGCACTGAACCTCGACGTTTCTANGCAAACACATACTAACAGTTTGCAGTACATTAGCAAATAACACTGCAACTGCAAGCACTGAACCTCGACGTTTCTAGAATCTAATACCTATTCAACCGCGAAAATATGCATATTAAAACTTAAGGCTTCATGCTTGTCGCAAACAATAAGATCACTGGAAATAAAACTACATCTGTTATTCCATACAGCGATAATGCACAACATTACAATGTATGTCTCAGATTTTCATATTTCTCACAAAAATTATATGTGTGTGTGTGCGCGTGCCTGCATGTGTATGTGTATATATATAGTGCATTGTTTATAATGNCATGCATGTGTATGTGTGTATATATATATAGTGCATTGTTTATAATGGTTACATTTTGGAGCATACTTTTTAAGTTTCAAAATAAGCAGTAAATCATCTTGTAAAAATGATATACATACTGCACTTGTAGATGCAAGTATCATTTGTGTGGGAATGGTTTGTTGTGATTAGTGAAATAATATTTATTTCTATAACTGACATGAAATGTTTTCTGATAACTATTATACTTTCAAACTATTCACATGTTTATTCAATAATTTTACTACTTGATTCAATTCAAAAATATTCAATCATCAAAATCCACTATTTGCACACCCCTACCTTGGAAATTAACAAACACATGTGTACTGCAAATTACACTAGTACCTTTACTAATTTGTAGTGCATGTTCTAAGTCACTAAATGATTTTGTAAAATTAGGGTGTAAGCTTGTGTGTTGGGCTGTATGTTTTGGTTTGCAGTTATTTTAAATACATAGGTTTATATCACTATTATTAATATAATAGTTTTGTTTGCTGACTTCAAACACAATTAGCAGGGCTTTTGTTTTGAATTTTCTGAGTCTAGAATAGTTGATGCATTTTGATTCTTTTGAAAAAAGCAATCTGTCTGCCTTCAGACTGTTTTGATGATTAGTTTGAAAACATAAAACAACAAAATAAGGTTTCTCATTTCGGATACTTTACTTTACTTTCCAATCAACATTTTCAGACTGGTTCAATTTCAGGTAAGTTTCCATGCTCCATGAGTTTTATGTAATATCCAAATCTTTACCTTTTTCAATGTGGGAGCATTTATTACTAAATATGACATCAACCATTCTACTTTTTTAGTTTAAAAGTAAAGCCTTCCTCCTTGTTTTCTGTATTGTAAATAGCAGTAAGATACGAGTGGTGAGAAGAATAACCAACTCTTGTTCGGTGTTAACTATAATGTCTTTATAAACTTTAGCAAAAACCAATAGCATTGAAAGACAGGTCACAACCTCGTATTTACCACCTGCGTGGATTAGTAACTTACAATTATCACTTTGATTCCAACCATACATTTTGCACATATTTCAATTGTGTGTAGCTACCGAGAGATAATTCTTGATGATGGAAGTAACACCTGCATCTCAAGATTGGTCATTTTCCACAACATTGGAAAGATAGGCGATTCTATTGGTCAAGTGAAGAAAACCATTACATATGATTCCTGTTGTTACATGATTACTCACATCTGCTCCCGTCTACTGTTTTCTTTAGCAACCCTCGGAATCTCAGAAAAGACTTTGACAATAAAGTATACATATCGTGATTATGAATTGGTGAAGGGATTGTATATGGTCCCAAGTAATAAGCTTCATAAATGTGAAGTTTCAATTTCGTTATGGCATCCTCGTAACTTATGGTTTGGTCAACATTAAGCACCCTGTCTGTACTTGTATACTTTATACCCAAAACCCTAAACTCCTAAATACGTGCTTGTCACTTCATGTTAATGCTATGGGATTCTTTGACATACTGACATTTTTACATTTATGATCACATCTTTTTATATATGATCAAGTATGTTGCCNGCTATGGGATTCTTTGACATACTGACATTTTTACATTTATGATCACATCTTTTTATATATGATCAAGTATGTTGCCTTATAAGTTGAGAGTTGTTTTCGTAAACAATACCCATGATTAAACACTTTAAATTTGTTGCACTGTAACTTCTTCATTATGGAAGTTTACCAGTTTATCGTGTTGGTTGACGATGCACACGACTTCTTCTTCCACACAGCTTTTAATAATTAGTGCATAGATTAGTGTCTTCGCCTGCTCGATTATTTTATAACTGGAGGAAACAGTGCACTAAATTCATGTATGGTGTGAGTCTGTTTACCATACAAGTACGCTCCCCCTGCAATATTTACATTAACAGAATAGAAAACATTTGTTTGTAACAGTTAAACAGGATGTAGGCTTACCTAAAATATAGGCCAAAGTTACCCCTAAGGGTCTTATGGTATGGAAAAGTATAAGTGATCAATAAGTATTCTAACTTCATTCGCAGGAATGAAGAATTTCCATTCNGGTCTTATGGTATGGAAAAGTATAAGTGATCAATAAGTATTCTAACTTCATTCGCAGGAATGAAGAATTTCCATTCTAAAACAAGAATAACATTGTATCTCCAAGCAACCCATTACCGAATTCAGTGTTTATTTTTGACAGAATATGCAGTGAACTACAGGCGGAAAGACAAAAATACTTCAGTATAGTCAATTGTTTCTACTTACTCATCACTAAGTTATGCTGTGATTCTAAAACATAATTTGTGTGGCAACGCGAACGTGATAATTCTATTCAAGAGTTGTAACTTGAACTTACGGTATGTGTATTATGAGTACGTTGTTACGGATATGTCGTTGCTGGTGCAAAAATTACAGAGAATGAGTTTCAATATTTCAAAGTTTGGACATAGCGAGATCAAGCGCACACATCATTGTGACTGTCTAACCAGATCGTATGACAGCACCTGCAGTTTAGATATACATATTATGCATAACCTTGGTGATCCAGTAACAGGAAATGATACCACAAATTAGCATTGCATTGAATGCACAAATAATGTAGCTTTGGATGTATTGGAAAACCAAACTTCCGATCTACAAACGAGAATCAATGCAGTCAACAATGGAATTGGTATTGTTACTTAAACATGTTGTGATAATTTCCTAAATTTTAAGAAATATTCTTACTGCACTGAAAACTAATGAATAGTTACACTTGCATTTAGNGAAATGATACCACAAATTAGCATTGCATTGAATGCACAAATAATGTAGCTTTGGATGTATTGGAAAACCAAACTTCTGATCTACAAACGAGAATCAATGCAGTCAACAATGGAATTGGTATTGTTACTTAAACATTTTGTGATAATTTCCTAAATTTTAAGAAATATTCTTACTGCACTGAAAACTAATGAATAGTTACACTTGCATTTAGAACCATTACAGACCTATGTTACGCATGTTATAAATATGTCAACTCATTCTATACTCAACTATAAGTTTGATTCATTACATAAAGCTTTAAAAGAAGACAACAGAGAGTTNACTCAACTATAAGTTTGATTCATTACATAAAGCTTTAAAAGAAGACAACAGAGCAGTGTGTTGACAAAAAAAACTCAGTTAATCTTTGTACTTAATGATACACAATAGCAAATGTTTACGAAATTGGATTCTATCTCAGATGAGGTTGATAAACTCTAGAAATCTCTGAATCACCATATAACATCAAGTAGGATATTTCGGTGGGTATTGTTTTTTCATAACATATAATTATTGCAATGTATACATGAACAGATAACATTTACTATGGCAGACACTTTGATTCAGTTACACAAAGTTGTGTCTACAGGTAAACAAAAATATTTGGTGGTTGAGCGAGCGAGGTTGGGATGAGATGCCATTAATATGGAAATCTTCAAACCTCATACATCATGGAAGAAAAATCTAAAGACAGATTTACCAATGCGTAATATGAAAAAGGGAGTGGATGAATGTGAACCTGTCAAGAAGTCACTAAACTCGAGCAAACTAACATGGAAATATCTCGGTCTAAACAGCATTTCTACTTTGTGCAACACCACTTATGGTGTGTACAGGCATACAAATAAATGGTTTTTAGGTGGTAACAAAATTAAGTTTCTACCTGAAAACAGGTTTGTGTTAGAAGTAACGTAATATATATTCTGAATCAGACTTGCAAACTTACTAGTATTTGATGGTAATAAATAACGGCCATTTCCTAGATAATCATTCTCAGTCAGAGGATAAAATATTTACATCATTCTAAATTTCCATTAGTAGTTAACTGCTACCGGTTGTTGGCATCAAAGGAATTCATAAGCTCGAGACTAATGCAAAGATTTCTGCAGTTTTCTGTGATAATCTAAATTAACTGATCGCTTAATTAAAATTGCTTCTCGCATCCCAGACTGCTGGTTATACTTCTCTCCACAATGAGTTTATTTCCATACGTGAGTCTAAGCTGTGGTATTATGAAGTTTGCTTAAGAACTACATGCAGGTGTGCAAGTTAATGATACCAGGCGAAAAGTTGTTGTAATGGGAATTAACTGTTTTTTTTTTCAAGCGAATCTATGTGACATGGCTTTTCTTGCTAAGAAAAACAAAAGCTATCAATTCATTTTAACTGCAGTTGATGTGTACTCGAAGTACGCATGGGCTATACCCATTAAGAAAAAGTCTGCTTTAAATGTTGTTAAGGCTATGTCTCACATGTTTAAAGTACGAATACCTTGGAATTTACAAACTGATGCAGGACAGAATTCAAAAACAAATTCTTTATAAAACTTATAGCAAAACATGGAATCAACCATTACAGGACTTCAACAGNTCGCTTAATTAAAATTGCTTCTCGCATCCCAGACTGCTGGTTATACTTCTCTCCACAATGAGTTTATTTCCATACGCGAGTTAAAAGAAGCAAGGTACATTGTCTAAGCTGTGGTATTATGAAGTTTGCTTAAGAACTACATGCAGGTGTGCAAGTTAATGATACCAGGCGAAAAGTTGTTGTAATGGGAATTAACTGTTTTTTTTTTTTCAAGCGAATCTATGTGACATGGCTTTTCTTGCTAAGAAAAACAAAAGCTATCAATTCATTTTAACTGCAGTTGATGTGTACTCGAAGTACGCATGGGCTATACCCATTAAGAAAAAGTCTGCTTTAAATGTTGTTAAGGCTATGTCTCACATGTTTAAAGAACGAATACCTTGGAATTTACAAACTGATGCGGGACAGAATTCAAAAACAAATTCTTTATAAAACTTATAGCAAAACATGGAATCAACCATTACAGGACTTCAACAGAACTTTAAAACAGCTACCATATAAATAGTTTATGTCAACTGGAATGCACAAATGACTGAAAATTCTACCAAGATAGTGTCTTTATATAAACCCAAATTTCACAGGATAATCAAAATATGAGCCATTGACGTAAATAATTCGCTACTTGATGATGTGTACAGGAATATTAAGAAATAGGATTTTCATAGAGTAACATTTTAAATTAGAGATATGTTCACATATCTAAATATAAAAATTTTTTGAACAAATATTATGTGATAAATTTGTCCCACGAGATATATAAAATTATATCAATGAGAGATTTGTTCCTCTGTTTGTAATATATTGAAAATTTTGCAAAATATCCTATTTTAGGGTCTTTTTGCGAACATGAATTATGTGACACTTGCATATCTCATGATAAAAGTTCTTAGAACATGAGGAAATAGAGTTTTACTATGTTGGGCAGGACACTCGAAGACCACAGATAGCTGGATACCTAACCGAGAGCTTACAGCTTTGAAAAACAATCACCTTACAGAATGAAAGCAAAGCCTCTGAGAGACGTGCCATGGGATAGATTTTTTTTTCCCCTCATTACCATCATCATCATAATTATCATCGTCAATCAGATTTATATGTATGTATAAGTTGAATTGGTGTGAACAGTGTAGAGTTCTTACATTATTTCTCAAGCGNCTGGATACCTAACCGAGAGCTTACAGCTTTGAAAAACAATCACCTTACAGAATGAAAGCAAAGCCTCTGAGAGACGCGTCATGGGATAGATTTTTTTTTCCCCTCATTACCATCATCATCATAATTATCATTGTCAATCAGATTTATATGTATGTATAAGTTGAATTGGTGTGAACAGTGTAGAGTTCTTACATTATTTCTCAAGCGNCGTCAATCAGATTTATATGTATGTATAAGTTGAATTGGTGTGAACAGTGTAGAGTTCTTACATTATTTCTCAAGCGTATTCTGTTGATATGTGCATCAAGAGTCCACAATTAATTTGAAAAAATTGGTGTTTCAAGATTTTTTTGTGGTACTTGTATTCTCTAATTTGTTTAATATTTACCAACAAATATACAGGATGACTTTGAGCAATGGGGACGATCTGCAGGAGACAATCCCTGAGAGGATATGGAGCAAAAAAGGTCTTGTGGACATACGCCCAGAAATGCATGGTTTCTATGCTAGAGGTCATTGTTTCATTAATCATTCCTGTGCAGTACAATGCAGTGCACGACATGCTGTAATGAGGCTACTGTTAGATGAGATGTACGAAGTGGCCCCCAGAGGCCTCTAGGCATGCGTGTATGCGCCACAGCAGCGACTGCCACACACGTTCAAATGTGCCATCCTGCATTCAAATGGTATCACAGGCAGTATGAATGCATTGTTACATGGGCTCAGCATACATGAAACCTTTCAGGTGCTCCCACAGGTAGAAATCTAAAGGTTTGAGGTCCGGCAACCGGGTGGGCCATGCACTGGACCACCTCATCCAATCCATCGACCGGGGAAGACGTTGAGATGCCTCCGCACTATAATGCGGAAGTGGACTGGAGCACCATCATGTAACAGCCACATAACCCTTCTTACCATCAGAGGCACCTCATCCAGCAGGTGATGCAGGGTCACCCACAGGAAGTGCAGATATGCTCCGCCTGTGAAGCATTGTGGAAGGACAACCGGTCCCCAATGAGGTGGTTACCAATAATCTCCGTTCACACATTGAGGCTGAACCGGTGCTGATGGGATTCTGTGTAGCCCAAAGATGGGTGTTGTGGAGGTTGACGATACCGCCTCTCGTAAAGTTGGCCTCATCTGTGAATAGGATGGATGACAGAAATCCCAGCATTGTGGTGGCCTGTGAAACAAACCAGCAACAAAACAGTTCACGTGGAGGAAAGTCTGTTGGTAATAAGCCCTGCACACGTTGCGAGTGATATGGGTAGTAATGGTTGTCGTGGAGAATTTTCCACATGGTCGTCTGGCTTACCCCATGTTGGCAGGCCACCTGCCTTGTGCTTTTACCAGGGTCATCTTCCACAGTGTTCATCACATGTTCCCTCAAGGCAGGTGTATGTATCTGGCACACCTGCCATTCATAGTTATCCATTCCCGTAAACGAGCCTGTCGCACACAAATGGTGAAACATTGTTGCAAACGTTTTATNTGCCATTCATAGTTATCCATTCCCGTAAACGAGCCTGTCGCACACAAATGGTGAAACATTGTTGCAAACGTTTTATGGTGTGGTTGCTGTCAGCTGGGATATTTTTCACAGTACAGCCATGCTGCTTTCCATCCATTACCATTTGCCTGTCCATATGTAAAGAACTTGTCGGCGTGTTCCCAATTGGAATACCGTGCCATCATCCCACAGTGCTGCACTACACTACACATATCCACTCCAGGGTGAGTTGGCAACAGCAGCAAAGTGGATGCCTCATGTTACTGATACGTGAGCACGCCACCATCATGGGGAACAATATCGCCCTCTAGCAAGGAGCCCATGCATTTCTGGATGTATGTCCATGAGACCTTTTTTGTTCTTTATTCTCTCAGTGATCGTCTCCTGTCGTTCGTCCCCTTTGCTCAAAACCATCCTGTGTATTCCAGTAAAATAATTAATGAAGGAGGTTTCTTATACACCTATGGCAAATAAAAGATTTAATTCTGTTCTGAAATGAAAAAAAAAAAATAGTACAAAAAATGTTAACATTTGAATGTTTCACAACTTCAAACAAATAAAAAAAAATTATTAGAGAATGACTTCTGGTAAAATGGTAATGGTATTCCTGCTGAGATTTAGGCTTCAAAGTCTAAAATCTAATAATTCTGAAAACTGTATCACATCAAAATCATAAATTTTCACATATATTAAGGCTGTTCATTTAATCTTAGCAAACAAAACCTGTATAACACTAAACCATGGAACTTAGGTCTCACGTCACCAGATTTGTCTATGAAAGTTGGGTCAAGTGTCCAAACCTACAGAAACTAACAAAATAAAACTAAACTACTTAACGTTTGTCTTCACGTGTTGAAGTCTGAACGGGCTTCCTTCCCATCAAAGACATATGCTCTCGATCCTTGTTGTAGTGGTTCCAGACAAAGACTCCCTGCAATCANAGCCCATGCATTTCTGGATGTATGTCCATGAGACCTTTTTTGTTCTTTATTCTCTCAGTGATCGTCTCCTGTCGTTTGTCCCCATTGCTCAAAACCATCCTGTGTATTCCAGTATTCTTATACACCTATGGCAAATAAAAGATTTAATTCTGTTCTGAAATGAAAAAAAAAATAGTACAAAAAATGTTAACATTTGAATGTTTCACAACTTCAAACAAATAAACAGAAAATTATTAGAGAATGACTTCTGGTAAAATGGTAATGGTATTCCTGCTGAGATTTAGGCTTCAAAGTCTAAAATCTAATAATTCTAAAAACTGTATCACATCAAAATCATAAATTTTCACATATATTAAGGCTGTTCATTTAATCTTAACAAACAAAACCTGTATAACACTAAACCAGTGAACTTAGGTCTCACGTCACCAGATTTGTCTATGAAAGTTGGGTCAAGTGTCCAAACCTACAGAAACTAACAAAATAAAACTAAACTACTTAACGTTTGTTGTTTGTCTTCACGTGTTGAAGTCTAAATGGGCTTCCTTCCCATCAAAGACATATGCTCTCGATCCTTGTTGTAGTGGTTCCAGACAAAGACTCCCTGCAATCACATGTTCCTTGACGCTACCATTCTGTGTCCAGACACTTGTCAGCACTCCCTGCATGCTTTCTGACACACCCACACCCCTTAGCCATCCATCTTACCACTTCCACTTCCACGCCCCTCGGGGTGCCCAAAAGCCATCATGTCAACTCTAACACTGTTATCACTACCTGACATGCAGCAAGGAGCAAGGGGGTGAACACTGAACACACCAAGCTGCCCTCCTCAGGCAGCCAAGAAACACATGCGTATAACTGTTCTCTAGACTGCCCACCCACACGCCGCCATCATCTGTCAACGCAATGATCACACACCACCGTCCCACCTAACTTTCCTCAGCGTGCAGACTGCGCACTCCGTCCAAACTGTTTTACTCCAAAAAAAATGTATTCTGTAGTGAAACATTTAGTACATAAAAAATCAATTATACGTCTTTAAAAAGATTAAGATAATTTCCTTTTGAAATTTTAAACCAAAATTTTACTGTAACAATATAGTTAGACTTTAAAGTGTTAACTAGCAGAAAACTTTTATCTTGCTGCTGTGTTTCTGTAATAAAATAAGCTGCTTTACTGCATGATTTCACTGGCCTGCGTTTTAAAAAAAATGTTCTGTTGTTTCTAAATTAAAGTGTGATATGTATCATTTTAAGTATCCTGAATTTAAATATCAAAACAATTTTCCTGCATCACATCAGGTTTTCTCGCAATGTCCAAAGATATTTTTAAAGAAAGTTTTATTTAATGATATGCAGGTTAGAGAATATATGCCTCGATATCAAGGCAACCATAAAATTCTATCAAAAACAATGAAATTACAATTTGAAACAAAGAGTTAAGATTACATCCTTGATTACTATACATGTTTATTATACAAGACAATACATTACAATAAACAACATATAAAAGAAGTTACAATTAAAAATACTCCTTGAGTGAATGTGACAAAATTGTTTGGTTACAAAAATGTTCTGACTTCTGTTCAAATTAAAGGCTTTGGTTCGGAATGTGGACGTTTCTGCCTGGTGTTGAATAATTGTTCCCTGGATGTACGTTTAAATGATATCTCTCGTTTCACCGACCAGCAGTAGTCTGCCAACATGTGTATGTCCCACCGACCCTGATACATACGCCCAATTTTCTTCACATTCTGATGGAACCGATCACCCAGTTCTTCACTTAAAGTTCCCAAATTTTCGGGAAAGTAGTTCACATGAGAAAATGAGAAATGCAGTGTCAAACTCATGTTGCATCCAAGAAGCCATAGCTTTTCCAACATGTCTCCCACCCACAATATCCTCATACTGAGGGTATTTCACATTCCCTAGGAATGTTGTAACTACCTGTTTAAATGCATTCCAAGTTTGCAATTCCAAGTTATTCATGCTGTCAGTAAACAAAGAGTCATTCATGAGTTTTCTGATTTGTGGTCCAACAAAAATGCCCTTTTCCACCTTAACTTCAAACAGGTGTGGAAACTTATTCCTGAGGTATGTGAAACATGATCCATTCTTGTCCAACGCCTTTACAAATTGTTTCATAATACCTAATTTAATGTGCAAAGGGAGTAGTAGAACTTTCTGCGGGTTAACTAAACTCACATACTTTACGTTCAATTTTCCTGGTATTAAAGTACCCCTCTTCTTCCTCGTCTTTTGGGTTCAATGTTTTCTTTTTGCTCTACTGNATTCAATTTTCCTGGTATTAAAGTACCCCTCTTCTTCCTCGTCTTTTGGGTTCAATGTTTTCTTTTTGCTCTACTGTTCCATTTGCATAAAGAACATGGGAACTTGGTGTAACCCCCTTGTTGATCCAGTAAGATACCACTGACTTTCAGATTGTTACGTTGCCAGCCTCCTAGCCAGCAGTGTACAAAGAAACANGTTGATCCAGTAAGATACCACTGACTTTCAGATTGTTACGTTGCCAGCCTCCTAGCCAGCAGTGTACAAAGAAACAGTATCGTAACGACGATTGAGTTCATTCCAACTTTTGCAGTCTTTTTACCAGCTGCGACGAAATACACACTTAAACCNATGTTTACTGAGTGATAATTAAATGTTTGTTATAAATTTTGAAATGACAAAAACCAGGAATTTCGTTGTTTTCAAAGTGAAATTATTTTTCCTTTGTCAAAGTCACATTTATTACAGGAAACACTTCACTTTGATTCCTGACGAAAATTATTATTGCGAGGTGCTTGCCAAGTCGCAAAAATTGCACCACCAAGTTACTGCATTCTGTTAAACCGAATTAGAAAATTCTTTGTCCGGTCATGCACATGCATACATACCATGCGAGCTGCGTCCTGAGTCCGTAGCTGAAAGCCTTAATGCCGCCTCGTGTAGGTCTTGAAAATTTACATGTTAAGTTTCTTGAGGTTGAATGTCCAAATGAAATAAAACTTTATCAGCACAGCCTTTGACCTATACGAGTTACGTTACAATACCCGTTTACATTGCATGAAAAAGTTTTACCAGGCCACCACAATCATGACCTTTCCGTTTGGTCTCCCGAGGATTTCTGTTGCCCATATCATAGCGCCGGGCACCCATATCGACGAACGAGCTGATTCATGATTGGCCCAGCCTGCTCGCCTGATGTATCATGCCACTGCCGACCTAAATACCTGCCGACGCCATTGCGCCAAACTAACATTTTTCCCCTACCCGCACAGCAAAACAAACTAAACGCCACAGCAGAAAATATCATTATATTACCTCGAATCAATATGTATTGAGTGCCTCGCGATATCTAACTGACTTAATTGATTCACTAGTACAAAATAACATATATTACCCTTTACAAAAATTACATTTCACAATTCCCCATTGGTTTTTTAACCTATAGAAGCCTATAGGCATAACAGATTTTATAAAAAGTGCATTTAAAAATAATAACCTATTGACATTGGTGACCTGCGATGTTACAAGATCCCCGCAAATTAACCGGTTGTCTTCTTGATATTTAATTTTCTCCAATACCATTTTAAAAGTTCCGTAAATTTCTTTAAGACATACGGAATATGCAACTGGCATTATTGATGCACCATTATGTAGCAACACAGCTTTAAGACTTCTCTTTGGTGAGTCAATAAACAGGCACCAGTCATTTGGATCGTAAATATCTTCTCCTAACTATTGGAACAAAGCTTGAATATCACAGCAGTAAATAAATGTATTCTCCTCTGCGAAACACCATCTAAACTCTTTCTGATAAGTTTTTTTTCTTTTAATCTTGATTCAAGTAACTCAATCTTCTCCTTTGTCAGTCCTAGGTCTCTAACTAAATTATTCAACTCGGTTTGAGTGAACACTTGTGGAGTTCTAAGTTCATCTGTGGTGAAATCAACATCCTCTTCAGTTGCATACTCGGGACTAGAGGAGTCAGCATCTTGTGCAGTTTAATAGGTGGTGTGGAACTGGAATTTCTGGCCCATGTGGAATAGGTCTAAACACTGATGGCGGTGTTGGATACATGATTCCCAGCCTGTTCTTCTTGATAAACTCCGACACGTTACACACACAAAAATAACAATCATCGTAGTGATTTGTTTTGTGCCAGACCATTGATATTCCAAACAGCATGAATGAGCATTTACCCATATACTAATTCCTTAGTCCTTAAACACACGAGGAGCACACAACAAGCAAAGCCCATTTTTTGTTCTTATCACCAATCTTCAATTTAAAGTAAAGGTAATAGACATTTTTCACGAACTGAGTTATATTTTGTTTCTGACTCTTTATCATGTAACAGCCAGAGATATAACAAAACATGTTGGATTATGTACACAATTTCTTCTCGGCACACTCGACAAATTTTCTATCTTGAAAGAACATTCAAATACCGTTGAGTACAACAGAACACTACTACATGCCTCAGGATTCCCTGAAAGTGTAGATGACATGGCGCTGCATCAGAGTGAGTTGCACAAATATGTGACAAATAACAAACATATTTGAAATCAGCATGTCCNCAATTTCTTCTCGGCACACTCGACAAATTTTCTATCTTGAAAGAACATTCAAATACCGTTGAGTACAACAGAACACGACTACATGCCTCAGGATTCCCTGAAAGTGTACATGACATGGCGCTGCATCAGAGTGAGTTGCACAAATATGTGACAAATAACAAACATATTTGAAATCAGCATGTCCNCATGACATGGCGCTGCATCAGAGTGAGTTGCACAAATATGTGACAAATAACAAACATATTTGAAATCAGCATGTCCCTTTTGCTAGAAATTAGCTACATTTATGAAGACAATGAAATCTTTTCAGGCCGGTGCCAGTGACAGAACTGTTTTTTGTCTGACATTGTTGAAAATGTGCAAGTTTAGTTCCTTTACGAATTATAGCCAAACTAAATGTTAACAACATGGCTCTTTCAAATAATCTAACTTTTCACAAACCAATGTGAATGAAGATTGCCACTGTAAGACAGCCTATTGTTATCACTTCCTACTGCTTGCAGGTCTGGTGAGTAGTTAGGCATGTATAGTGGTTTGATGTAACAACTTTGGTAACTGTTTGTGAAATGTGCATTTATTATATTTGGTTTTTCTCTTTCTCAAATTTTACTAAAACAGGTAGGTACATATATTATATGTGTCAATTATGGTTATGAATATGGTTTAAGTAATGTAATATTTTACTTTTTAATATCTTGTGCAGTGGTGTTCAGTGGATATGTCAAGGCTTACTACTTCTAAGACTTTGTGAGATTGCTTGTAAAAATAATTACTTTCAATATTAGTTATTTAAAAAATAATGAGAAAAATAGATCAAAAAGCATAAACATATTTATTTTACTATAAAATGTGTATTAATAAAAAGCTTGAGCTTTCTGGTTCCCATAATGTGGTGCTAACTCAAATTTATTCCTTAGTGTGTTGTGAGGACTCAATACAAAGGTTGTCTGCCATGAACAAAGAAAGAATGAAAACCATTTATGTAATGAATGATGATAGTCTATTTAGTATAGGTGAAAAAACTATTGTTACTGTTCAGGAAGCGGGCATGTGGGTGGATGCCCTGCGGGTGTGTCGAGAATACCTGCCTTCTCAGCTCCCTGCCTTGCAGTCACAGTACGAGCAAGCTATGGGCTTATCAACAGCTCAGGACTCTGCAGGTTTTATGGTGCAGGCTCGCCAATGGGAGCACTCTGGTGATTATCAGGCAGCCATTGACTGCTATCTTAAGGTTAGCTTTTGCCAAACAGTGGTTCTTATTCATTATGTTTAGCTATAGTTATTAGACTTTGTTTTTATTACTGCATGTTCATATGCATCCAGATTGTAGTACGTATTAGGCTGAACACATGTTAACAAATATTGACACTCGGCCATTACACAGTTTCACCAATTCTGATAACTACAATCTATTCTAACCAGCAAGGAGAGGTGAGTAAGGGGCAATGTTTTTTGCTAAAGTGCAGCAATTTACTTTTACAAAGTTTTCTGCAGAAATAATATATACTGTACCAGATCTTATTTGATCAAGCATGATTTAATTTTTAAAACAGAATAGAGAATAGACAAACTTATGATGCTAAGAGTCAGTGTTTCTCACTTTTCATTTCTTATGAAACTACAGTTATCAGTTTAGCATGTTCGAACTACAAATTTTACTACACATAGTTTTGTTCACAGTCAGTTGAATAATAGTAACAGAATTCAACAGAACAATTTTTATAATTTTCAATTTTTTTCATGTTTTTCCATTTTTCGATACCATGTTTGAAAGATCACATTAGTCATATGATTTTAAAAGAACTCTGTAATTTCAAATTACTATTCAAACTATTTTTGAATGTTATGTACTCAGCATAGCATTTGAGTACAATTTGATTTGCATTACATACAAAGCAGTTTTTATGTTTTATTCACATTAGATCCTAATTTATGATTGTAGTTGATTATTGCCAAAATGTTTTAAGAATACATTACTGAAATAAGCATAATAAATAAAAACAGTGATGAGAAACATATTTGTTTGTGCCTAAAACTACTTTACATTTTGCTATTGGCTCAGCACTAGTGCAGTTTCTCTTGCAGACAAGTTTAAGGTATACAGACTACACAATANTTTACATTTTGCTATTGGCTCAGCACTAGTGCAGTTTCTCTTGCAGACAAGTTTAAGGTATACAGACTACACAATAAGTGAATATGTTATGCCAAGAAATGTGTGGGTCTGGAAATAATTTCTTTAGTCAGAGGCATCCAAAGTTAAAGGTCTATGTTAAAAAAATTACTGGTATAAGATTTACCAAACACAAGAAAAAAATATAGTGTACACAAAAGTCTAAAAATGCCCCGTCACCATACTCACTCAGCATTTTTGTATCATTAGTGTAATGATTATATAAGACATTTTTGGACTTATGTATGTAATCTTTTGACTAATGGAATGTGGGATTCATCTCCAGAGTTACATATAACATTGTCAAGATGCTAGAATCCTTTTGGGGGCCAAATGAAGTATTTCTTCATGCACATTTTCTTTTGTAGTTCGCTGTTGTTGATGCCTTTAATGTTTGATATATTTCTGGCACTGTGTATCCTGAGTTAAATTAATGAGGTATTATTTGGCAGGATAAATATTCTACAGTCATTTGACTATATACTAATTACTTAGATTTCAAATAGTTTATGTTAAATTTGGAAAAAAAAAAATTACTTTAGGGGTTTATCTGCATTCATTCTGCATGTGTTATAATGCTGAAAAACATACGTTCATTCAAATTAATAAGTGTACATTAATATCTGAAAGATTGCTTTTTTGGGTGTGAAATGGCAAATTATTTATATGAATATGATTTATTAGGTGAATCCTGCTAACACCAAGGAGCAAAATGCTGTAGTTGAAGCTTGGAGAGAAGCAGCAAAGCTCGTTGGCCAGCACTTGCAAGGGTCTGCAGCCATGCAAGTGGCCAAGGTGTTAGGTGAGGCATAAACGTAGAGCAGCACTTAAGTTGTCACTGAGCACAGCTCAGGGTAATTATATACAATAGGGGTTTCGAGAAAAAAAAATTCACAGAAAATGGTATAAATCGGAACATGAATTTACTAGGGGTATCGCGATATTAGCATTACATACTATCAAATGCGATAGTGGGGAGGGCTATGAATATGAGGGAAATTGTGGTGTAAAACATGTAAAATGTATTTAAAAAACATACTATTTAGTTTTGTTAACCAGGTTAAATGCAATACGACCTAACATAACTCAACTTAACTTCACGATATGTAATTACAGGAGGCAATCATAGCTCCTAGGTGATTAATTGCCGATAAAGGACGACATGTTAACGTATATTCAATTTGTCGAAATGGCACACACGCTCACATTTTTGCACAATTATTATATTTTATCACTTCACATAGACATAATGGCACAGAAACATTCATATTTTTGCATAATAATTTGATTTAACACGTCAAACGGAATGAAACACGTGTAACAGCACTCGTAAATCACAAACCTCCACACAGTCAAATTCACACGCATACAACTGTGATGTTAACCAAAATGTATGTGCATTTGTTTCCTGTCTCTGTGCTTCATTGGCCAACGAATGTATTGGAATGTATCATGGCGATATACGTCACCTGTTTATAAACACCACCTGTGAACATCTTTTTGTATGATATACTATATGTTTATTTATTCTACTAGTAATATGTTATGTAGTACAATCTTCTCGTGAATATAGACAAGGTAAGCCTTGAGAAATTCAACAGAATTATAATATTCAGACACTGCTTGATTATAGTGTTTTATACCTGTATTACCTTAGCACGTCGGCATTACTATACCCTGTGAATCACATTTTGTGAATTGCGGTTTGGTTTCCAAAGGTGTTCTCGCATTTAACACGATTTCGTGACCCAATATAAATATATTGGACAAAATATTTACTTGTTTTACCACATAAAACACCTAAATCTTTATAGCCCTCCTCACCATCACATTTAATGGTATATACTGCAAAATATATGAAGCCCCAATAAAATTCCAATTATGTGGGCTTAGTAATGACTGTATATAACATTTGCAAGTATCATTTTCCAGATTTTCAGAAGAGCCCCTATTCTATATAATTACCCTCTGTTCTTCCCTGTTGCCATCCACTAAAGAGTTTGTCATTTGTACAGCCATCTAGATGTCATTTTTATGTTCATCATACGGTCAAACCATGATGAAATGACTCTAGTAACAACTCTCTTGAAGTAAAAAACCTTTTTTGGGGAACTGTAAAAACATTTGGTAAAAAAATTTAAAAATTTGAAGAAAATAGGTTAAAAAATAAGTTTGTTGCAGTTATGTTGATTGCTAACCATTGCAATTCTCCTTGCCACTACAGTACGACTCCTAAGAGGAAAATATCTAAAAATAGACATTGCTCACTAACGGTGACTGTTAGCCTCTTCCATCAAGGTCACCAGTGTTTATTTAATCTTGCCTACAGCTTGTCGTTACTCAAGTTATGCACCAGAGTTGCTGAGTCCAGAGACCACCCTTGGGACCACATAATAAAGACACTGGACAGAGCTGTTGAAAGCATAATAAAGACTATCCATCTTTGGCAGGGATGTAAACAAACGTATTAATTATATACTATAGTTTTTTTTTTTTTTCATATGTGTAGGTTATTAGGACAGCAGGAGAGGCAGAAACTTTGTACAGTATTACAAATAAAATGTTACCTACTAATTCGTTTTTTCAAGGTTTTTTTTTCCAGACTATTCAGTACTAGGAAACCATTATTCCTAGCTAAGGTAGCCACAAAGATGCCGCTAATTGTCTTTCATATATAAGAAAAATCGGAAGCTTAGAAATTTGTATGAAACAGCAAAGGTGGGAAGTGAAATTAGGATTATTTTCCTGTGTCTGATAGGGGTAGAGCAAATCAATATTTTCAGTTTAGGAGAACCTCAAAGCTGTAGATATGAACACATATTACCATTAAAATTGCCATAAAACTCGGCCATGAAGCTGACTACGATGGCACGCAGTGAGACAGATTGTTTAGAGTTTACTATTTAATAATGCATTCATTCGCAAAGCATATTTTAAAGGTTAGGTGTCTTGCATTTAAAACAGTTTATCAGAACTGTAAATATGTACACTTCTTTATAAAACATAAGCAGCACTGCCATGTATCTTTCCACCATAGTTGTTCTGCCAATGAAGAAAAGAGATGTTTGTAAACAAATACTACATTTTTCTCACATTTTAATTCTTGTAATACTTTGTGGCAGGCACTGGAAGAGTGACACTAGTCTAGTAGACATGCGGACTCTCTTTATTTTGGGACTTAAGTTTAATATTTTTCATGATACAACGTTGCATTGCAATTCTTCTTATGAGACAATCATCATTTTAAATTGCATGTTGTTTTAATGAAGCAATGAAAAATTTTGCTAGTACAGAAATAACCATTAAATTATAACAACTTCACCAAAACCTAAAAATGTGATAAATATGGCATTGTTCACAAGCATGCATATTAGGTAAACATTTTTAACAATGTTAACCTCACACTTGTTGGATTTTCTATAAAAATAGCATGTTATTCTTACAAAACAAAACAGAGAGTTGAAAGGGTGTTTTATTTTTAGATCATAACTGTTTTAAAATTTGTTATTTACAAAACAACACAAATTTACTGTTTGTAATTGTAATTACATTATTTGCAGAATAATTTACGTTTGCCAGAACCAACCAACTTAAGCTTGGGGACATAAATATATTTACGTTTCAAGACAGGTACCAGAAATGGTGGATGAAGCTATTTTATGAATCTGTTGACATGTGCCAATGTTACATTTCACTGAAGAAGACACACTGGAAAAAGGTATCTTCAGTGAAAGCAAACACAAAAATAATTAATAGCACTGGTAAAATATTCCGACAACATGTGATACAAGCACATTTACAAGGCAAACAGTCTGCCCTCTACTATGTGCTTTCTAGGTACAGTTTCTCTTGCGTGCAGAAAGTGGACTGTTAGGCATGGCGAGGCAGAAAACCATCATCAATCAGGTTGAGAGGGTGTGGATGTAGCTCTGCTACGGAAGGGGTTAACTAGCCACCTTCCTCTCAGCCTTCATCTTAGCGAGGTCGCTTGGGCCCATTGTATTGTACACACACAGGTACAAGGCTTGTTCAGAGTGATAACAAAGGGAGCCACACTAGTTGCTACTGCATTAGGACATCTGTTATGTTGTGTGTGTATAAAGCCAGCAAAGAACTGGGTATTGTGATAATAAAGTGAAAATGTACTTGTGCTCGCTAAAAGCTGCTCGGTGTACTGTGTTTAGGGTTTTTTTATGACAAAGATAGTATCTATATACCTGTCTGGGGTACAATTTCTCACGAATACTTCAAAATATTAATATAAATTATTATTTAACTAAAATAACATGTTATTTTTGCTCTATGAACAATCAAACACGTAACTTTTTGGTGTCAAAGTTACTCAAAAATTTTTCAAATTTGAGCTTACAAGCACCTAGATTTTATGAACCAATGCACTGGAACCATTATTTGACTGTATTTAACAAATATAACATGTGATTTTGCTGCTAAAGTAACATTTTTATGCAATTTTTTTAGTATAGGGGCAGGGGCAGGACGGAATCAGTCAAAATTCAATTAACGACTCCTACAAAGTAACAACCATTTTCCTCAGAACCATGACAGGTCGTAATTTATTGTAATTTAGTATAAACCAGATAATGTGACAAATTATTGTTTACAGTAAAGCACCACTATAACTTCATTAAAATGAAAAATGGGTTTAGTCCTTACTATGGATTTTTGTTTCACTTTAGTACATTTTTTCATTACAACTTTAAGGATATTATGAAAATATTCATACTACTGAACACATTATGCCATGATTTCACACATTATGTCATAAATTGAAAGTATTTCTCCCCATGGTAACTGAATATTTTGTACAATGTTGCAATGTTTACGAAAGTGTTTTGCACCATAATTACTCTACCAATATCAACGGTAGTTTATCATGTAAAATAGCACCTATCAATACAGTATGTGAAGCATTCATGGCACAGCAGGTGTGCAAGATATGTATAGTGTTTTTGTCTCGTATAACAGTGAGATTATTTATTCATGCACAGTATTTAAGGTCTGCACATGTGTGCAGCATGAAGGGCGTATTGTTTCTGAAGTCAAATAAAATACTGTATCACTAGTGTGCTGTGTACTGCTTCAGCATACTGTACAAATTGGTCAAGTTGAGCAAAGTACGAGTAGGCAGTGCTCATCACAAACAATAACACATCTACTGGAGTTGGAGTAGTTACATACCCAAACATAGTGGTTGGAAAATGGTAGTGTGATATTTTAATTAAGTACCTTTTTTTGCGTGTATAGACCACGTGCGTGTGTATACCAGATATTTTTGATAAGAAATAAAAATACAAATAAAAAATATTGGAGATAAATATGCCTATGAATACTATGATAATTATAGAGATAATTTTAAATCAAGAAATGCAGTATATAAAAAATACAATCCTAAAAAAAATTAAGCTCAGGGAGAAGTTGGAAGTATAATTTCATTATAAAACTGATGTATAGAAAAAAAATCATCTTGTTGGTCAGAACCAAAATCACCAGATAAAACATATTCATTAAGAATACCAAAATCCAGTGAAGGAAGTAAAAAATATAATAATTTACCAAAAGAATATATTAGAAAGAGGTGATAAAGAAATAAAGAAATTAGATGAAGCTTGTATGCATCACGATATTGCTTATAGAGATCATAAAGATTTTGAATCAATACATGAAACTAACAAAATGTTACAAAAGGAACCTAAAGAAATTATGTTAAATAAAAATACATAAAAGGACATGAATTCAATTGCTCACAGTCTAGTACTTGTCAACACACAGAAAGGACGACACATTTTCCACGCGTTTGCGCAACTGCAACATTTTGCTTAGCTTCATCCTTTGTTTGTGGAAGTATGTTTTTTATAAGAAAATTAGGTCGAGGAATTAAAATGTGTTAATTCAAAAAAAATATTTTCATTCATTATAATTATCTTCACTGCACTGATGCTCACAGTCGCAGATTTTTCCACTGCTGATCACTTCCGTTGCCCTTCGTTGCTCTTCTGGCTCGTCTTCTATCGCTCAAGGTCGCACAATTGCCCAAATTCCCGTCTCATAAAAACTGCCCGCTCAGATGCCCAATGTGCTTTTATAATATCAACAGCCAAGATCTAGAACATTTCCAGCTCCCGAAGTTACGCTGATAGAGGCAAGGACGATCAAAACCAGAACATTTTTCAGATTAATGTAGAAATTCTATCTGCTGAAGCTGAAGGTCACGAGACTGCGAGCCATAAAAGGCTTATCATGACTGCATGCGTAAGAATGCACGGCGGGTGCCTTTGAATCATGAAAAGGCTTCTCGGATTATCGCTCGCCTCACCTTTCAATATTCCTTCATTCTCGCAGCCCGCTATCATATCAATACTCTTTCCTTCATTGCTTTATTTGCTTGCTCTCATGATGCAAATGATCAACATGTAACACTGCCCTTTCCACAAGTCTGTTTGTCCTGAACAGACTCTGCAACATCACGACCTTCATAGAGTGCCAGTCGGTCAGTGAGTGTGGACAACCTTCGGCTAGCTTCAGGCAGTATCCTTTTGGTCATTATGGGTTGTACAGCCACACCAGTTGTGGATTCGTGAACTGCCGAGCAGTAAGCAAAGAGAAACAATGGCGCCTTTGAATTCCAGTACTTTTGGTTATCTGCCACAAAGTTAGACAGGTACTGCTCAAGAGTGCGGTTAAGCCTCTCAACCATTCCATCCAACTGAGGGTATAAAGGTGGTTGTCCTAGTTTTTTTCATTCCCAGAATCTTTGTTACATCCTGGATCACAACAGCTTCAAAGTTTCTTCCATGATCAGAATGGAGTTATAGTGGCACCCCAAACCTCGAGATGATATTCTCTATGAGTGCATCGGCCTCAGTACGTGCTTTTTGATTTGGGAGGGGAATGACCTCAGGCCACTTAGTAAAGCAATCTTGTGCTACCAGTAGGTACCAATTACCTCTATGTGATAGGTAAGGTACCCAGAATAACTACTCGCATCCTCTCGAATGGGGCTCCAACATTGTATTTCTGGAGGTGACCTTGTTCCCATGGTACTTGGGCGCTTCATCACTGTGCAGATGTCACACATTCGGCCAGTAGAGTGTCAGTTTAACCTTGTCAAACATTTTATTAGCACCATAGTTCCCACTGGCTGCCGCATTATGCAGCTCCTTTAAGACTTCTGGAACCCTGCATTCTGGAAGTACCAACTGTAAGCGTATATGTTTTCCATCAAGACTTTTCCACGCCATTCTTCAGTATGAGGGAACTCCATTGTGCCCAGTATGCTTTAACTGCTGCGCTCAGACTAGATATCTCTTCCCATTTTGGTCGACAGCCAGTTTCTTTCCAATTTAGTAATNTTTGATTTGGGAGGGGAATGACCTCAGGCCACTTAGTAAAGCAATCTTGTGCTACCAGTAGGTACCAATTACCTCTCTATGTGATAGGCAAGGTACCCAGAATAACTACTCGCATCCTCTCGAATGGGGCTCCAACATTGTATTTCTGGAGGTGACCTTGTTCCCATGGTACTTGGGCGCTTCATCACTGTGCAGATGTCACACATTCGGCACCACTTCTCAATATCCTTCCGACAATGAAGCCAGTAGAGTGTCAGTTTAACCTTGTCAAACATTTTATTAGCACCATAGTGCCCACTGGCTGCCGCATTATGCAGCTCCTTTAAGACTTCTGGAACCCTGCATTCTGGAAGTACCAACTGTAAGCGTATATGTTTTCCATCAAGACTTTTCCACGCCATTCTTCAGTATGAGGGAACTCCATTGTGCCCAGTACGCTTTAACTGCTGCGCTCAGACTAGATATCTCTTCCCATTTTGGTCGACAGCCAGTTTCTTTCCAATTTAGTAATNTGCTTTAACTGCTGCGCTCAGACTAGATATCTCTTCCCATTTTGGTCGACAGCCAGTTTCTTTCCAATTTAGTAATGGCTGCAAAGTGGAATCATTCAGCTGATCTTTTCATCAAAATATGCAGATCCTTGAATTCTTGTCCTCTGTACCTTCAGCGATTCGCCACCTTTTTCTTCCTGGTGTTCACAATGACGACACAATGGCTCACATGGCCTCCTAAAAAGTGCTCCGAAGGTGTCCAGATCTGTGCTGTATTTTTAAGTCATATTCTTGAAGAGGCTGTATCCACCAGGCTATTTACCTTCGGGTTCCTTGAAATTAAGTAGCCAGTGTAATGAAGCATGATNTCGGGTTCCTTGAAATTAAGTAGCCAGTGTAATGAAGCATGATCGGTTCTTAGAATAAAATGTCTGCTCTAAAGATAGGGGTAGATGTGTGAAATCACGTTCACTATGGCCAGAATTTCCCTGTGTTTAACACAGTAATTTCTTTCAGGCTTATGCACCTTACTGAAGTATTCTTGTGATCTTTCCTTCCCATCCTGAACCTGAGATAACACAGCTCCAATCTACATCACTAGCATCAGTGTCCAAAATGAGCATGCCCTCACTTTTCGGGGCACTCAAGACTGGTGGAACTGTCAAAATTTCTTTTAGTTTACAAGAAGAATCTTCATACTCAGTGGTCCAGTGAAATTTCCTTTTTGCCTCAGTCAGTTTATGCAGTGGCTTGGCGATCGTGGCAAACCCAGGTACAAATCTACGGTAATAGGTACACAATCCCAGGAAACATTGCACTTCAGTTTTGTCAGTTGGTGTCGCCCAATTTCTCATTGCTTTGGTCTTCTCTGGGTCTTTTTCAATTCCATGAGCCGACCCAAGAAATTTGCTTTCTTTTGCAATATGTGGAATTTCTTTGGAACGAGTTCCAAGTTGACGGTGTAGGTACTGATGAGAGGAAATATATGTCTAATTTGAAGTGTAATTATTCATTTTGGACAACAAAACTTCATTTTTAATTATTAGTAGCCATATTCCCTTTAATTCTATGCTCTGTGGACTTATGACATTACTATTGCAGTTGATGAAAGCCAAGTCTTTGATTTTTCTTTAAATAGCATTTTGCTCTTTATCTATGGGTACAGAATTTTCCCACAGAATCATATGATTATTTGACCGAGCATGTTCAGCTAATTTTGATTTTTCTATTTCACCCTGTTTAGTGTTATTTTTGTGTTCCTTGACATGGGTGGACAGTGGCCGGCCTGTTTCCCCTATGTACACACTGCCGCACTGACAAGGAATTTGATAAATACATTCCTGTGTGTATATTGTTGATTACTCGTGGTTTTTACTTTGGTTACCATTGTTGTTATTGTTGTAGTAGGTTTGAAGCCAATGCATATGTTGTGTTTATTAGCTAGTTTCCATATTTATTCTGATAGTCCTTTAACATACAGAATAACTACAGTAGCTGCAGGAGGTTATGTGTTTTCTGGTTTTGTAATTATTGAATTGTTTGGATACATAATATTTTTAATGAATTTGTATGGTTAGCCATTACTTTATGTGGTCTAGTTCCTTTGTTTACTTTCCCCATCTGAGCATAGGCGCTCTCGGCCCTTCCTACCAAGGTAAGAATGATGCCTGTTTTTGTGCTTTGTGTGTGGTTAGAATTGAAATGCAAAAATTGGCCAGTTTGCGATATAGTGTGGTGCTGATTGTATTGTTTTTTTCTGCATACAAGAACATCCAAGAAGGGGAGAGAGTTATTGCTNCCGATATAGTGTGGTGCTGATTGTATTGTTTTTTTCTGCATACAAGAACATCCAAGAAGGGGAGAGAGTTATTGCTTTCGGTTTCATAAGTGAGCTGTATAGATGGTCTGCAGGACTTGAGGAATTCTGCAAATTCCTAGAGTTTGTCCTGATCATGCTGCCAAATCTCAGATCGGAACCAGACCTTGGGTGGAGTGTCTATTTCAGAAAGGGCTCACTGCTCAAAATTCTCCATAAAAATGTTAGCCAAAGGGAGAGAGAAGATCCCATTGCTATTCCATCTGTTTGTTTGTAGAACTTGTCTTTGAACTGGAAATAACTGGTGTTCAAGTTAGAGTATATAATTTTCAGGCATGCACAATAATTTTTTTTTAAAAAGGAGGCTTCTACCGTGCTATGGAAATGTGTGAGATTCGTGTCTTCCACCAGTTTTTTTTGTCCATATCTAGTTTATCACATTATATACCAGGGTACTAAGTGAATTGTAGGTGCAAAAAAAATAACAATGGCATTGGAATGTACAAATAATGGTGCATGAAAATGCTTGAATACAGAGTGAATTTGTACTGTAGCCATTTGACATGGATAATTCTCAAGTTATCTGTCTGGTATATAGCTGCTTTGAATGTAAAAGCAATGCTTGGGATGTGAATTCTGATAGACACAACAATTTTTCTCTGTATTTAGAGGTTTTTTTTACTAGATAAATTACCAATATAATTTTTTCTTTATCCGTCGACATTTTTTTTGGTTTTCTTCCCAATTAGAGTATGACTCAGAATAGGATGGCTCAATATAACGGTTTCGGCTTTGTATATTTATTAAATAGTTTCATTTATTCAAAATTTGTAACACTTTGTTTTATAGTACTTTCCGAGGATGGTATGTTTTGTTGATTTCTTAATAATCATATTTTATTTCATGATGTGTGTGTACTTTGCAGAGCTCACCTTCCCCTTTCTTTGTTTAAATGGATGTCATTTCAATCATATAAATAATTTCTTTAGGTATTATTTATTCTTGGAGGTAATGTATATATTTATTGTTCACATTCTTTTAGAAATCTTGTCTGCTATGGTGTTTTAAGCCTCTGACTTTATAAATAACACATAATTTTTTTTACTGTTTTGTCATCTTGTATATATGTATACCTACATCAATACTGGATGTTTCAGTTGATATTTGGACTGTGAAGAGAGAACAATCATTGTCTCGACCCAAGATGGAATATTTTCCAAACAATATTTGTGTCATTACTGCGAGAATAAATTTACTAAACACCACAATACTCGGTGACATGATGTTGACTGTATTCAAAATGTGGAACGTGATACTTTTGCTTGTGAAAAATGCAAATCACAGTTTGACAACCTGAAAAGACATCTCGAGCCTGTACCACTGTCCCTTCACTTCCTGCTAAGAGTTGTCTGTCAATACAGCATCAGAGTTGCACTGCGATGGTAACTGACACAACAAGTATTGGAAAATCATTGAAGCAGAAAACTTCAGCTGTGAATGCAATTAGCAGTTTGTTGCTTTCATCAAGACGTCCATGCAGCTACTGTCACAAGACTTTCACAAATGCTAATGAAGCACGAAGGCATTAAAAGAAAGCATCTAGGAGAACCATCTGCATGGGATATTGATGTGAGAAGTTCTCTAAACTGTTTGCATGCACTGACAGTTAAAATATGCATTTAAAACAATGGCAGTGATCCAACTGGCACTTTTTGTTAACAAAATGGTTACGTGACCCATTTGTCTACAAAATCTATGACGTATTTTTGTAATTTGAATTTTGCATTTTGTCAACTTTGAAGCTGACAAATTACTAAATACATATTTCCAAATTGCCGCCATATTAGTTTTGCCTGTTTCAAACTTTTAAATACACATATAGGCGAGGTTAAATGAATAAACAAATGTATATTATACTCTCAATAATTATTTCACAAAGAAAGTTGCTGAAATATTCATGAAATAGGTATTTTATTGTGACACAGTTTTTGTTAAATAACAGTTACACATCATATTTGTTTTATATTGCTTATTTTAAATGTTGCTCTAACAACTTTNACAGTTTTTGTTAAATAACAGTTACACATCATATTTGTTTTATATTGCTTATTTTAAATGTTGCTCTAACAACTTTTGGGTATAAATACTATTTATTTTAAGACTTCGTGGACTTTTAATTTTTGGAATAATAATAACATGAAAACAATATAAGTATGGCATGCTAGACAGTTGAATGTTGTTGTGTTCCAACTAAACCTTACAAAATTCTAAATATAAATTACGAAAAATGAAACTCGAAACAAATTGTAACTCGTGAATGTAAAATTGCTATATCATCCACAGATGTTGAACATGAGCATTCCATCCTTCCTCCGTGTGGTTTACAGCGAAAACTGGCCCTAGTGCAGCTTCGACTGGCGAATCTGTTGCTACATCTACCACTTCATCATCACAGCCTATGAAAATAACCTGTGAGATGAAGCCAAATGCAAATGGCTTTTTTCTGAATCAGTGTGCATTCAGGGGCCTTCTAAAAGATTATGTTCCTGTGAATCTGACAGCTTCGACGAAATGTGTGTGTTCATTTTTTGCATATATGAAACAAAATTTTACTAACCAACTTACAGAGGAGGTGGTAAAATACAGAACTGTGAAATGTAATATATGGGTGGAATGCAGCTATAGTAAACCAGAGTTATACAAAGATGAACATGCAAGAAAGGCATTTAAGACCTCGAACGTACCTATCTATAATGTATATGACATCAAAGAAAGTGTTGAAAATGCTATAAAGAAGGTAGGCTGCGAGGAAGAATAAATGGTANCTATAATGTATATGACATCAAAGAAAGTGTTGAAAATGCTATAAAGAAGGTAGGCTGCGAGGAAGAATAAATGGTAATGAAGGGTTCTGGCTAGACACTAATTTCTGTAGATCATCTGCAGCTGAGAACAAGTGCGTTATGACCACTCTACACATAGGTAATACATTGATGTCTTCATCTTTGGTGTCGATTACAAACATATGAAAATATCCACATCTCATTATATCACAAAGTGTATATATGCAAGTGAGGAGCCAATGGATCAGTGATGGTTATGTCTCTAAAGGGCCTACAGTGCTGAGATGTTTATATCTGGGCTGCTGCAACCTCCATCATTGGCGTGGTTGACAACAGTTACACTGTTTCGNACAGTGCTGAGATGTTTATATCTGGGCTGCTGCAACCTCCATCATTGGCGTGGTTGACAACAGTTACACTGTTTCGTTCCTATAACTCCTGCATTGCAACGCCTACATCGAGTACAAATGTATCACTCGACAACTCTTTAGCAGGTGCAATAGAACCTGCATTATGCCTGCCACGGTGCACCACAACATTTCCGTGACGTCATGTACAGATATATAGGTAGCGAGGTTCATGTTACGACGCTTAGTTTCAGAGTGGACTTGGTGAGAGGCAGATTATCTCAGCAACTGATTGTAACTGGCATAAATATTATGGAGTGGTCAGTAGTGGGTCCTGAAAAAGCACCATCAAGCGAGGTTGGTACAATGCCATCAACTCTTATTCCGATGAAATGTCTTGGCTGAATCACCTCCACCAGAGAAAACTTATAACTGCAGCTACTGTGACAAGGTATTTTTGCACCAACACATTGCACGTCAGCATGAAATTCATGGTTATATGAACAATCTCAACTGCATTAAACATCTGTGCTGAAGGTGTGGGTCGCTGTTCTACCACTGCGGTACTAACTGCAAACATGTGAGATCAAGCAAAGTTAAATCTGCAGGCCTCGTCGAAACCACGGTGTCGGTTCTGTCAGAAAGAGTTCTTGCAGCCTTCATCAATGGTGCGACGGATAGNTCTTGGCTGAATCACCTCCACCAGAGAAAACTTATAACTGCAGCTACTGTGACAAGGTATTTTTGCACCAACACATCGCACGTCAGCATGAAATTCATGGTTATATGAACAATCTCAACTGCATTAAACATCTGTGCTGAAGGTGTGGGTCGCTGTTCTACCACTGCGGTACTAACTGCAAACATGTGAGATCAAGCAAAGTTAAATCTGTAGGCCTCGTCGAAACCACGGTGTCGGTTCTGTCAGAAAGAGTTCTTGCAGCCTTCATCAATGGTGCGACGGATAGTAATTTCATCCCTATAATGCCACCGGCTGCGACCAGCCCACCAATGCATTGTGTCACCGACCTGCTGGGTCTGCTATGAAGACAGAGCCTTTAAACTTACTGTATGACAGCACTTAGTTTTTAACTGGCAAAAATACTTGGATTCCTGTTAATGCACTTTACAAGGCAAACATTAATATTTTTTAGTACTTTCGTAGTTATATATTTTAATAAATTTTGAACACAAAAATCCACAGATGTTGAACATGAGCAACATATTTTAAAAAATTGAACAAAATTGCAAAATATCTGTTCAGACAGTTTGTTTACGTTTCTGAACGAAACGTCCTAGACCAACAAAAGTTGCATTAACGGGTTCTGCAAAGCTTACCTTGTTCATATTCAAGACGGCGTAATGTTAAAATAAGTAGAACATATTTAAAGAAATCGCAAAATTTGATGTTTACGTCTATTAACGTCTACCGCCATTAATAATGGTTGCGCATTGCAAATTCCACACGCTACCTGGCGGCGACCGATGTCATCACCGGCATTTTAACGGACAATTTTTAACTTTGTCAGTCGCTGCGTGCCTTTGCCGGCATGTTGCATGTCGTTCTAATCAGGTGGATTTAAAACGGATAACGCAAGAAAGAGTGCTTTTGTGCGTTATATTAGCCTATTAACGAGTGCTTCTGTGTATATATTCGGCTGTAAACGAGTGTTTCAGTGTGTTATATGCGCGTATGTGGCGCTTTGTGGAAGATTGTGGTTTCATCGAGTGAGGTGAGGTTGAATTGGTCGCCTACATTGGTGAGTAAATTGATATTATATTGGTGTGTTTTACGGCTCCTTTAAATCCCTAAAATCCTAAATTGTAGTTTAGTGTAAAACCCAAAAATCCTAACAGGTAGCTTAACGTGCAAATGTAGTTATATTACGTAATTCAAACAAGGTTTTTCCGGACATTTTTACCCCACAATTTCACATTCTTTTTAAACTAACCTAGGATTATTGGTAGGTAACGCAGAACATGACTATAGTAACGTCATTAACGTATGACTAATTGTATAATATGTGCCCACCTAACCCCACGATGGGTGAATCACTATTTTACATTTTTAAACTAACCTAGGATTGTAGCGATTTTAACTAACCTAGGATTGCAGTTATTTAAACTATCGTAGGATTATAGGGTTCCCATCTAGTCTGTGATTGTAGGGTGTTGATCGGAGATTTGATTAATATTGTATAATATTATATTACTGTACAACCTTACAATCCTAGGTTAGTTTACAACCCTAGAATCCTAGATTAGTTTAAAAATGTAAAATAGTGATTCACCCATTGTGGGGTTAGGTTCTGTTAGGTTAGGTGGGCNTGATCGGAGATTTGATTAATATTGTATAATCTTATATTACTTTACAACCTTACAATCCTAGGTTAGTTTACAACTCTACAATCCTAGATTAGTTTAAAAATGTAAAATAGTGATTCACCCATTCACCCCAATCCAAGACAATCCAATCCAGGGCACATATTAAGAAATTAGTCGTACGTTAATGCCCCTAGTATATTTTTGTTCTACGTGATTAGTAGAGTGGAAATATACCACTTTTTGGGGTTTTTTTTTTTTTTTNAGGTTCTGTTAGGTTAGGTGGGCACATATTAAGAAATTAGTCGTACGTTAATGCCCCTAGTATATTTGTGTTCTACTACGTGATTAGTAGAGTGGAAATATACCACTTTTTGGGTTTTTTTTTTTTTTACAGAAAAGCCCCTAAACTTAANTTAGTAGAGTGGAAATATACCACTTTTTGGGTTTTTTTTTTTTTTACAGAAAAGCCCCTAAACTTAATAATTACCAATATATACATTGAATGAAATGAAATATAATAAATGCAGTTTCTTTGTTTGGATGACTAATACAGAACATTTAAGCATGCCTCTTCTTTTTCATCTGGGTAGCTCTGTGGTCGAGTGCCTGACTCCTGTACAAGAGGTTGTGGGTTCAAATCCTCCTGCCTACATGAGAGATTTTTCTTTTCTTAAAAGTTAGTAATTGCCATGGAAAAAAGCAAATTTTACATAATTTAAATTTTAAAAACCAATTTTGCATTGAAAATACATTTTCGGAACATTAAACTGTATTTTTAAAGATCTAGAAATGTTTTAAACTATAAGTAACATAAATTTAAATTAAAAAGTTTTAAGGACACCAGGAGTGTGCGGCACTCTATATTCTAACACAAGAACTTTTGCTTTGTAAAGAGNAATTAAAAAGTTTTAAGGACACCAGGAGTGTGCGGCACTCTATATTCTAACACAAGAACTTTTGCTTTGTAAAGAGAAAATTTCACATACGATACAATTCTAAAATCCTTATAGGGCCTCTTTCAGGATTCCCTTACAATTGCAGCACCCACAAAAAGTATGTAAGAGAAGAGGATATTTTTCCAATTTCTTAAAGCAAAATGCAAAACGTACATATCCTTATTAAAGGTCCCCTATTAGCATTTTCTGTTACTTCAGCTTTACAAGAAAGTCCTGATACGATTCCTTTCAGAATAGGATACTATTCAGGTTTTTATAGTGCTCTTACCAGTGATGGAAAACCCTAATAGGGATCCATTCCAGATCTTTCCACTGAAAATGTTGCAGAAAATGTCCTTATAGGCCTCACTTCCAGAACTGGCTGTCTTTATGATTTCATGGCTAAAGAAATCCGGAAAAGCATCTTATCCTGAAAGGGTCACTTTCAGGATTTGTTTAAAACTGAGAAACCACGAAAAGTCCTGTTATGACACCTATCAGGATGTTGGCAAGTGTGCACACTGGTTAGAGATCTGGAAAAAGGGGGCCTATCAGAATGTTGGCAAGTGTGCACACTGGTTAGAGATCTGGAAAAAGGGGGCCTATCAGAATGTTGGCAAGTGTGCACACTGGTTAGAGATCTGGAAAAAGGGGGCCTATCAGAATGTTGGCAAGTGTGCACACTGGTTAGAGATCTGGAAAAAGGGGGCCTATCAGAATGTTGGCAAGTGTGCACACTGGTTAGAGATCTGGAAAAAGGGGGCCTATCAGAATGTTGGCAAGTGTGCACACTGGTTAGAGATCTGGAAAAAGGGGGCCTATCAGAATGTTGGCAAGTGTGCACACTGGTTAGAGATCTGGAAAAAGGGGGCCTATCAGAATGTTGGCAAGTGTGCACACTGGTTAGAGATCTGGAAAAAGGGGGCCTATCAGAATGTTGGCAAGTGTGCACACTGGTTAGAGATCTGGAAAAAGGGGGCCTATCAGAATGTTGGCAAGTGTGCACACTGGTTAGAGATCTGGAAAAAGGGGGCCTATCAGAATGTTGGCAAGTGTGCACACTGGTTAGAGATCTGGAAAAAGGGGGCCTATCAGAATGTTGGCAAGTGTGCACACTGGTTAGAGATCTGGAAAAAGGGGGCCTATCAGAATGTTGGCAAGTGTGCACACTGGTTAGAGATCTGGAAAAAGGGGGCCTATCAGAATGTTGGCAAGTGTGCACACTGGTTAGAGATCTGGAAAAAGGGGGCCTATCAGAATGTTGGCAAGTGTGCACACTGGTTAGAGATCTGGAAAAAGGGGGCCTATCAGAATGTTGGCAAGTGTGCACACTGGTTAGAGATCTGGAAAAAGGGGGCCTATCAGAATGTTGGCAAGTGTGCACACTGGTTAGAGATCTGGAAAAAGGGGGCCTATCAGAATGTTGGCAAGTGTGCACACTGGTTAGAGATCTGGAAAAAGGGGGCCTATCAGAATGTTGGCAAGTGTGCACACTGGTTAGAGATCTGGAAAAAGGGGGCCTATCAGAATGTTGGCAAGTGTGCACACTGGTTAGAGATCTGGAAAAAGGGGGCCTATCAGAATGTTGGCAAGTGTGCACACTGGTTAGAGATCTGGAAAAAGGGGGCCTATCAGAATGTTGGCAAGTGTGCACACTGGTTAGAGATCTGGAAAAAGGGGGCCTATCAGAATGTTGGCAAGTGTGCACACTGGTTAGAGATCTGGAAAAAGGGGGCCTATCAGAATGTTGGCAAGTGTGCACACTGGTTAGAGATCTGGAAAAAGGGGGCCTATCAGAATGTTGGCAAGTGTGCACACTGGTTAGAGATCTGGAAAAAGGGGGCCTATCAGAATGTTGGCAAGTGTGCACACTGGTTAGAGATCTGGAAAAAGGGGGCCTATCAGAATGTTGGCAAGTGTGCACACTGGTTAGAGATCTGGAAAAAGGGGGCCTATCAGAATGTTGGCAAGTGTGCACACTGGTTAGAGATCTGGAAAAAGGGGGCCTATCAGAATGCTGGCAAGTGTGCACACTGGTTAGAGATCTGGAAAGGAACCTTTCAGATAGGATATTTTTCAGCGTCCCCAAGTTCTGTGTGTGTATTTTATATGATGTAATTTTTTTTTTTATTTGATCATCATATGCTTTGTTTTTCATAAAGAAAACATGTTTTTAAAAATTTTATTTTGAGATTAAAAACTGTAATTTAGAAAATACATTTTACCCACCAAAATACTACACTAAAAGGTTTTTTTTACTTCACTCAAAATAGAAAACCATATTTTTTATACACTGAAATGTCAGATTTTAGTTATTGAAATTAGGAATTTTTATTTACCATTTATCATTAGCCCTTAATATATGGCATGAAACTGACCACACATAATTGATAGGCTGTCACATCTTTGATGATTCACTATTATGGATGCCTACCAGTCTTAGTGAGCTGTGGCTTGCCACTGAGAATAGTTGTGTTCAGCACTAATGTAGCTATTTTTTTCTAGGTTTTGTGGATCCTTAATCTTTGTAATGTGTAAATGAATATTTAAATTTATTACAAACTATAAGTAACAAAAATTCTGGAATTGGAANACTTAATCTTTGTAATGTGTAAATGAATATTTAAATTTATTACAAACTATAAGTAACAAAAATTCTGGAATTGGAATTTAAAGTAAAATAACTAATTTGGTTTTTTTAATTTTATGGAAACAGAAATTTTTTTTGTTTGCAGGACCTCAGCTAATTGCTGTTAAGGAATACATACTTGCTGCTCAGGTGTTCATCACTGCTGACCTTGTTAAAGAAGCAATTGATTCTTTCATAATTGCTGAAGAATGGAGCAAGGCTAAGAGAGTTGCAAGAGAACTAGAACCTGAGTGAGTATAACCATCCTTTTAATAAGATGAAGACACTTATGCTGAGTTTACTGTGTTTACATGGGAGTTAATAATCGTGAAAATAATCTGTCTAAATAATTCCTTAAGAACCATAAGAAAAATTTTGTTAAAACCCCAATATAAAAAAATTGGGGCACTATTATGTGAGTCATTGGTTAGATACTTGATAAATTAATAATATTAACATCACCTGTTTGCTGTGTAACCAACATTAATTATGTTCCTGGTTAACACTGGACATCCATTCCCTGTAAACAGTGCATATTTCCCATAATTTTTTTGTTTAAGCAAACGTCCGGTAACGTCCATCCATTTGGCCATTGCTTGGCAGTCAGCTTAATGTGATTTTGCTTCCTCCCCTTACAGGTCATGTGAGCATGGAGGAAATGCTTTGTTATCTTCAGTTATATATGGGCACCCTCAGCAGTTGCTCTGCAATATATTACTTCCTCCCCTTGAATGCCTGATGGAAGGGAAACTCGTCTAGCAAGTAGCGTAGTGGTCTCACTTCCTTCACTTCCACACCTGGAAAGAGGGGAAGTTGATTCCTAGCAAGCGGTGCGGCATCCGTGTGTCTTCCCTCTCTTTGCAGTTTGGTGGGAGGCTGAAAGCCTTCATGTGCCAGGTCAAAATTGCTTCCTTTGTGTGGGGGACAAAAACACTTCTGTCATTCTTGGTTACCTTCAGCTGTAACTTGCCTCAAGCCTGAACCACTTTTATTTGTCCCCTCCATGCTTTNTTCTGTCATTCTTGGTTACCTTCAGCTGTAACTTGCCTCAAGCCTGAACCACTTTTATTTGTCCCCTCCATGCTTTGTCACTCTCCTTGTGAATTTGTTTGTGGAGGGGCATCGAGAATAAGGCATTTTCCTATGTGTTCTAACTTTGCTGCAGAGCTGAAAAGACTGCAACTTCTAGTAGGTTATCTTTTTAGCATTTAAAAATTATGGTGCAACCGTTGTGCATTTGTAACCATTTAACATTGAAATACAGTATTTGACATATTGGTGCTTAGAAATTATATGTATTGTCCATTCATGTTTACTTCCAACATTACTAAAGCACTGCTAAAGTAATACTTTTGGACTACTAATTGAGTATCCTTCCACCTCATGTAAATTAAACTTAACTCTAGAAAAAACACCAATGGGACAATGCACTGTATTTGTGTGCTGGACAGTTTCAAACATTAGTATTTATCATAAGTAACAATGAAATGTGTTTCCAACAAAGTTACCTGAAAACCTAAATGTGTTTGTAAGAAACTTCATCATGATACCTGAAAAAAGGATCCTTATTTTGAAATTTGGACCAATTCTGATACCCCTAACCCTATATGCAAAACATTGCATCAAAATTTTACTTAGGTAGTTTTTGCATGGTTTTAGCTGCAAAATTACAGTCAAATGGTTCCCATGAATTAATTCATAAAATCTACATGCTTCTAAAATAAAATTTGACTTCTTTTGATTGACGTTGACCCTAAAAAACTCAAAAATTTCATTATTGCATCATTGTTCAATCATTTCTATGGTGAAAATTGTAACGTCGTGGACATATTGTGCTATACACAGAATTTTAATGATTTGTTTATTAATGCAACTTCAAGATGTTATTTTTATTTCCTGTATGTTATTTTCATTTGGCACAGTAATTATGTTATTTATTATGTAAATTAACTGCTTGCATATCTGGTGTACAACCTTGCTTCCGACGTTTTTTCCCCCAGTATTTGAGGCTTTATTGTTAAAATGTGATTACATATTTATGATTAAAAGTACTGTCCATCGCTAGCCACTACTTTGTCCCATTTTCTAGCAATTTTCGGATACTATCTCAAAAAAACGATACATCTGTTGAGGCGACCAACGAATCTGTCCATTTTTTGACCTCTTCATACGAGTAGAAATGCTGATCGGCTAGGCCGTGTGCAATCGATCAAAACAAATGGTAGTCGGATGGAGCAACGTCTGGAGAGTATGGCGGGTGGTGTACGACCTCCTATTTTAGCATTCCCACCTATGTCTTGACCGGTCTTGCATTGTCATGCTGGAGGATAACTTTGTTGTGNCGACCTCCTATTTTAGCATTCCCACCTATGTCTTGACCGGTCTTGCATTGTCATGCTGGAGGATAACTTTGTTGTGTCTCTCTTTGTACTGTGGCTGTTTCTCCTTCAAAGCTCGGCTCAAACACATCAATTACGATCGATACCGATCCCATGTGATGGTTTCACTCGGTTTCAACAGCTCATAAGATACCACACCGAGGTGACCTTGGTGCCGTGCATATTCAGTCTGGCCGTCGACGTGGAGGCATGTCCAGGCATTCCCCATGGTTCTCTGCGCTTGGGATTATCGTAGTGGACCCAGTTTTCGTTGCCGGTNTGGAGGCATGTCCAGGCATTCCCCATGGTTCTCTGCGCTTGGGATTATCGTAGTGGACCCAGTTTTCGTTGCCGGTTACAATGCAATGTTGAAACCCCTTCCAAGTCTATCTTTGAAGCAGCTGTTCACAAGCAAAGAAACGCTGTTCAACATCTCTCGGTTGCAACTCGTACGGAACCTAATTTCCTTGCTTCTGAATCATTCCCATAGCTTTGAGGCNCGTTCAACATCTCTCGGTTGCAACTCGTACGGAACCTAATTTCCTTGCTTCTGAATCATTCCCATAGCTTTGAGGCGTTTTGAAATGGCTTGTTGCGTCACTCCCAATGATTCTGCCAATTCTTCTTGCGTTTGGCACGAGTCTTCATTAAGTAATACCTCCAATTCGGAATCTTCAAAACATTTCTCTCTTCCACCGCCATGCCGGTCCTAGACGTCAAAATCACCACTCTTAAAGCGTTGAAACCACTCACGACACGTTCATTCACTAAGAGCAGCATCACCGTACATTTTCTTGAAATGGAAGCAGAAAATCAACAATTCCAGCACATGCCGAGCATTTTGCCCGAAAACTGACATCTTCGCTCAAGAATAAATTTATGATGCAAACACAAATTCACTGATGTGGTGATGTCGTTATGTTGACAGATGTCCAAGCTTACCGTGTGACATTATTGATCTACATATTCCCACCAGCACTTAACACTGCAGCCATCGATCAAAAAACGGCGGAAGCAAAGTTGTACACCTGATAATTTTTTGATTTATTTTGTTTTGGCAACATTTTTATAAGTCTTTCCAGCCTTTTGTAATGTAATTTTGTTTAGAAGGCCTTAGTTACTGAGCAGTTGTTGATCTGTTTTCATGGCAACTAAGTGGCGTGATGTATAATTTTTGCCTCTAGCATTCTCGTGATTGATTGATTTTTGAAGGTGTTTTAAGTTAAGCCTTTTTGAATAGTTTTTAGCCATCTTGGTTTCTGATAGCAGGATTCTGACCAACGTGGGTTCAGCCTGAAAGCTTTTTAATCAATTTTTGAGGTAATTTCTTGAGTTTGCACCTGTAAACAAGCCATCTTGATACAGACAAAGATGCATGAGCTAAGCTAAGGAGAAGCAGGCCTGTGTGGTCGTCATCCGCGTAATTTTACAGGTATTAGGAAGTCAAACTACTGCCTTCTGTTAGAGTACTGGAACTGTATGTGCACTTTAGGTCTGAGAGCCTAGTTAAGGGAAGACCTCAAGATGATGTCCTGCAACATTCAGGGGAATTCTCCTGCCAAGAACCAGATCTAGATTGTAACACATTAAATATTGATTCAGCTAAGTCACAGATCACTATTTATGAAGCAGAGATACCTTTAAATTTCAACAGAACATTGTGGTAATGCCATGTTGTATTTAACCTGAACTGACCCCTACTAGTTTTTAACCACGGACACCCTGGCATAGATTTTTAGCTACACTTTGAGCTAGTCTGGAAAAGAGACACTATACAATAATTTTTTTAAAGGTCATATTTAATTTGCCAGGTCTAAAACCAATGAAGTATTCCCATTCACGAGAGGGGCTAATGTTGCCGAGGCCAATAATTGAATATTGATTGAAAACTGGGTCCACATATTGTGTCAGAAATAATTATTAATGTGATTTTGCACAATATTGGATTCTACATTCTTATTTGCAAGTACTAGTAAGAAGATCACAAATTAAATATTACACATTTCCTGAAACGTCTTTGCTGTGTTATGCTTTCAGTAAAACATTTGTATTTTCTTAGTGCTATCACTGTTTGTAGTATTGAGTGGTGCAGTATTGTTTTGTGTGTATTACACTGTTACACTATCTCTGCATCTCCCACATATCTCACACACAGCTACATTAGTTCACACTACACACCACTTTTCATAAGAATTTGGCCGCAGCAAAGTAGGGTGATCTACACCTCACATCTCCCTACTTTACTCATCACTTTACATATTACAAAATATATTTTGTTTTGATGAAATATTACTTTGTTTAAATATACTTATGCCTTCTGAGAGAAATTATACTCTATACCTACATATAGATCTTCCCCTTATTGCCAAACAAATGCCTAAACACAGGGCACCACGAAGAGAGGATTTATTGTTTAAATGTTAACTTATTATCACAAGTACATTACCGGGTCCTTTGTAGGCTTTATACACGTAATAAATAAGAGTCCTAATCCAGTTACAATTAGCATGACNATCTCACACACAGCTACATTAGTTCACACTACACACCACTTTTCATAAGAATTTGGCCGCAGCAAAGTAGGGTGATATACACCTCACATCTCCCTACTTTACTCATCACTTTACATATTACAAAATATATTTTGTTTTGATGAAATATTACTTTGTTTAAATATACTTATGCCTTCTGAGAGAAATTATACTCTATACCTACATATAGATCTTCCCCTTATTGCCAAAAAAATGCCTAAACACAGGGCACCACGCAAGTTTTAGCCAGCTTTAACTTTATTTTTGCTGGCTTCTTGCAGGAAAAAGAGAGGATTTATTGTTTAAATGTTTACTTATTATCACAGGTACATTACCGGGTCCTTTGTAGGCTTTATACACGTAATAAATAAGAGTCCTAATCCAGTTACAATTAGCATGACTNGTACATTACCGGGTCCTTTGTAGGCTTTATACACGTAATAAATAAGAGTCCTAATCCAGTTACAATTAGCATGACTTCCTTCGCTCTGTTGTCCGAACGAGCCATGCAACATGACCAAGCGACTTTGCCAAGGTGACATGAGATGGGAAGGCGGCTGTCATGCCCCCTCTCCGGCGGCAGAGCTGGGTGAAAATTCTCCCGATTGATACTGCTGGCACCTAGCAACCAGCAGACCATGGAGCAAACATTGTTTTCCATGTACTTGTAGACTGATGGGCAACGTATTTATTAACAGATTTAAGGCACAGTTAAAGAATAGCACATTATCTTACACTGGACCAATTACACAAGAATATGAGTAAATAGTACATATTGTTACACGTTGTCAGGGGCGCATCCAAGTTCATGATAGATGAAGGTTTTAAAATAAAATAGCAAAATTTCATTTTTGGTATTTGTAATGCCATTAAAATAAACATAATGTTATTTACAACATTAAACTACCTATTTCTATTATTAACTCTGGTTCTTCTCAGTGAGCGCAATATTTAATGCCACACTCAATTCTTATTAAAGTCTTTACCACTGTCTCTATTAAGTCACTTATTCCACACTTATTATTTACATATATTTAGAGACATTTGTTTGTAATAAAAATTTTTGATAGATTTCATCAATTTTTTTAGTTTATTTCGGTGCATGTTTTGTTGATTTTAGATTCATTTCGTCAAAAATTTTGCTAAAATTTGTCTGAGAAAAAAATGGTTTGGTAATATCAGAAAAATAAAATTGTATATATTTGGTTAAAAAATGCTAGCGTTCGCACATATTTCATATTGCAACAAACTTTGGCTACTTTGGTGATGGCACAAAAATAAAATTACAAATATTTAATCAGAAAACGCAAGCACTGTGATTAATTCCATATTGCTTGGCTTAAGGTTTGTCCTTCTGTCAGTCATTATATTCCCACCATACAGTGAGAAACTCCTTTCAGTGTCTACATTGCTGACTGGAATCCATACTGATTTCACTGCAGCATTAAGAAAGTCAGAAAAATCACACTTCAGCGAAAGCAAACAATATCAACATCTTGATCATTTTGAAACATGTTAACTACAGATCCCTGAACAAAAGATATGGTTGCAAACTCTCAGATGAAAGCTCACACAAGACAGGTATTTTTTTCATTGCATCACATATTTCATGGTCTTTTAAAGACAATTTTAGAATATTTCTTGGATCAAAGAGTTTACCAAGACATTCAATGAATTCCCTACCACTGTCNAAGACAATTTTAGAATATTTCTTGGATCAAAGAGTTTACCAAGACATTCAATGAATTCCCTACCACTGTCAGACTCGATTAAATCATTTAATTTTTTGAGACTCCTCTCACCGACCAATTTTAACTATGAAGTCAAATGTGACTGACTGTTTGGAAAGCTTTGAAAGTACATCTGTTTTCTGGAGAAAAAAAAACCCTCATCTTTTAGCAATTCAAAAATTTTTTTCAGGTCACTACATTGTGAGGAGAGAGTTACTGCCACTGGTGCACTAGAATTTTCCAAAAGTTCAAGTAATTTACATCTTGTATAACAGTGCTCTACTAGAGCTATCACATTTGTATACTACCAACAAGATTACATTAATTATGCAATGAAAAGTGAAAAGGGTCAAAATGCAAACGAAAATTAGTTTGTCACCAAGATCAGTTTATTTCCTAAACATAGCGGTATCACTTCAGTGGCGATGTTTTCAAAACATTGATTGTGTCAACTTTCCGATCCCGACTACATATTGAATCGATTTATCGAATTAGTGTCTTAAGCATGTGGATTTACAACAGAAATGTACCTATTTTGATGTGTATAAGCTGCGTGCGCCTATAGGCCCACCATAAATTTTTGATGAGAAATTAGGGATATAATGTATTCACGGTAACTTCAAGATTTTCTGAAGCCCTGCTAAAGATCTACTTTCCAGCCCATTTCGTATCCTTCTGCCAAAGGGTAAACAAACATTGCCATGTGGCAGTCACATGGCAATGTTTACATTCCACTGTTTGTGAGTACATGTGTTCGTACATGCACGTACCCATCATAAAAGTAATGTATATATTATTAATGGATATTCCACAAGCGTAAAGTTTTTAATCTTGAGGATTTCACACAAAAGAATATGTGATGCAAACGAAAAACATTTCATTATATAAACCCAAAATGTGAGTATTAAAAATGAGATGTTTCGTGTGCGTGTCTGTCTCTCTCTCTCTCTCTCTCTCTCTCTCTCTCTGTGTGTGTGTGTGTGTGTGTATATATAGGTTTGATTTTGACTGGGGGATTGGGTGGGGGAGAAAAACTTTCACTTTGATTACATATTATAGACACAATACTTTGCAATGAAATGTGTCAACATTCAAGGAGTCCATCCAACAACATTAACATGGCAACGCCAATCTCTCATAAGCCCCCGGATGGCCGTGCTGTAGAGAATTTGTGCGATTCTTGTTTAACCTAATATTTCATTTATCGGTTTTTTTATACTAATATCAGCTCTTTATTATTTGATTTTTCATAACGTATGACTTTAATTTGTGCTAACCTTCTCGTACAGATTCCTTTTGCTTTTGAAATCTGTATAAGAGATTACTCATAGCGCGTTCTAACGTGTTTAATATTTTTCCAATTTATTTCAGGTTTGCTTAAAATTTTATTTACTGTAGTTTTTGTGTGCAGTCATGAGTTCTAGCAAGGTGAATAAAAGAGAAGTCACCAACGCCAACAGGACATCATTAACCTCACCGAATCGTTGTATTCACTAATTAGCTGAGGGGAAATGAAACCCTGCAACGTCGCGGAAAGAGCGGCAGAAATGTTGAAACTCTCCAGATCTACAGTGCTAAGGTATGTTAAAATATCTGTAGTATTAACCATTGCGTTTGCAAGTTGTGTGTGTTAAGATCAATTACGTTGGCCCACGAAATGTGTTTACAAGAACATAAAGAAAATTTGTTAATAACTTGATAACGTCGTCGAACGTTGTCTACGTGTATTTTTAACGTTTTATTTTGGTAATTATTAAGTTTATAGGGTTTCCTGTAAAAATAAAAATAATTCATTGAAAATCTTATATTTCCACTCTGCTAATGATGCAGAACACGAATATACGAGGGGCATTAACGTCCGACTAATTTCGTAATATGTGCCCACCTAACCTAACAGAACCTAACCCCACGATGAGTGAATCACTATTTTACATTTTTTAACTAACCTAGGATTGTAGGGTTATATAGTAACCAATACCTGCCACCTATTAAACTAACCTAAACTAACACACGGCAGAGCATATCACATTGTCACACATCATTTGTAAACAAACCCTTGTATGTTTTTGGTATCAGTAACTGTAGTTGACCCAGTAACTGAATTATGGTCCTTTTTAAATTATGCAAATTAGGTTGGCTATGTAGCACTGAAAGTGAAAAATATGACACTGATAATTTACAATAACTAAAAGACAATGGCTGTAGAACAGTGGTGTTGGGGAAATGCATTAATACACAATTGTTTTCTTAAAAGATTATGACTGCGATTTCATCGATTACGATGTCCTCTCATGTTTAGTGAAGTGATACAGATATGTTTAATAGTAGGGGAAGTTCCAGTTATATCGACTGTAATCTATTTAGTGACGTATAACAATGGCAATTAATGCCGCAATGTAACTTATAAATACAAAACAAGCTCCTTCTTCAGAATCTTAAAATGCACCATCTCTCCATAACCTATATAAAATTAATTGACTATAACAAACTCACTATAGAGGCAATTTTCCTTACCATTGTCAGTTGTCTTTATAATAAATTTCCACTGTATATATTGGGTTGTTTATGAAGAATCCCTCGCAGGGGTACACAAATTCCAACACAAAGTAGTTTTTATTTTTAATTACACATTGTAATACCACCTTTTGGTTAGGTGATTCATACACTCACATTTGAGTCTATATAACCCTACAATCCTAGGTTAGTGTAAAACCCAACAATCCTAGGTTAGTTTAAAAATGTAAAATAGTGATTCACCCATCGTGGGGATAGGTTCTGTTAGGTTAGGTGGGCACATGTTACGAAATTAGTCGGACGTTAATGCCCGTCGTATATTCGTGTTCTGCATCATTAGTGGAGTGGAAATATACCATTTTCCGTGAAATTATTGTTATTTTTTTTACAGAAAAGCCCCCTAAACTTAATAATTACCCAAATAAAACGTTAAAAAGACACGTAGACAACGTTCGACGATGTTATCAAGTTATTAACAAATTTTCTTTATGTTCTTGTAAACACATTTCGTAGGCCAACATAATTGACCTTAGCACACACAACTTGCAAACGCAATGGTTAATACTACATATATTTTAACATACCTTAGAACTGTGGATCTGAAGCGTTTCAACATTTCTGCCGCTCTTTCCGCGACGTTGCAGGGTTTCATTTCCCCTCGCCTAATTAGGGAATACAACGATTCGGTGAGGTTAATGATGTCCTGTTGGCGTTGGTGACTTATCTTTTATTCACCTTGCTAGAACTCATGACTGCACACAAAAACTACCGCAACATATAACGTAAAATACAATAAATAAAATTTTAAGCAAACCTGAAATAAATTTAAAAAATATTAAACACGTGAGAACGCACTACGAGTAATCTCTTATACAGGTATCAAAAACGAAAGAAATCGGCACAACGAGAAATAATAAAGAGAGCATATTAGTAAAAAAAAAATTAAACCAGTAAATTAATTATTATTGGTTAAACAAGATAATCGCACCATTTCTCTGGCACGTGTGTCGACCACATCTCGCCAACAACACACGGAACGAAGGTTTGTAAACAAATGGCCGCTCTACTTTCACTTTGAGCGTGATTTTGTGAGTATGCAAGAAACATTGAAATCAAAGTACGTTAGCATCACGTCATTAATAATTGGCATAATAAGATACAAGTCTTTTCGAAATCCATTTGTAAGTGATAAATTAACAATTACATTAAAACTTTAGAACTATTTCCTCTCTTTGTGCTGGCAACCTAACGGCATAACTGTATCCGCGCTCGCCGCTGTTTGTAATGTTATATGCATGTGGCTAACGGCTAGGGTGATTTTTCAAAGGTTCTTTTCAAAAGTATCGAAGATACCGTGAATGGATTATAATTAATATTTCACGTATAGGCCACACTGAATTTTTGTATTCCTGTAATTATTGTTAAGTTACGATTCCGTACAAACATGGCGTCTATCAATGTGCACTTGTAATGCGGCAGCGGGCGTGCGAACTACGTATATTTGTCTTGTACAGCAGCGAAATGTTCTCATGTACATCATCTATGGCCGAGCTCCAACATGTTTACATTTTACGCGTCCGGGATGGTTATATATTTTATGAATGTGAGTTAAAAAATTATTGCACAAGTGAAAAGCTATTAATTTTTTTTTTGACTTCCTTAGAAACTAGGTTAAAATATTAAATGTGTGATCTATACACACCAAAATACTTTTTTTCTGCACATTTTTTTGTTTTTTGTTGTTTTTCGCTAGGTATGTTATTTTTCGCGAGCCATGCAAAACAGGTGTGTGTACATATATTCAATCAAACTGCCCATTACCATCATTCTAAATGTCTTTCACTCATGCATCCAATCCCATTTCTCCACTGTCCCACAGGTCAGTCTTACTCTCCACTGTACTAATGCTCCTAGACCTTACTCACTGGTCACTGCATTATTGTTTTTAGTTCCGATAGCTCCACGCACCTGGCCTTCATGGCAGTACAAGGCTCCAGACTATTTAAAGGGCCCAGAAGGTTCTTCACCCCACAAGTTGTGTTGAGGGGGAAGGAGGGTGGTGATCAGATAATTTGCACAGTGGCTATCCCAAGTCATTCAATCTTCCAAAGAAGAGAGTGGCACGAGTTCCGATAGTCTTATCGCGGCACATGCTAACTGTGCACACTTTTCCAGTTACCGGTGATGCCCTTCAAACACTGCTTTGCTTACCCTAGGGGGACAGAGTAAGGGAAGCAACACACAGTGGCTGCATGTAACACTGCTCAAGTCTTTTCATCAGAACAGACTTCAGTCGATGTTAGCAACCTTAGGCTTTGCCAGAGAGACTGGACGACAGATCTGAAAGACATTATCATTGCTCTGTTTCAGAATCCTGTATGGACCTTCCCTACATCTCTGTAGCTTTGGGCAGTATCCTCTTCACCTCTGTGAGTTTAACAGTCACGCCATTTGTCCTTGAAATATCTCACCCAGAATTCTCCTGTCATACCACGTCTTGATTCTGTCGCTATTTATTCTGAGGTGCCGTCGAGCAAAAGCATGAATGCCAACTAGTCTGTGATGTTATTTGCTGGCATACTCTGGGGCGACAGCTTTCTCTTCTATCGGCCGATCAAACCACATGTCATTAGAGAGGTGTATCTCTCTACTAAATAGCATCCTAGATGGTGTTATACTTGTAGACTCTTACTGCTGCACGGTAAACAAGGAGAAACAATAGCATCTTTGAATCCCAATACTTTTGGTTGACTGCCACAAAGATCAACAGGTACTGCTCAAGAATGCGGTTAAGCNCAACAGGTACTGCTCAAGAATGCGGTTAAGCTTGACACTACGCCACTCGTCAGGGCGCCAATTTAACTTGACGGCGCTACTGTTGTGCGCCAATTAAACTTGACGCTATTCCCCACCTGTAGCACACAGAGTGGTTCGTAGGGTCTGAGTTAATCCCTCCAGGCACAGACTATAAGGTACCTGGGATTGAGGGTATTTCAATAAGGTAGTCTTTTGACGTTTCACTTAACTGGATAAATATATTGTCTCGAGTTTAAACAAAAACAACATAAAGAAACACTTCCGAGGTGTGGTACTCTATTTTGGCTACTCGTATTAACTGGGGGTGACGTCGTGGTGAAGGGGGGGCTTCTCTGGATGGCGACTTGATACTTAACTACTCTGCTGTTGGTGCTGGTATGTTGTGTGCGGTGGGTGAGCTCCGGTGATGTCGGCGGCCTTAGCAAAGGCCCGCGTTTGGTGCCGTCTCACTGGACTGCTGTTCTACTGATGTACTCATGTACTGAGGTACTGTTGTCGCCGGGGGTCCGATCCCCTGGCCGCACTGGCGCGGCTGCTCTCTCTGTGCAGCGGTATGCAACTGTCTCCTGCTCGAAGGTCTACTGAAGACTCCTAACCCCACCCTCCCCGCAAAGAGGCTTATATGCTGTCCATCCTCTCTCCCTAAGTGTCGGCACATGTCGCCTTGTTGTGGCGAGGGGGCGGTGGTAGGAAACACAACAATGCATTTCAAAAAAACGAGCCCTGGTTCCCTGAAGGTTGGGGGGGGNGCTTGCTAGAGGCATAGGGGGTGAAGGTGGGTGGGGGGTGGGAGGGCTACGCATCAGCGACACGTGTACGGCTTGGAAGCGCGTTTCTGCCTCTGCTTGACCTTTCTCTGCAGTGATTACGATTGCCACGTGTCTCTCTAAGCCCCTACACTGGTTGAAGCTGAAGGGGGGTGGTGGTGGGACAGTGCCACTCTAATACTTCTAATACGTCACACTTCAAGCTTATCAATAGGGAAGGGTCGAATAACAAAAAATATTGGTTCCGGTTCCGGTACCGATTCTACTATTTAAATTTCGGTTCCATTTTGAATACTTGCATTTTGTTTGCAACTTCATTCAACCAATGCAGGTAAAATTCATAAAATGTTTTATTTAACCTACCGAAGAATATAACAATAACAAAGTGTGAAGATAAGATTTAATGTATACTAGCTGTATTTGTATGTATCTGTAAATTTATTTAAGTTTAGTAAATACATAACAAATTATTCTTTTTTTTTTTTTTTTTACATTAATAGATGGTGATTGTGATATGTTTGGAAAATACTTTAACTAAATAACTCCCAGTGCTAAAAGCCCTGACTTTAACCTATGGTCATTAAAAGAATGTCAACAACTCCAGTGGGCTACCTGCTTCCTTTTTCTTTTTGCTTCTTTTACCAGCCGGTTTCCTTTTTCTTTTTGTTTCTTTTGCCTGCCTGTTTCCTTTTTCCTTTTGCTTCTTTTGCCTGCCTGCTTCCTTTTTCCTTTTGCTTCTTTTGCCTGCCTGCTTCCTTTTTCCTTTTGCTTCTTTTGCCTGCCTGCTTCCTTTTTCCTTTTGCTTCTTTTGCCTGCCTGCTTCCTTTTTCTTTGTTTCTTTTATGCAGTGACCTGGTGGTTATTTTGCTGTGTTGGAATGCCACACCTCTAAAAAATTTTTAAAAAAAACGTCGCTTCTTCCCTTCTTCAGCCCCCTTGACTAGGCTGTTCTCTGCCTTACACTGTAACAAAGAAGGCATGGAGAAATGTATCTATTGGCTAGCAATGTTGCTTACAGGGGCGGGCTGAGTGATAGAGACAGAGAAGGGAGAGGACAGTTTAAGACTACCACTCCTTAATTTTTTTTCATGTATGGCACGCACCCCAGAATTTTTTTCCTTTATTTTTGGGGGAAGGGAGCTCTATACATACAGGAGGTAGTTATTTTTGTAAGGAAAGAGTTTTGCAGTAAATTTATTGCTGTGTAGAAACGAGAACCGAGTAGTTGTTGTTAACATAAAACCGGTTCTGAGTCAAACCTCAAGACTCTGTATAAATTGAAACCGAAGAACCGAACCGACCCATCCCTACTTATCGACCATTCCATAGGACTGAGGGTGTGTAGGCCATTTATTGTTACTTCAAACTTTTCTGAAGCCATGCTAAAGTTCTACTTTTGATTAGTGATTACGTATCCTTCTGCTACTTGTAAACATAACCACGGCCATTTGACTTTTACGTTTTAACTGTCAAATACTTTGTTTACTATTTTCAGCTGTTCAAAGAATTCTGTCGTATTTCAAAAACTTTACGTTTAAATGTTCACAATTAAGGCGTATAACAGTATTTAGATCAGCTTTATGACTTTTAAACAATGTCTGTATTGATAATCATTATTATGGTTATTATTTTATGTTGTCAAGATATTTGTGTTATGTATGATATAGCACGTTACATATAATACACGATAATATTTTGCCGCGTCTGTGTTACAACTGTGGGGGAAAGAACTGTAGTATTTAACCTCTTGTTATTGATGCATGTTGGGTTATTTTGTTAGAATGGCCTCAGTCAGAATAAATGTTTTTTTCTTTCTGGGCTTAGTAATTTATTCGTATTGTGGCAAACATTCAAATTACAGAAACGTAAACACATTACACACGTGTGTTTCAAACACCTAGGGCACAGTTACAAAGTTGTGATAAATACACAGACATGACTTTCAAACAATTAGTTTAGTTATAAAAACAGTTCACTGTTAAAACTTATAAATTTTGCACATCCAATATGTGCATTCACACACACTGGTCCAGTATAATGGAGATGCAACCATACCCTTTCACAGCGGTTACGACATACATTGCAGTATATTTATTCCTGCAGTGAAAAAACAGATTTATCACAACATCGTAACTTGGCCAGGTAGGCTTAAAAAACACGGCGTGTACAAACTTGATGTAATAATTTTAAGGATTTTTCTGGGGAAGAAAAATTAACACTTCGTTCAGCAGAAAGCAACTTGCCATTGTTGCTACTTCTGCCAACTTTAGATTTGTAACTGTCCTGCCATATAAATATATTATAATAAGTATTCAAATTTTGAAATCTCGTTTTAATTTTAAATTATGAATTCAAAAATCATTATTTTTGCAGAATTGAAAACGTGCATAGTTTTCCTGCTACTACTAACATTGCGAAACTTCCCGAGTGAGAGATGGGAGAAGGAGGAGAGCTACAAGTTCCACTCTGCCTATTCAAGTTTCTTCCTTGGACAAAAAAATCGCAATGACACTAGTGCCTGTGCACCGTAATTTGCACTGATATTTTTAACTGTAACAATGAAATATGTTTTCATCAGTACTACCTAAAAATTTAAATATATATGCAACGTTTAATTTACAAATAGAATACCAAAAAACTAGGTTAAACATTATTTTAACTGTGAACTATTTCTTACCAGCCGTTGCCAACACATTGCTACTCTTACTGTTTTAATGTTTATTGAATACGCAATAAATATTACAAGTTATAGAAGATACTAAGTTAATGTTTCATTTATTCAAAAATATAATACTTTAAAGTTAATCACAGTGTTATATATTTGTGGTATACAAGTTATTTAAAAAACAGGTTGACATATTACTCCCAAGGTGATTTTTCAAAGGTTTATTTAACAATATACGAAGAAACCATGTCGATTATATGGCTGCAGTCCTAGCCTTCTTCATCCCCAGAATTTTTGTCATTATTACATGTCCAGGACATACAAAGTAAAATGTACTTATTAAATAATTTAAATTAAATTTTTTGTAATGTCCAGAATTTGGTAGCCGGGGTGATGTAAAGGAAGTGGTAACCAGCAGCAGGCTCCTCCTTGGTATTTTCCCAATGCTCTCCAGGTATTAAGTTATGCCAAAGTTGCAATCTGCGAGTATCTGTTCATTTGTTTGCAAGAAGCTTCTTCTTGATCTCCACCTAGGTGCGTACAGTTCACATCCAAGCAATCTGAGATCATTTTCCTGTTTCTTTTTCTCAATTTCCGCTGCTGTTCTTAGTCTGATGTATGGGGGTGCTAAACCTATGAGGTGGTAGATTTTGTTGACAGGAGTTGATTGTAGGCATCCTATCACAATGTGCCCTGTTTCATTCAGGGCAGCGTTAATATTTTTGACATGAGTTCAATTTCTCCATATTGGTGCCAAATATTCTGCTGCAGAGAAACAGCTAGGGCAGATGTACTGAGAACATTTTGTTGCGCTCCCCAGGTGCTACTCATGAGTTTTCAGATGATGTTGTTTCTCCCAGCCTCTCTATTTCTCAAGTGGAATGCACTTACTTTGTTTTTCCAGGATTGGGATTCAAGTGGTTTCTGTCATAATAGTCAGCCAAGCTTTCAAGGGCAGTTTTCAGTTTCCTTTCCATTTCTTCAAAGGGTTTACTTTGTGCAGCTGTCGCTGNTCAGCCAAGCTTTCAAGGGCAGTTTTCAGTTTCCTTTCCATTTCTTCAAAGGGTTTACTTTGTGCAGCTGTCGCTGCATCATCTGCATAATAAAAGTTCTTGTGTCAGCATTGATTGGTTGATTGTTGGTGTATATGTTATGTAACAGTGAGGCCAGTACACCACCTTGTGGAAAGCCATTTTTCTGGATCTGTCATACTCTTTTTTGTTGCGTAAGGTAACACAAATTGCTTAAATTGTACTAGGCACTNGGCCATTTTTCTGGATCTGTCATACTCTTTTTTGTTGCGTAAGGTAACACAAATTGCTTAAATTGTACTAGGCACTGGATGAATTGTGTTAAGTGGTAGTCCCTTATGATGTTATATCTTCCTGATCAACAATTTTTGGTTGACTGTGTCATATGCTGCGGTAAGATCCATGAATGCCACACCTGTAATCTGCCCTCTTTCATATCCGTTCTCTGTGTGCTGGGTCAGGTTTAGGATTTACCCACAGCATGATCTTCCCAGGCGAAAGCCTGCTTGTTCTTTAATGAGTTTTTTGTCAACATATTCTGAAATGTGGTTGAGGATCATTCCCGTCAAGACTTTATAGAGATGGCAGAGAAGTGACACTGGATTAAAGTTTTTTGGATCTGTTCATTTTTTTCTAGACTTCAGTAAGGTAACAACTTTGGATTTGTGTCATATCTTTGGAATCTGCAATTTTGCAACACATCTGTTCATCAAATTTAGGACCCACTGTCTGGTTTCAGGACCAAACATTTTTATCTGTTCTGTTCACAGATCATCTAATCTTGCATTATTATTATTATTATTCATCAATTGAATAACAACTTCCAGTTCCTTCAAGGTGAAAGTGGTATCAAGGTATTCATTATCTTTTGCATGTCTGTGGAGCTTCCTGTGTTCAGATCTTGTTTTAGTTTTTCCATTAATCAATAGTTGGTGTGCTATTTGGGCAGGTGTTACTTTAAAAAGACCAGAAGGAGCAGCTGTGGGGTTGTTGTTGAAATTCTTCAGGAGTTTCCATGCTTTATGGCTGTTCTGTTTCATATCTAACTATGCTACTAGTTAAAGTTGATACAGTATACAGGAGATATTCATCTGTCGGAATTGTTTCTTCTGAGAAAGGGTCTTCTTGGAAGAGATGTTCTTACCTCTCTAGGAGAGTCTTTGATTCTCGGTCAAGTCCTTGAATATAGGACGTTCTACAGCCCCGGTAAGTACAATCTAACCTCGATGGTACAGACTCTCACGGTTCCCCAAAATTTGTCTGTACAACCAGGTTGTCTGTATGAACTGAAAAGGCCAAATTTTGACCCATGTGGCCCTCCTTAAACATGAAAATTGCATCCAAACATTTTACATTTTGCTAACTGGGTACATGAAGTCTTGTTCACATGTCTCGGACTGAAAAATTATACATTTTTATTGATGAAATGGAAATTTTTTCCTTTGTGCTTACAATCTGGCATTTATGAAGTTAGGTGATAAAGTAAGTTGTATTGCCACGGAAAATACAATGCATTAGGAGTGTGTGCACTTTTTTCTTTAGCTTTGGTTAACACACAGCAGTAGCATTACATATTTTCCGCCTATAATGACATGTAAAACAAGGGAATATGCCGCATCGAAACACTTGTGCACTGTAGACAGTTTCTCTGCTCACTTTTTAAAACACGGCAGTGGTATTATTAAATCAAGTATATTCCTTTTAATGACATACAGAAAGGAGGGAGAGAACATTTATAAAAACATTATAAAATCATTGCGAGTGCATACCTGCATTCATCTTCTGGGTTAATGGTCTGCCTCTTACTTCCCTTAGTGTTAGAATTGCAATCCAAAAAAGTGTCCAAAAGTAGCATAGGTCAACAACTGTAGCAAAATAAATTTTTAAAAAGTTTCAGAAATGGAAATCCAAATCGTAGTCAGTGAAGAAAAGCCAAAAAGCTGAGTTATTACAACAATAGACAGTCGAAAACATAAGTAACAACAAGCAAACTTCTCACGAATAATAGTAACGGAAACAAGATAGGTTAAACAGGCAAGCCAAGGTATAAAAAGGATGGTAAAAAGTAGAGTTCTGTTTTTTTTTTTTTTTTTTTTTTTTTTTTTTNTTTTTTTGCCGGCTGGCGCTGCTATCACGGGGCGGGGCGTGGAATGTGTCCCTCTGCACATGTGTTTCTCAGCAGACAAGTACAGCATGGGAAAGAGAATTGCACCAGCGGAGGCAGCACTGTAGAACAGCTGTCAGGTCAATGACCTTGCTTGCGCGCTGTGTGTTAGTGACAATAAATTTTAATGAATTTCTACCTTTTTTTAATTTTCACTATGCGATGCATCATGCGAGGGTAGAATCCATACAACCCATATTATATTTTAATGTTGCAGCTTTCAAATGTGTTTTAATATATGTTCACGAAAATGTTTTTGTTTTTAAAATTTGTTGACCAATTTTTTTTATATTTTTCACGGTTCTCGAAAATCTTTCTGTACAAATGAGATGTTGTACCGATTAGGTTTGAGTGTGTGTCTGCGTTAAACTGTTCCTATTACTTCAACGAACGGACTTCTTATAATTCTCTGGAACAGGGTCAATATTTAAAACCTCGTTTTCAAGTTCTTGAGTAAAGTCCTCCCAATGTTCTCACTCAAAATTAAATTGCCTCTTGAACGGAACAATTTCTGGCTTCACAACTGTTTCTACAGTACAGATAAGGGGTCAATGTTGTGTTCGTGGAAAGGTTCTGCAACATCCTTCCTCACCTGATGGGCAATATGTTCACTTACAAAAATATTATCTGGATTGTATCTACTGAGCCATCTATTACTGTTGAAGGAAGATGGCATCTTCGGGTCATGTATTTGATTCAGTCCCATTCTTCCAAGTATTCTCCACTTTGGTCTGTTTCCCTGTAACGCCAGGATGTTCTGTGACAGTTGAAGTCACCCATGGCCAGTTTTGTTGGTTGGGAGTGGAAGTTAATTGTTTCCTTGAAATTGAACTCGACGTTTGGAGGTTTGTACACGGATGTCACTGTGCACAATTGGATTTTGGCACTCAGGATTTCTGTGTCTCCTTCGGATGTTAAGTCTGTGGACAAAATGTGATGGCCTCGTCTAGAAAATACTGCACTGCCATACTGTGAAATTGGTCTTTCAATGACTAAGTTCATCCCATTAATCTTCTGTTTTCGATCATTGAGACCTCTGTGGGTCTCTTGTATAAGTAGTAAGTCACAGACTGTATTTTTGCAGATGTCCGGTAGTAAGGTTTCTTTTACAGATTAAATTCTTTCTATATTAATTTAAATCACTAGCAGAGCTGGCTTTAAAAAAGCTGTTTTGATTCAGATCGCTTTGTATCCTGGTGGTGAAAGGATCTGCCGTTGGGGTGAGTCCCAACATTGCCCAAGGTATGGCTGATCACTGATAATTTCATTTTGTTTATTGGCAAAATTATACAATTTGCGATCATTCGGAGAGACTCCTACCTCGTACCACAGAGTCTTTGTTACATCTTGGAAACTAGTAGCTTCAAATTGTTGTTTCTGTTCCGAATGTATTTCTATTGGCACTTAAAACCTCGAGAAGACATGCTCTTTGAGAGCATCAGTCACAACACTTGCTTCATGGTTTGGAAGGGGAATGACCTCAAGCCACTTACCAAATTAATCTTTGTCCACCAGTGGATACTGATTACCTCTCTCTGTGGCAGGCAATAGTCCCAGAATATCAACTGCCATCCTCTTGAATGGGGCTCCAACATTGTATTTTTGAAGGTGACCTTGTCCCCTAAGTCCTTGGTCCTTTCCTCGCAGCACAGAACATTCAGCACCACTTCTCAAACGGCACAGCTTCTTCTCAACACCCCCAGCAATGAAGCCAGTAGAATCTAAGTCTAACTCTGCTGAGGTTTTTGTTAACACCAAAGTTTTAATTGGCTACAGTACTATGAAGTTACTTTAATACTTGGATGCAAAGTGGGATCATTCAGCTGATCTTTCTTAATACCCTCATCACTACATGATGGTGACCCATCACAAGATACAGAACCTGGATATCTTGTCCTTTGTACCATCAATGATTCACCACCCTTTTCTTCCTGGTGTTTACAATGATTACAAAATGGTTCATATGGCCTCCTAGAAAGTGCATCTGCTTTGCTGTGAAGGCATCCACATCCGTGCTGTATTTCAAGGTTGTATTGTTGAAGATGCTGTATCCATCATGCTATTCAAACTTCGGGGTTCTTGAAATTTAGTTGCTAGCATAGTGAAGCATGGTTGGTTCTTAGAATAAGATGTCTTCCATAAAGGTAGGGGTGGAAGTATGAAATTGCCTTCATCACAGCCAGAAGCTCCCTGCTTGTCACACAGTAATTTCTCTCAGCCATGTGGTCTCTCCTTCCCATCCTGAATCTGAGATAACACAGTTCCAATGCCTACATCAATAGCATTAGTATCCAGAATGAACAAGCCTTCACTGTTCAGGAAACCCAGGACTGCATGAGATAACAGAATTTTCTTTAACTTGCTAAACGCACTTCACCTTCAGTGGTCCAATGAAATTTCCATTTTCTTCAGTCAGTTCATGCAGTGGCTTGGCAATCATGGCAAACCCAAGCATGAGGGTTGTTCGGAAAGTAAGGTCCAATTTCTTAAATGACATAAACCATCACAGATTTTTTCAAAAAACTTTTTTTATTTAATTCCTTGCATGTTTCTCTATTTTTCTACATAGTGTCCATATTTGTTTAAACATTTGTCATAACGTTCTACAAGCTTTTGTGTGCCTAAGTCATATACGTCTGCCGCATGTGAGGATAACCAGTCTGTAACTGCTTCTTTCACCTCATCATCTGTGGCGAAGCGCTTGTCGCAGAGAAACGCCTTTATGATATTGGTCCAAAAAATCAAGAGCACAAGCCATTCTTTTCGTTTGTTGTTCCTCAGTAAGCAGCCTGGGAACCCAACATGCGCACAATTTGGGAAATTGCAAATTTTCAGAGACAGTTTTGTGCAAAAAAACCTGGTGTGATCCCTGTCGCAACCAATTTTCCGCGTGAGCCAAACTGCGCCAGAAATAAACAATTTTATTTCCAGAACATACTCAAAAAGAAAAAACATCTACAAACATTCTGATAGCCCTTATAACTTATCCCTGATGCAACTCAACTACAACTTTAGAAAAAAAAACTCATGGCAATACACATACTAACATGGCCAAAACATCTGAAATACTGAAAAACAATTGCAGTCCCTCGCAAAACAAAAGAAAATTAACTAAATGTTCCTGTTAAATTAGTTTTAACAGCACCATTACAATACCCTCAATTGCATCATGTGTAATTATCATGGTGGTTGCTTTATGGTCCTGTATCCATGCAATGACATGCTACATTAGTCATTTGGTCCACAGGAGAAGGCATCCCAATTCCTCTGCAGTAATTCAGTCAGCCTTTTCCAGTTGGCAACTTAGAATCAAGGTACATGCTGGTTTATGTGTGTTTGATTGAGCAATCAATAAAACAGGTATAAATACAACTTGGTCGAGTTGTCTCTTCCAGCACTCTGTATCTCCCACACCTCGCTCCCGTCATTTCCTATTTTCGTCACCAGTCCTATTAAGACTCTTCTAGGGATAGCCATGAGCCAAACTCCAATCCTTTTCTCTTCTATTGATAACTGTTTCAAAGTGCAGCTTAGGAAGCCTCCCTTCCTAGGCCTCACTAGAGCAGTTGTTTCTTGGACTATCGCCTCTCCGGCAGATACCTGAGTCTGCTAGCAACGTTTTGCTCGCCAGGTCACCTGTTTGGAAACGATAGGCCAACCCTTAAGGAGTCCCACTCTCCTTGACACCTGGATTCGCTAGCGACGTTTTGCTTGCCAGGGTACCCCGGAAGTGGATGCTCCCTAGCCCTGCTGCTGTTACCTCTAGTTTGGTACTTGGGCCCGCTAGCGACATTCCGCTTGCCAAGCCGCCGAGCTGAAGACCAGCGCAGATCAGGCCTCCAACCTCGCCTAACCTCTGCACCCTACTATCCACTCTCCATCAGCCTGTGTCTACCCCTTACAGGCCACCCATTATCTACCTAACAGGTCTGCCTCACCATAGGACTGGGTGGGGCAAGACTGCCAAGTTGGGGCTAGCTCAGGCTGGGGTACGGAAGAGTAGCGGTTTGGTTGACAACCACTTTTACACCTGGAAGAGAAAGGAGGTCGCATGCCAGCTCGTCAAGCACCGACCTGAACCTTATCTGGCACGTACCTCGTGCAATAGCTCTGCCGCCACCAATGTTGCCGAAAAAGACGCCTGCCTTCGTCCGGCCAGCCAACGATACTAGGGTAGTCAGGCCCCTTAACGCTATACCTTTTTATACCCCAACTAGGGTACCCATTCGCCCATCGCTCGCAAGCGTGCTGCCCAAAGCCCAACGTTCAATCATTGAAGTAGCCAAGCCAAACAACATAGGCACCAGGAAAAACCCCATGCAAGTGGCGACCACTGCTACACCGTCACCCAGGGGGGTGGGGGGAGTACCTTGCAGCCACCCTCTAACTGCCAATCTCACTAAGGGTGAGCGACGAGGCTACAACTTCTTTCTTGGCACCCAACAAGGGGCCCTTGGAGAAATACGGGCCATCAGCCAGACTGGGAAACACCTGTGGAAAGCCCTTTCGGGCCCACACTCAACCACTGCTAGTTTGACTTCAGGGAGTCAGTTCAAAACAACCGGTGGCATCCAGTTCCCATCAACGGCACCAGAATGGCCACATCCGAGAACACCACCGACACCGAAGGACAGGTCTGCGCCATGGAGGAATGTCGTGGCATAGGACTGTTCTTGATAACCTATGCGCACTGTGACGCTGCATTCCATTATGCATGCTTTAGGCTGCGAAGACCAAGAGAGAGACACTCAGGGATAAGAGTACCGTTGTCCAAACTGCAGTGACAGGCAATATCGATGCGACCAAGCAGACTGTCCGAGAAAAGGTGTATACCAGATAGCCTGCCACGAGTGCCCATGCACATACCATAACCTATGCTTAGGATGGCTAGACCAAGTTAGAGACCTGAAGGGTCTGTACTTCAGATGCCCAACTTGCAGATTAATGCCGGGACGGGCTCCGCCCAGCACTGAGCCGACACTACAGGAATGACCTCCAATACTTGAGCCCGTGCCATTACCAGAGTACTCGGGCAAGACCCAAGAAGACCCCCGCAAATTCCTCCAAGCTTGCCAGGCGGGGTTTGAGAGGACACGCCTACCCAAAGCCTTGTAGGTTGTGAAGACAAAGGTCCAGCTCCAAGACGATGCAGAAAAGTGGTGGGCCAAGTATGGGGAGTTCGTCACCAACTGGAAGGAACTGTCCGAGAGACTCATGACACACTTCTCATGTCCCCGAATGGTCGCACAGTTGACCAACAAGCTCTACGTCCAGACTCAAAAAGAGAATGAGGAGACTGAACTCTTTATTAGGCACAAAGCCCTAATCTGTCGACAAGTTCATCCAGGCCGAGAAGAGCTCGATGTTGTCAAACTTATTACCAGGCTCCTACTACCAGAAATACGCGCCCAGCTCCACAATCCAGAATCAACAACTCTGGAAGAGCTGGTTGTTGGTTCATCAGAGAAATAGACTTGGCAGACATCCGCAAGTCATGCCAAGGTGGCACCGGATCCAGCAGGAAAGACAGTGGTTACGGAAACAACCATACGTGAACGGGCGCTGAGACCCGTTGCTGCCCACCCCACCATGCTCTCGAAGTGCTGGCATTGTTCCATCAGGCACTTTCACCAGAACTGCCCAGTCCTACAGCAGACAACCAGGTCCGGCCCAAGCACATGAAACAAAGAAGGAGGAGGAACCAACTAAGGCCAAGGGAATACCTAGCAAGCAGGGAAACGCAAATGCCAAGAAGCCCAATGGGGCCGGGGCACCGGCGAAGTAGAAGAGGAGGCCCTACACATCGCTTTTATGCAGAAAAAATCAATCCTCCGAGACCCTCCACACATAACCGTACTTATAGGAAGGACTGAAAGACTGGCCATGCTCGACACAGCTGCAAGCGCCAACATTATCCGCCGGGATGTCATCCCCCAGGATTACCAAAGTAAAATCCAGCCTGCCGGCGACATCCAAATCTACATGGCTCAGAAAAGAGCTCGACTGCCGACCGAGGGAAACCTGATGTTGACGTTATGGTTCGCTGATGAAGTTATACCAACACATTTTCACGTAGTAAAAGACCTGGGGGAGGAGATTATTTTAGGACAGCCCTGGTTGTCTGAACAACAAGCCATAGACTGCCAGCAGGGCCGAGTCTACATAAGATCCACTAAGAGAAGGTCAGTAACTTGGCGGAAGTTTGCTGAGCATGAACTACATCAACCCATTACGGGTGCCGAATTGAACCACCAGCTGACCCAGATTATCCAGGAACATCGCCGAGTATTTGAACATCACAGTATGCTGTGGCAATCTACCACTGTCTCCACGAGATTCACTTAACAAGCTCTCTCAGATAATCCACAACCAGCCAGGTGAAGTCTCTGCCAAACGTAAGGCAATAATAGAGCAGCAAATAGAATAGATGAAACAGCTGAACATCATCGAGCCTTCTGTATCAGCTTACAATGTTTGAATTGTCCTCATACCGAAGAAAGACGGCTCCCCCAGCACTGAACTTGGAGCACACACTAAAGGCGCTCGGGGAAGCCGAAATCTTCAGCACCCTCGACATGAGATGTGGGTATTGGCAAATCCCCGACCACCCTTAGTCGAGACCTTACACCACGTTTACCGCTCCCAACAGAGATGCCTACCAGTTCAAGGTTATGCCATTTAGCTTTAAGAACGCACCTGCCACATTTCAGCCCCTCATGGCGCCTTTAGTCCTAACAGGCTACATTGGCGAGTTTTGCTATGCCTACCTCGATGACATCGTCATCTTTTCAAGAGACTGGGAGGAACACCAGTGTCACCTCCAGTTAGTCTTGAAGAGATTTGAAGTCCACAGCCTCACATGCCGTTTGTCCAAGTGCCACTTCGGCAAGACAGAAATAAATTTTTTGGGACACTGAGTTACTCCATAAGTGAACTTCGCTCAAACTGAACAGATATGAGCTATAACTGAAGCTGTACCAGTGAATAACAAGAAGCGGTTGCGGAAATTTCTGGGGCTCTGCAACTGGTGTCACGACTTCATACTAAACATTACTGAACTCATGGGTCCTCTAAACAACCTTCTGTGCAAGGACCAAGCCTGGAAGTGGTCTCAGAAGGAAGATAAAGCTTTTCAGGAACTCCGGACACAGTTCAAGCAAACCAGCATGCTTTATCTGCCCCTCCCTGACCTAACAATGATCCTCCAGACAGACGCCAGTGGGGTAGGTCTCGGAGTGGTCCTCTACCAAGAGACCTCGGAAGGATGTCGACGAGTTATAAGTTATGCCAGCCAGCACTCTCTTATCATAAACGGAGAAGAGGTACCACTCGAATGAGCAAGAACGCCTTGCTGTCATTTGGTCCCTTAAGAAGTTCCGTTACCACCTCGAAGACGTGCCTTTTATCTTATGGACTGATAATCATGCACTCACCTGGTTACACACTACCAGTGCAACCAAGTCCAAGCTAGGCCTCTGGGCCTTGCTACTGCGAGAGTTCGATTTTACAATTCAGCACTGCCCAGGGAAGCAGAATGAGCTATCTGCCACATTTTCACAAGCACCCAACCCCCAACAGGCCAGCCTGTATACAGTTACTGGAGGCACAAACCAGCCACGCTGTGTCCGCCGAGCAACAGCAAGCCAACCCCGAAGAATGTAACCTGCTCACCAAGTACCCAAAGCGTTTCAAGGAAGAACAGGAGTATGTATGGGCCCATCCCCATATGCATGCCAAATATTGGAAATTGTGGGTGCCGCCCACCCTCCGAGCGGACATCTGCTATATCTACCACCAACACCCCCATGCAGGACACCCAGGAGTTAAGGAAACACTCCATGATGTTAGCCAGAGGATGGTGTAAGCCGGGTCGTAGAAGCTTACGTCAGACAATGCCAGATCTGCTCTAGCACCAAGGCACTACAGGTATCGCATGACAGCCCACTCAAGCGTGGACACAGATTGCAGTCAACCTGATGGGACCCTACCTGCAAACCCAGAAGGGTAAGCAGTTTATCTTGGTGGTCATCGGCCGGTTCTCTAGGTGGGTTGAGGCCTACCCCCTAGCCAAGAGGGACACCAGGACCATCATAGCCACTATGGAAAGAGAATTTTTCCCTCGCTGGGGATATCCCCACTGCATCCTAACTGATAATGGTCCCCAGTTTATCGGATCAACATGGGAAAATGCCTGCCACAGATGGGGAGTCCAGCCCTGGACTATACCTAGCTACCACCTGCAAGGGAAACCGATGGGAAAGAGGAACTAGTAGATAAAGAAAGGCCGTAGAATCTGAATGCAAGGGGATCACCGGAAGTGGGATCAGTATCTGCCAGACATCTGGTTTTCTCTCTGCCGTCGCCACAACGAGGCCTTGGGAGCCTCACCTAGTGAGCTATTACTTGGCCACCCCCTACAACGCCCTAAGGAATGGGACTGGGAAAAGAAGTTCACTGAAATTCCACAAGCTAGGGAAATTTTCCGAGAAAATTTGAAGCGAATGGACGATGCACGTGCCAACCAAGCTCGCTACATCAAACATAAGTACCCAGCGCCTATGCAACCACCTGGGGAAGTAGTCCACAAAGGGGAGAGCTTGTGGATGAAAACATGTCCTTTCAGCAGCAAAGCCGCACACTTTCACGCAGATTTCTTCCACCTGAAATGGGAAGGCCTTTACACAATCATGTAAAAGCAAGGAAACACTCTGTGGGTGGAAGACAGCAGCAACAATGTATGGAAAGTACATAGAACACACATGAAGTCCTGAGATCATGACGGAAACTACACGAAGCGCGCCACCGCCGCCATATAGAGCGAGAGCATGGGTGAGTGATAGTGTGTGACCTCGCAGACCTCTCGGCCGCATCCCACGCACCGTCCTCTGCCTCTACCACACTGCCACTGTCTCCAGAGCCGCCGTGCCCACCTTCGCCGGCACCAGTGCCAACCAGGGGGAGAAGAGAGTTCACAGCGTCACCCCTGGCGGGCCAATCAACATGCGGAGAGCAGCCTTCTTATATCCCAACTAGGGTACCCACTTGCCCATCGCTCTCAAGTACGCTGCCCAAAGCCCAACGTTCAATCATAGAAGTGGCCAAGCCAAACAAGGTAGACACCAGGAATAACCCCATACAAGTGGTGACCACTGCTACACCGATGCCCGGGGGGGGGGGGCTACCTTGCTGCCACCCTCTAACTGCCAATCCCACTAAGGGTGAGCGACAAGGCAACTAATTAAAAGAGAGAAATTTTATTTTTTAATTTATTTGTAATGCTCTTAAAATAAACACAGAAATTGTTTACAACGTTAAACTACCTATTTCTATTAGTAACTCTTCTTATTCTCAGTTTGCGCAATATTTAATGCCCATCTCACTACTAATTAAAGTCATTCTCACTGTCTTTATACTAGCTACAGTGTATTTAATCAAACTCTATTACCGTTCTCCAAATGTATGTTACACATCCAGTCCCACTTTCCCACAATCCTGCCAGTCAGTCTCACTCTCCGCTTTACAGATGCTCGCAGACCTCACTTGCTGGACACTGTGTCATCGTCCAATGCCTCCATGCACCTGGCACAAGGCCATGCAGACTTTGAGGTATGCCGCAGGTTATATAACGGGCATGGCCAGAAAATTCATGTAGTCATGTAGTAGCTATCCCATGATGTTCAGTCCTCCAAGGACGGGAGCAGCATGAGTCCCGATAGTTTTATCGCAGCACACATCATGTGTTACATGGCAACCACTTTGGAACTGTACTCTCTTTTCCGATCACTGGTGATGCCCTTCAAACACTGCTTTGAACGCCCAAGGGCATGAGGTAGAGGAAGCGATGCAGAGCAGCTGCATGTAACAGTGCCCGCTCCTCAAGTCTTTTCATCCTGAACAGACTCTGCAACATCCAGCCCTTCGTAGAATGCCAGTCAGTTGATGTGGAGAACCTTATACTTTGCCCGAGAGCCTTGACAACAAATCTGAAAGACATCATCGATCTGCGTCAGAATCCTCTATGGGCATTCCCAACATTTCTGTGGCTTCGGGCAGTACCTTTTTCACCTCTGTAGGTTGTACAGCCACACCAGTTGTCCTTGAAATATCTTTCCCGACATTCTCCTGTCATACTGCATCTTCATACTTTCATTATTTATTCTAAGGTGCCATTGTTCAAAGTAATGAATGCCGACTAGTCTCTGGTGTAATTTGCAAGCATGAACATTTTCATCAAAACTTCAATTAGCACACAATCATGTAAATAATATAACAATGTGTAATTTCACATCATCCAGCGGAAATCACTACAGCTTCATAAAAGTTTGCGAATGATAATTCATCTGATTGCATTAATTGTTTACCATTGGCTTTGCCTTATTTTCATTTAGGACGTAGATTGATCCGTATTCATTGTTCTTTAAATCATTCAAATCTGTATGCATTGCAAAAGTAATTCACAGCAGCGATCCGCAATCAACACTCACTTTTCAATGATGTACCACGCCGCCATACACAGTATTGTTGCAACGAATATTTAATTGATTTGACACCAGCCGGAATCTCTTGCTTCTCGGAGAGGCCTGGACCTCAGTTCCTCATGTCTTGCTTAAGTCCTTCTTCTCCAGTTGACGAAAAACTTCTCACCCCATGTTTTGGCAAGGGACTATTGCCTCACTCCCTATAGGGCAGGGCACTCCCCTCTCCCGAAGTTATTTTGTTGTTCAGTGCTCTGGGAATATTGCGTGAGCCAATACTTGACACACATTTATTGTAGTTCAATTTCATTTATATTAAACATGTTTCTGATTACATCAGAATACTGATTACACTTATATATAATTCCTTAGTCATAATTTGTAAGACAAAATACTTCCTCCACAGCAGATGGCTAGGGCAGGAGCCTCCCTCACTGCCTGGACCACATGGTCAGCCGTCTTTCACAGTTTTAACCTCGGTTTTAACAGTTGTTCAATACAGATGCTTATACTGAATACACTTGATATAATCTTGGAAAATAATGTAATATTTGCACAGGCGATGAGATGACAATATTAAGGTGCCTGCTATACATTAAATATACATAATACCACGTAGGGTCATCATAAAATTGATATCCTGAAAGAAAATATAAGAAGATACCCATTTGTCACCAAATAATGCATGAGCAGAAAGCCCGAATCCTGTGTAACTCATTGCAAATGCAAGGATGTGGTTCTGTGGTTTTAGCAACAGGGACAGCCAACAGTAGGGCAAGTTTCATGTCTCACCAGTTCTTCTGTTCCACACCTGCAGTCTTTGTGAACCAGCCATTTTAGCCTTTTTGTGTCATGTTTGATTTTTGTATATGTCCGATGATAGTGCTATTTAAACATAAATGTTTGGCTTTCCTTTTTGGGCATTGATTTTGGTTTGCATTTGGAACTAATTAGATTGGTTATTGGCGTTCTTTGTGCGTAATTTTATTGGATTACGATTTTATTTACCGTTTCAGTTTTGGTATGGACGTCGATGAGATGTTAGGCCCATCAAAATATGTCGCCAAGCTGCTCATGCATAGATAATAAGAAAATGATTGAATTTTCTGTAAAAAAAAAAAAAATTTACTGCAATGGACAATGTTGATTAAGTTCCACAGTTTATACACTTGAAAATTGTTGAAAAATTGCAGCTTTCTTGTCCAGCAATCAGAATATTTTCAGTTTGTGTATGTCACAAATATATAACACTGTGGTTAACTTTAAAGTATTGTGTTTTTGAATACATGAAACTTTAACTTAATATCTTCTATAAGTTGTGATATTTATTTTGTATTCAATATGAATTAAAACCAGTAAGAGTAGCAATGTGTTGAAAGCGGCTAGTAAGAAATAGTTCACCTATTTTTTTGGTATACTATTTGTAAATTAAACAATGCCTATTGAAATATTTGAGTTTTTAGGTAGCACTTTTGGAAACATATCTCATGGTTACAGTAAAAAATATCAGCACCAATTATGGTGCGGAAGGCTCTAGTGACATGGTGGTGTATTTTTTTTTTTTTTTTTTTCGTCTGAGGAAGAAACTTGAATAGATGGAGCCGAGCTTATCTCTCTCACACACACACACACACACACACAATCTCTCAATCACTCACTCACTCACTCTCCCCTTCCCTCTCTCTCTCTCTCCCTCTCTCTCTCTCTCTCTCTCCCTCCCTCTCTCTTTCCCTCCCTACCTCCCTCCCCTCATTCCCCCTCTCACCCTCTTTGAAAATTTCACAACATTAGTAACAGGAAAATTATACATTTTTTCAACTTTACCATATTTCATACTTATTACAGGAAAAATAATAATTTTTTAATTTGGAATTAAAAACTCTAACAAGATTTTAGTTTTTAATATATAATCTAATATTCTTAGATTTGATAGCGGGACAGTTACTTATCCAAAGTTGGCAGAAGTGGCAACTGGCAACGGTTTCTTGTGGCTAAACAAAGTGTTAAAATCTCTCTTGTTGCACAAATATTTAAAATTACCACATCAAGTTTGTACACGTTGTGTTTTTTAAACCTACCTAGGCAATTACGATGTTCTGTTAAATGTGTGTTTCCACGTCAGAAATAAATATACTGTAATGTGTGTCATGACCGCTGCCTGTAAGACTATTATTGCCTTTACGTTATGCTGGACCAGTCTCTGTATGTTTGAAAATATTGGATGTGCAAAATTTATACTTTTTAATCATAAACTGTTTTTATGATGAAATTAACTTTTTGAAAGTCACGTCTGTTTATTTATCACAACTTCGTAACTTTGCCTAGGTTTGTGTTTGAAACACAATATTAGTGTAACGTGCTTATGTTTCTGTGATTTGAATGTTTTCCACAATCCTAACAAAATACTAAGCCCAGCCAGAAAATTTTAAATAAATAATTAAATATACCTATGTAACTAAGTACCTTTTAACTAAATAACCCAACACATATCCATAACAATAGGTTAAATACTACAGTAGTAACAGGGTTAAACACCATCATGGCAAAATAATGTGTATTACGTGTTATGTGCTATGTAGTGTATAACAAATATGTTAACAATGTAAAATAGCAACCATAAGAACCTTCGTCAATACAGACATTGTTAAAAAGTTATAAAGATGACCCAAGTAAGGTTATATGCCTAATTGTGATCATTTGTACCAAATGGTTTTTGAAATAAGACAGAATTATTTAAACAGCTGAAAACAGTAAACAAAGCATTGACAGTTAAAATGTAAGAAGTCACATGGCAGTATTTATATTTACATGTAATGGAAGGATACATAAATACTTTTAGCATGCCTTGCAACATTTCAGTTAATTTTGTGTTTACTATCATTAACCTTATTTATGAATGACATTTTTCAACATTGGCCCTACTGGGAATAACGCTGTTGCACCAGCTACCTCACTGAATTGTGCAAATTGAGGTTAATAAGTTCCTTTTGAATTAGAATGCCAAAATTCTGTTCTTATTTTTTATTGATCCACTCTTATTCTCAAACAAAAGAACAACTCTCTCGATTTCTATTATCGATGATGAAACTTAAAACATCTTGCAACAATTTTATACCAACTGCTCACATCTAAAATCTACGAAGAAAGCAAACACGAGGCTGCCTACACCCTAGTGGCTACGTACGCGGGTGGAAATAATATAGTAGAAATAAATGTTGTTCAGTCCAAAAAAAGTTACTAGAAGTTAAGCCATGGGTGCTACCCACGCACAGTAAATTTTCCACTCACTACATAATTTTACTTCTTCTCAGCACACACGCGCCTGTTCTCGGCAATGGTGGAAGTATTTGTGGAAGAGGAATGCGCTTGACTCAACCATCAGCATCACCCTGTTCTAACCTGCGCTCTGTTTGACTGTCGGCTGACCATGCCACACTACTCATCCAATCAGCAATAGCCAGACAAGAGCCAATCAGGATACTTTTCTTTAATTTCCTGTGATCGACCAAATGCAATACTTACTACCCTCTAAGGACTAATGAACAATAATCTCCAAATTACCTCTACACCAAAAAACTCGTGAAATGACCAGAAATACACTGCACTGTGCTTAAACAATCCACCAAATCTTAATCTGAAAATTATATTAATGACTTGCCACCACAACCAAATAATCCAAAACCAAAAGACAAAATTAAATATTAAAAAATCAGCAATGTTGCAGGCTTCAGAAAAGTGTGAAGTAACCATGAATGGCCTATATGCATAGTTTTATAAATAAATAACAATTTTTTTGCCTGGTAGCTGAAGTGGGAGGGGATGTACGAGAAACAAAATGGCTAGCTGGCTACACAAGGGCTTGGTGATTACATGCCCAATCAAAATTATTAGCAAGCAGAATCACTGCACACAGAAATATGTTACGTTATAAAAATATATAGAGCTCAGGGAAAATATAGAACTCTGGGAATTTGTTTGTATTTTTTATTTTTTGTGATAAAAGAGTAATTTCTGGGGGTGTGGCTTCCAGAGTGAGCCGCACGTGCACAGAAAAGTCGCTTTTCCGCTACTGTATCACAAAAGTATATACCACATCATTCTAAAAGTAATTTTTAATCTATTACAGCCTCAAAATGACTCAGGTTTGAAATATATTGCACAAAATTAATGTAGCATTCAATTAAAATAATATTTACATAATAACTCCTCTTGTCTTCACTTAATGAAACACTGAAAATGGATTAGCGCATGCTGAAAATTACAGTATGCGGCGCTCCTGAAACTTATTACCGTTTGCTAAAAAGTACGTGGCACTCAAGCCTTTTTTTTGTGTCGATGAGACTTATTTATACTTTTGCAATATAATTTTATACTTTAAAGTCTGGATATTGAAATAATATTTATATATGTGGATTGATCCTCTAGTTTTCTCATGAGAAGTGACTGAAAATCAATGCAGCACTTGCTAGTAGTTTTTGCGCACTGTTTAAACTTTTTGTTTTAATGATGAGACATTTATAATCCTAGGGCATCATTTCATTCCTAAGAATCTACATTTTTAATTAAATTTATATGTAGTTTAATTTGGTTTTGTTTCTGTGCCAGAAACGATTAAATATGAACATATTCCGCTCAATAAAACTTTGCTCTGCTCAGTGTTTTTTTAATGTTTTTGTTGCCAAGGGGAGGGTAAATATACACTTATCGGGTATCATTTTATTCAGAAAATGTCTGCCTGTCAAATTAAATCAATATTTCATTTTAGAAAATGTATTTGTTTTATACCAGTGACAATTAAACACAAACTTTAAGAAAAAATGCACTTTAAACATAATTATTAAATTTTTTAGGGGTCGAAATTAGTAATTTTTTTATTTTGTGACAACAGCAATCTTACAGTGGTATTCTTGGGAACATGGACACACTTAAAATCAGGGTTCCACTATGTATATAATCTCCATGTGCGCACTGCATCTTTTTTAATATAAGCTAACTGTGTCGGCACGTAAAAAATCAGCTTCAGTATACTGGTTTTAACAGCCAAGAACAAAAAATATGTAAGAAAAGACAAATAAAAGGGGAATGAGAATGTAAGAGAGGCATACATGACCATGACTGAGACAAAAAATGCTTACTGACCCTTTGTCCAGTACCCCTTGTTGAGCCACTGGGATGCAGTATATATTGCTTTACGCTGCTGTAGAACAATAAAAGTGGAATCAGTGACGATATTCAAGTTAAAAGTCCAATATTAAGAAAAGAGAAAACTGTAGATAATAGATTTCTTGTACCATGATTGAGGAAACAGCCTAAAAAAATATAATCCATGGAAAAATGAAGCCACGGTTAAAAATGGAGTACTGTATAACATTTTATTTGTAATACCACACAAAGTTTCCACCTTGCCTATTGCCATAATAAACCTTCATGTATGAAAAAATTAATACTGCACCTAAATATAAAGCCATGTCAAAGAAAGAGTCTCTTTATTCCTCCTTTCAGTAGTTCAGTGGAGTGTTTTTATTATTATGTGGTCAAAATGGGGTTTCTGGGTTACTGAACCCTGGCACATACATAATTAGTGGCAGGTGCGCATGGATAAACATTGGCGACCTTTATGGAAGCAGCCAACAGTCAAGTGCTAAAGGAGTGGTGTCTATTTTTAGATCTTTCCCACTTCCAATTCGTACAGTAGTGGCAAAGATAATTGCAATGGTTAACTACCATAATTGATGCAACAAACTTATTTTTATGCCTATATCCTTCAAAAATTTTTAATTATTTAACAAAAAATTTTTCTGTTCCCAAAAAAAGGGTCTTTACTTTGAGGGAGTCCTTATTACTATGGTTGATGTTTCGAGAGTTTATTGTATTTACTTTATAAAAATAAAGTTAAAAATCTTACTGTGATAATACTTTATATAAGAACTATGAGGTATGTTACCTCTTTCCTCTCTATTGCATATTAAATGTGAAATGAATTTTATAATTGTAAGACAAATACAAGCAAAAGTTTCATTTAACAAAAAATAAGGTTCTTTAATATTAAGATAAGTATGAAATGCTTATAATATGAGGTCAGTTTGAGAAACAACCAAACATGTAATACATGGAGTGATTTTTCTATGGTTTGATTTAAAAAGTGTAATGAAGATACCGTGAACAGACTATATCTCTCAAGTATTAAAAACACACACATTGTACTTTTTTGTTGATCAGATATATGTAATTAATAGTTGTTAACCATAATTCGGCAGTGATTTACTCAATCTGATGAAATCAGTGACACAGCAAATATATCACTTTGTGTTTGTGTTAAGTATAAAACATATAGCCAAGTTGTCAGTTGACACATCTGCACGACAGTGACACAGGCTACCTACCTCCCAAGCAATCAGTAATCTGCTCTCCAAATAAACATGAGATTTCTGAGGTAACAGTTGGGGTTATTAGATATTACCAAGGCAACCTTTTTTTATAGATTTTTGCATACTGATTACTAACATGTCATGTCAAATCACTTCAAGTGGAGTGATGCTTTCTAAAAGTTCCAAGCAATAAGAGGGTGCCAATCCCTATGTAATATATGAAGGGGTGTAGTGTCTGTAGCACAATTTTCTGTAGTTACTGACCTTGTAACCATTTTCCTATATACTGTTTCGTTTGTCAGTCGCAAGTAATTTTCAATTTATCATTGCATAACACATTTCCACTCTCCTCCTTCGGCGGCACCTATCACCCTCCAAAATCTCTGTATACCCTAAGTCGTATACAGTAGAGCACCCGTCAACCGGAATCATCGGGGGAAGGGCTATTCCGGTTATGGGAAATGAGGGTGGGATGGTGTGAAAAATAACACATTTTTAGTCTGAACTCGTGTATATGTGGCACATAATTTTAACTTAGAAATAGATGAGTGTAAATTATTAGTTTTATCCTTAAAGTTACAAAACCGTTAAAAAAACACTACGTACTGTTTATGAAATGTGAGTCATAAAACTCCCAGCTCTGCATTAATGACCTTCATTCTCAACCTTCTAGCAGGGATTCTTATCTCTTTGTACTTGTGTCTACATGAGTAAGCGAGATCTGGATATCATGTTACTGTTTGTGTTGATGTGCATCTGATAAAACTTCCCGAAGTATAGTCAATTCCGTTTACAGTCTTTCCCTTACTGCATGGCACGTCGGCACAACATACATTTACAAGAGCGGGGCTGACGTATTATAGACCAAGTTCACAAAGTACCGTATTTCGGCGTGTATAGGCTGCACATTTTTACAAAAAAACGACAAAAAGTGGGGTGCGGGTTCTTTACGAGATATTGGCATAAAAAAATTTTCCCCCTAAACCATGTTCAGAAATTTGTCAACGAACAATACGCTCTAATGTTTTAACTTAGTTTCTAAGGAAGTCAAAAAAATAATAAGAAATGAACAGCTCATCACATGTGTTTAAACGCGTATGGGTCGCAGTATACTTTAACCTTCCTGTTCTCGACTGTTCTGCTTTGTATAACCTCCAGCCGCCATTCAGCTTGCGCACTTCTTTTCTCTTTTTTCTTTCACCCTCCCGCTTGGCATCCTTCCTTACCACCACCAACACCCCCCCTCCTTCCCGGGCACAACAGCCATCCAGCACCAAGCAAGTTTGCTTGGTCCCTTTCTATTCTTTCTCCCTCCTTCCTCCTCTTTTCTGTNCACCATTCAGCTTGCGCACTTCTTTTCTCTTTTTTCTTTCACCCTCCCGCTTGGCATCCTTCCTTACCACCACCAACACCCCCCCTCCTTCCCGGGCACAACAACAGCCATCCAGCACCAAGCAAGTTTGCTTGGTCCCTTTCTATTCTTTCTCCCTCCTTCCTCCTCTTTTCTGTTTGTCACGCTGTCTCTCTCTCTCTCTCTCTCTCTCTCTCTGGTGGAATGAGACAGCTAGCAACAGCTGTGTGTGTGACGCCGCACACACACATGCACCATACCATTGCCTGCCCGGCAACAGCCGGCCGAGCTGGCAGGCTATGCACTGCGCGCATGTTCCACAATTCAAATGCAGTGTTGAGGCATTTTGACATAAATACAAAAGTTTTATTTACGCGGAATACTGCGCTGTTGCTACTTTTCAGCAGGCGGAGGCCAGGCGGCGTGGCAACGATAACATTCAATGGCAAATTAATTAGTTTGACATTGCCATAGTTTGCTTATTGCTGCACTAGCACAATGAGACCCGGCAATATTTACGGGAATACAAAAATTCTGTGCGGCCTATACTTGAAATATTAATTATCCCTAATTTTTCATCAAAAACATTTGGTGCGGTCTATATACGCCAAAATACGGTACATGTACACTAACATGTTAGAACACTAAATTCTGAAAGTCGCACCACTAAAACCAACGGCATGTGTCGCACATTGCCATTAGTCACTGTCACTTGTGTCATTTTGCAGCGTAGCTGTAGCTGTGCCACTTGGGCCGGCTCTCTTCATCGTGCTAGTCTGGTGTGAGCAACGAAAGACCTCTTGCGAGCGCGGGAAAGTTATGGCACAACTTTGCGACGTTTGAATTTTTTTTTTTGGAAAATTAGTTCTGGGTAAGGGGAGTTCAGTTCGAGGGAATTCCGGTTAATGGGTGCTCTACTATATATGTTTGCCAACTTATTTTTCCTAAGGAATCCGGTCATGCCGGGGAGCATACATTAACAACTCACTCTGTATTTTATTCCCAGATAACATACTTTTTAATAACTTTGATAACAACTAATTGCATATCTGTCTATTTTTTAGAGGTTTGCGAGCCTGGGATTTTTAGTTTGAGCCTAGCTCGAGTGAGTCTACTGAAAAGTTTCTGAGCTCAAGCTCAAGCTCTTTTATTACACCCAAAACAATAAGTTTTACACTAAAGATAGTTTTAGAGTTTTGAAAGTAATCTGTATTTCTAAGGAATAATTCTAATTGTAGCACGCCATCCTTTTAAAATATTGTTTCATTTATGAACAAACTCTTATAACAAACTGTCTTATCAGGTTACCCATATTAGGCTAATTGACGGCTTTGTTTTTATACTGATTTTGACTGTAATCTGTTTTCATATTTGCAGTTCTCACAAATAATTTTAACAATAACACACCTACCTTTTAAAATATTGTTTAATGAATTAATAATGTCATATATCTATGTTTATATCTACAGTTCTCTGAAATAATTTTAACCATAGCACACATGCCTTTTAAAATATTGTTTCATTCATTAATAAAGTCCTATTTTCTTGCAAACATTTAACAAACTGTCTCGGGCACCACATGGTAGGCCAATTCGCAGACCTAATTTTAGATCATTTTGAAGGTATCTGTGTTTATAGCTGCAGTTCTGAGGAATCATTTTAACCATAACACACCTATCTCTTAAAATATCATTTTGTGCATAAAAAACTTTTTCTTTTCTAGCAAACAGTGAACAAACTGTCTTGTCGGGTACCACATCTTAGGTTGATTTGCGGCCCGGTCCTATGTTAATTTTGCTGTTAATCAACATTCATATCTCCATTTCTGGGGTTATACTTTTAGGAACATGCCTACCTTTAAAATATTGACATTTCATTAGTAAGCAATGTGTTATTTTCTTTTGTAAACAGTAAAACATAGTATCATTGGTCGCTGGCCAAATGACCTGACACTGATTTAAAAACCCATATTTTTTGAGGCTGAAAAGTATTTTAAGCCAGCTTGAGCTGCAAGCAGGCATTCCATTTGAGCTTTATTTTCTATTACTCGTAGATTTCTACACAATTTTTTGATGGTTCCTGAGAATTACCTCAAAATCGCTACTCTCATAAATTCAGTTGTTTTTTTTAATTGGGAGTGTCTAACACTGTTGCTATGTGTGCAGTATCAAGCAAAACTATGCACTGGGAAGTATGCATAGCGATCGAAAGAGGAGTGCATGAGACATCTCTTTACGCCACAAATCATGTGTGCTGCTTAACTGGCCAGGCACATGCACCAGGCATGGCCCAGTCAGGTCAAAGTTTTTGATAGATTTTTACCAGATTTTTTTGTTTTACAGATTGTGGCCTACCAAGTGAATACAGTGACACAGCCCCTATATTTTATTGCTGTGTGCAAACAAACATATTTCTTTAATGAATTTTGTTTGCAGCTTCTTGCATTTTGGTCTGTAATTTTTTCTTAAAATTTTGTAATTATTTTTACAGTTCCCAGCATGTTGTCTTAAAATATCTACTGTCGCAAAATCTGCAATCGTAAAATTGGGGTGTTTACTCTATACTGTTTTACATATCACAAATTTATAAACTTATATGTGACATTCTTTTATAGCGTAATAGGAAGGTGAATGTAAGACACCCATCCCGGAACAACAAAATACTTCCTTAGTGTTCCACATGCAATTAAAAAATAATCCTAGAAATACTCATATCAACCAGTTTTCTGCTGAAAATGCTATGCATCATCAAAATCACTGGTGGCGGCAGTGCGATGATGGTGGTGTCAGTGGTTCATGCTTTTTTCAAACTCAGATAAGAATGAGTATGTTGTGTTTTAACTAAGTAAAATATAATGCCTGCCAGGCAATTGATAACACAAGCGTAAATTGTCAAGGTCTGCAGGTACAGTCTGACTGCTACTCCAATACAAACAACCACACAAAATATTTAAAATTATAGAAGGTCACCTACCTAATTGGAATGTCACATCTTCAATATAAATACGCATTAATATATTAAACTAGCGAACCGGCCCGGCTTCGCCCGGTAACAATTTAGTTTTTACAGCGATACTTTGAAAGACAAAAATGGTTACTGTGGGTCATCCTTAAAAGATAAACATATGCTATTGCAAACTTTTCGGTAGACCTTTCTGAGAGCTATAATTCTGTAGTACATTAATTTGATTTATCTCTTATGGTTTAGTCAGCGCAAGCCATGTAAGCGCCCTAAAAGCTGTTTTTTTACTACTTGATTGTGAACGGTTCAACATTTCTGTACTATCTTACATTAAATATAAATGTATTGTACACCAAAACCTTCCTCAAGAATTTCTCTAAATGATGTTGAAAACCGCATCAAAATCCGTCAAGTAGTTAAGAAGTACTAAGCGAATACACAGACAGATGCGGATAAGCGACTTTGTTTTATACTATTTAGAGATGTATCATAATTTTTCCTAGCATAATTAATATTTGAAAAGCTTCTTGTATATGAAAAACATAAGTAACTTAAACAAAAATTTTAAAAGTAGACTGATCATATAATATAGCTGTGCAAACTGTGGCATATTAGACTCTCCTTGGCCCTTGAATACTCTGTCCAGTGGCTTCCTTAAATTGTATGTTGTATTTTATTGTGATTGGGTCTTAAAACCTACCTCATGCCCTTCACCCAACGAGGAGGTACAAAGTAGGCAGATAAGAAGGCACTTACGGCTCCTACAGTCAATCAGTTACCAAGTATCCCACCCCAGTCAGCCTTCGGCAATTCCTCCTTTCGGGATCAGGCACAAGCCACCTGCCGACTACAGGGACCTCACCTCTCCGTCGCCCCTAAGTACTTATTAGAGCCACCCCAGCAGACCAGTGGGGCCCTACATCCCATCATAGTTCAACTACGCTTGGGTCTGCCCGTGGGACTCTGTATCGCCGACGCAGCTCGTCGACAGCCAGCACCAGCCGCTGCCAACCAGATGCTGACAGCTTCAGGAACAGCCATCACCAGCCGGACATCAACCATGCCAAGATGGGAACCTGAACGCTGCCAGCCACTACCAGTCATCAGTCAACCACGCCACTGGCCTGCAGCAGCAGATATGCCAGTGCTGGCCCACGTCACAGCCGCCCAGAAGGCTCTAGTCTCAGACTGCTACATACCGTGCCGACGGTCCACTTGGTGAACACTGTATACCGGGTCATTTAAAGGCAAGAGCCATGTACCGTAAAAACGTAAACAGGTTGACTTTAATGTTATCTGACGAACACATTAAAAGCCCCTTGAGTCGTGTGACAGGTTTAAGCACCTTGACCGTCACGTATTACTATATAGAAATTTGTCAGCAAAGACATTGAGCACACCTGTACTTATTATTTTCATATTATTATTTGATAGCAGCATTTGTTATAATAAATTTAAATGGTATTACTGAAAAAAAAAATAGGTTTGTTTTTGTTTTTATGGAAGTATGTCAAAACAAAACTGTGGAATGAACAGTAACTGCTTGTATTGAAACTCAAGCTACTTTAGTTATATCTTGTACTCCTACTGATACATACATTATTATGATCAACAAGTGTACAAGTGTAATTTGTAGATATGAAGCATACGTGGATGAGCAATACAAGGAGTGTCTCCGTCGCCAAGGACGTGCTGAGCAGCTAGCAGATGTCGACATCATAGCAGCTCTAGACCTACTTGCTGAGCAGCGCCAGTGGGGACGATGTCTGGAGACAGCCATGCAACATGGTCCACAAGTGCTGAACAAATATGTTGCCTTGCAAGCATCGCAACTCATCATGGTATGTTTTAACACTTTTGTCAATAGCTTTACAGAAATAAGTACTAGAACTCTTGAGATTCTTGGAGCAAAAATTGTCCTGCAGATTGGTTGCATTTGCTTACTTGGGTGGCAAGTAGTTGATTTTCGGGTTTATCCTGGTAATCATCTAAAACCCTGAGGGAAGTATGGAAATTTAGGTGGGTTTAATATCTCAGTAAGTGGTATGCAATACTTGGACTTAAAAACTATAGTAGGTAAAATAATTGAAAATAATTTCTTGTTATTGTTGATAGAAGTACTATCTTCTAGTTAATAATTATTTAAAAAATGTCCTTTTACAAGTTTTGTTTTAAGAAGTAGAATGTTCTCAAGATTTGAAGTTTGAGAACTATTGACATTAAATATTTAAGAGTTAAAAATTTGAACTAAAGCTTTGCTCCTGTATGTCACCTAGCAGCTTTCTCAGCACCACCAACCATTGAACTGGAAAAAACAATCTTGTTAAAAGGGCATGTTAGCAGAAAAAACACTGTTTTGAACTACAGTATCGAACATTTAATAAGCGAATTACGGTAACACCCATTAATTCGAACTCTGTCAATTAAAAATTCTTTGTAAATTGAAGTTGTTAGTCCCCAAACATATGAATGGGATTTTACATGCTTTAGAGTTTGGTTAGTTAAAAATTCCATATATTATGTAATTCATAGTAAAATTTCCACAAAGTGTATATACAATTCAGAGGATTCATCAGTGCTGCATAAATTATATCATTGTTGTACAGCAAACTAATGAGCACCGCAAACTGCCTCTTTACGTATGCACATCAGGTGGATAGCACGCAGCCACCTTCCCTACACATGTTTGTCAGCTACGGGCTGCAGGCAGCCAGACAGCTGGGGGCAAGGAACAAGCAAAGCTGTCTCACGTCCACAGACAGAGAACTCCCACAGTCTCGCAGCCCTTTTTGACCTCATTTATCACAAACTTTTTTTTTCCAACTCAACCTTCATGTTTTTAGAAGAAACAAAAGAATAAGTAGTTGGTTTTTATTATTGGTTTTTGCATTTGAAGTAACCAGAACACAATATACAGAAAGTATGATGCACAAACTATTTCAGAAAATTTTGAAGTTTTTAGGGACATGGATAAAACTGAAAGGATTATGGTAACTGACTTTCAGTGCTATCCACGTACTTGAAAAAATATACTTCAGTTGAAAATAAAGTTAGTGAAATTACAAATGTTGGATGCTGTCATCAGCTTGACTGATGTCAGCGAGTATTTGATCAAGGTCAAGGATGCAATCCATGACAGTAACAAGTGTCCAGAAACTTGTAAATCTAGACCACCATGATAGAGCTATTGTACTTATCATTCCCACATACAGTACTTTCGTTGGTAATTTTTAAGTTTAGGGGCTTTTCTGTAAAAAAAAAAAAAAAACCCCAAAAAGTGGTATATTTCCACTCTACTAATCACGTAGAACAAAAATATACTAGGGGCATTAACGTACGACTAATTTCTTAATATGTGCCCACCTAACCTAACAGAACCTAACCCCACAATGGGTGAATCACTATTTTACATTTTTAAACTAATCTAGGATTGTAGAGTTTTAAACTAACCTAGGATTGTAAGGTTGTAAAGTAATATAAGATTATACAATATTAATCAAATCTCCGATCTACACCCTACAATCACAGACTAGATGGGAACCCTATAATCCTACGTTAGTTTAAATAACTGCAATCCTAGGTTAGTTACAATCGCTACAATCCTAGGTTAGTTTAAAAATGTAAAATAGTGATTCACCCATTGTGGGGTTAGGTTCTGTTAGGTTAGGTGGGCACATATTATACAATTAGTCATACGTTAATGACGCTACTATAGTCGTGTTCTGCGTTACTTACCAATAATCCTAGGTTAGTTTAAAAAGAATGTGAAATTGTGGGGTAAAAATGTCCGGAAAAACCTTGTTTGAATTACGTAATATAACTACATTTGCATGTTAAGCTACCTGTTAGGATTTTTGGGTTTTACACTAAACTACAATTTAGGATTTTAGGGATTTAAAGGAGCCGTAAAACACGCCAATATAATATCAATTTACTCACCAATGTAGGCGGCCAATTCAACCTCACCTCACTCGATGAAACCACAATCTTCCACAAAGCGCCACATACGCGCATATAACACACTGAAACACTCGTTTACAGTCGAATATATACACAGAAGCACTCGTTAATAGGCTAATATAACGCACAAAAGCACTCTTTCTTGCGTTCTCCGTTTTAAATCCGCCTGATTAGAACGACATGAAACATGCCGGTGATGACATCGGTCGCCGCCAGGTAGCGTGTGGAATTTGCAATGCGCAGCCATAATTAATGGCGGTAGACGTTAATAGACGTGAACATCAAATTTTGCGATTTCTTTAAATATGTTCTACTTATTTTAACATTACGCCGTCTTGAATATGAACAAAGTAAGCTTTGCAGAACCCGTTAATGCAACTTTTGTTGGTCTAGGACGTTTCGTTCAGAAACGTAAACAAACTGTCTGAACAGATATTTTGCAATTTTGTTCAATTTTTTTAAATATGTTGTACTTATTTTAAAACTACGCCCCCTAGTATATTCGTGTTCTACGTGATTCGTAGAGTGGAAATATACCACTTTTGTGTGTGTGTGTGCGTGTGTGTGTGTGGCGCGCGCGTGGTTTTTTTTTTTTTTTTTTTTTTTTTTTTTTTTTACAGAAAGCCCTTAAACGTAATAATTACCCTTTCGTTTTTATTTGATGTAAACTGTATTTGTAAATATTTGATTCTACCACTTGAAAGAAACTGTGACGATCAAGTTTCATGTTGGCATGTAGGCCAAACGGTTAATCTTTAAAGAAGGTTCGAAAATAAAAAAATTTGGCTGTCTGGCATGAGGAAGAGGCAGAAAGGGAGAATTACAAGAAACATGCCATACAGCATACAGAGTGTGATAAGTTGATAACATAAGCATCACTTAACTAAGGCAGTGGAGTGTGTCCGAGGCAGCATCAGAGAAAAACTGGCTGAACTATCACTGTCATCAGGGAGTGTGTATGATTGTTGTTCCACGTAGGTAGTTGCCACACTCTCTATTTTTTGTGCACAAGTCAGATGCCAACCTCACCAGGGGGAGAGGGACAAAGATATCGCATCGACAAGAATGATGGTCACAGTGGAAGGAGGGAGGGAATGCTATGACAACTGCTCGGGGCCCTAGGAAAGGGAAACAGAGGGGTGTGGTGGCGAGAACACAAGCATAGGATGGATTTTCTTGTGGAAGATCATGATTCTCTTGTGGAAAACTACGCACGCAAGCTCATGGCAGAAATTTACTAAAGTATTTACAGTATTTTTGGGACCACGAAATACACATCTACCACATTTTGTTTTCCCTCCAGTCCCATAAATAATTTTTGCCAGTACCATATTTTTAATTTCAATAGCATTGTCACTGCGTTTCATTATTAATTTTTTACTTTCCTGCTAACTTTTGAAGCTGATGTATATGCAGGCAGCTGACAGAGTGAAATAAATTTTAATTTAAAACTGCTTTATTTCTCTTTTTGTAATCTCTGCTTACAAACTACATTTATTAAACTTTTAACATCCGAAAACTAGTTTCCGTTTTCTTTTTATTTTTCTGTATCAAATTTTTGAAACTGAAAATGGCGAAAACGAGCATTTTATAGTAATATTGGCCTCTATTCAACACATCTTTACCTTTATTATTACATCACAGAATGACAGTAGGATAATTAACAGCGGAAGTTTCATACAGGCCAGTTGCCGATGGAAATACTGCATACTAATTCAGTGGTTTGTGCGTAGAGGCACTATGGCATGTGTCACAACCGCCCTTATCGCTTCTGCGCTTTTGGCCTCGGATACGCCAATTGAATCTTCGTATGAAGTACCCTTGAACACAGTGTTGTGTGCACTCCATCACACTAACAAGATCTGGCGCATGCTTGCCCCAGCACTTTGTCTTGCCGCCGGCAGCCACCTTAATACATAAACAACTCTGACCAATGTACCACCAGTGCTGTTTAGGAAAACTTATTTTTTGGCACAAAAATGAAAATGACATATGCTAATATTCTTAAAATTTTGAGATGTTAAAACAATTTTTAAAGGAAGATCTGACCTGAGTAAAAACATTTTGACAAAAAAAATTTTTCTCAATTCAGATATTTTAAAATTGTGTCATTGAAAGTAAAAAAAATTTTGTCCCAAGCATTTTGAATTATCAAAGTTTTAATGTACATGTTTCTAAATAAAGATAATAGGAATTTTAGTTTTCTCACTTTGTTCATACTGGTAAAAAGTTTTTTTATTCTGAAAGAATACATTTCATTACTTCTGGTAAAATTTAATATAGACATATGAAATTCCAAAATAGCTACTTCTGTATGAAAAGGTGGCATGCGGTAGTACATCACATAATGGTCACACATTTTATACTAAAAACTTTCTTCAAAATTTTGGGTGAGACTATTGTGTGAATCATTGGTCAAATACTTACCAAATTATATTAACATCACCTGTTTGCTGTGTAACCAACATTAATTATGTTCCTGGTTAACACTGGACATCCATTCCCTGTNTATATTAACATCACCTGTTTGCTGTGTAACCAACATTAATTATGTTCCTGGTTAACACTGGACATCCATTCCCTGTAAACAGTGCAGATTTCCCATAATTTTTTTGTTTAAGCAAACGTCCGGTAACGTCCATCCATTTGGCCATTGCTTGGCAGTCAGCTTAATGTGATTTTGCTTCNTTTGTTTAAGCAAACGTCCGGTAACGTCCATCCATTTGGCCATTGCTTGGCAGTCAGCTTAATGTGATTTTGCTTCTTCCCCTTACAGGTCATGTGAGCATGGAGGAAATGCTTTGTTATCTTCAGTTATATATGGGCACCCTCAGCAGTTGCTCTGCAATATATTACTTCCTCCCCTTGAATGCCTGATGGAAGGGAAACTCATCTAGCAAGTAGCGTAGTGGTCTCACTTCCTTCACTTCCACACCTGGAAAGAGGGGAAGTTGATTCCTAGCAAGCGGTGCGGCATCCGTGTGTCTTCCCTCTCTTTGCAGTTTGGTGGGAGGCTGAAAGCCTTCATGTGCCAGGTCAAAATTGCTTCCTTTGTGTTGGAGACAAAAACACTTCTGTCATCCTTGGTTACCTTCAGCTGTAACTTGCCTCAAGCCTGAACCACTTTTATTTGTCCCCTCCATGCTTTGTCACTCTCCTTGTGAATTTGTTTGTGGAGGGGCATCGAGAATATGGCATTTTCCTATGTGTTCTAACTTTGCTGCAGNCACTCTCCTTGTGAATTTGTTTGTGGAGGGGCATCGAGAATATGGCATTTTCCTATGTGTTCTAACTTTGCTGCAGAGCTGAAAAGACTGCAACTTCTAGTAGGTTATCTTTTTAGCATNTTTTTTTTCAAGTTTTAGAAATTATAGTGTGACCATTATGTGATGGTGACCGTCATGCGATAAAAACAAAATACAGTGCGACTTTTTTAGTTTGCCAAATATGTCTGAAAACAATGGGCAAACTTTCTAGACATTCTTTTATACTATTTTTCCAGAAATTAGAAAGATGAAGCTACCTAACAAGGGTATATTCTATATATAATTCTATATATGATAAACTAAAAAAGTACAGTTACTGTGGTTTCATACAAAATCCAAATGGGTGAACTTGACTGAAGGCTGCACTATCGACTCTGATACAGAATACAGAGTACATATTTGGAAACTACACTGTCTAACTAAGCAGAAATGCTTTGCTGAAGGCTGCACTATCGACTCTGATACAGAATACAGAGTACATATTTGGAAACTACACTGTCTAACTAAGCAGAAATGCTTTGCTGAAGGCTGCACTATCGACTCTGATACAGAATACAGAGTACATATTTGGAAACTACACTGTCTAACTAAGCAGAAATGCTTTGCTGAAGGCTGCACTATCGACTCTGATACAGAATACAGAGTACATATTTGGAAACTACACTGTCTAACTAAGCAGAAATGCTTTGCTGAAGGCTGCAGTATCGACTCAGATACAGAGTACATAATTGGAAACTAAACTGTCTAATTAAGCATCACCTGAAATTATTACAATTAAAAAGAAATAGCTTCAATACAAACCATGGATACATATATTGAACAAATAACATTGCAGTATTGCACAATACCTGGACTTGCATTTCACTAAATTACTTATTGTCAAATTTTTACTGCATTAAAAATTATTTTACAAGAATGGGCAAGGGATGCACTCATTCTCTGGTGATGCCATTCATCATTAAGATGCTAATATTTCACTTCTACCTATGCACCCTGACTTTCTCATGTACAGTGCCACAACATAGTTGATTATCAATCAGTGATTTCCATTCAAGTCCACAGAAACCATACATTGACACTAGGCACATTTCGAGGACACAACAGGGTGTCACAGCTGCCTTCTGAAAACTGTCCAATATTTCCTATACAATATTTGTGCTTTTACCACATGATCTTAGTTGAAGTGGTAATTTTGGTTTAGAAATTATTGCTCCTTCTGCATTAAAAAAAAAAACCATTTTGCAACTCTTTTGATAATCTTCATCATATCACAGTGAACTTCATTGTAAAGTGTTCCTAGAAAATGAGATGTATAAAGGTACTTGAACCACTAACAAAACATAGGTAGCTGACTTGTTGCAGGTGCAGATATCCTCTGTAGAGTCGGGACCCAATTTTACAAGGCCTCGCAGTTCCTGACAATAGCTTTGTAGAATTGTAGCACGCCAATTTTGCCCCTCCAAAAACCAACAAATTGCATTCGAAATGTGTTTTTCACTTTAAGTAAGTTTTTAATTGTCTCTAGTGGAAAAATAACAGGTTTCTTTAAAAGAAATATTAATTTATTTCATTAGACAGACGTCTTCTAATCTAAATGAAGATCTGCCCCAGAACTGTACGTACGACCACCCCTTGTCCCAAAAAAATGTATATATGGTGCCAAGGCACTTTTAGTGAGTGCAAAGCCATTTTCAGTGTCCTTTTGCAAAAAAAATCAGACAATTTATTCATGAAATATTGATTTATATCATTTAAAGTTTACTCCTGAACTGTATATACAAAAATGTAAACACCGTGCAAAGAGTTACATTTAGTGTGTGTGAGGCAACATCTCGGACAAAGATATCCCATTGACAAGAATGAAGGTCACAATAGAAGGTGGGAGGCAGTAATTTCTTGCAAAAAAATCAAGTGGTTTTATTAAAAATATATAAATTTATTTCAGAGTATATGGAATTCAGAATACATACAACCTGCCATTTTGATGTCAAAAAAAGTTTGATCACAGCATTGCATAACTTTTTAGCAGAAGACAATTTACATCATACTGGGAAATACTGCTTGGCGTTCCAGGACATTGTCTTTAAATTATACCCAGTTTGACACCTCCACATTTAAGATGCTGAGGGGAAGGGAAGCGATTTTTCAATCATTGTAGACTGTACTTTTTGTTTCGTATATTGTAAACACTCACAAATGAAATTACGTATGTATTGTGCGTCAACGGGTCATCAATAAGTCAAAAGCACAAGGTATAAATCAAGAAATGTTAATAAAATCGTAATTCCTTACACATGGCGTAAGTAGGCCATCAATAATTAATAGTCAGTTTAAAACGCAACGCAAACTAAAAAAACACCAAAAAAGAGAAGCTAAAATCATACTTATAACAGCAATATCACTAAATGTATCCAAAAAACCAAACATCACTTGCACAATAACTAACTTGATGAAGTGATCACAAGGTTACATGCAGAAGAGGGGAAAGGTGGGATGTGTTAACTCGCGCTGTTATTGGCCGGCCTTGTTGCTATGCGTGCAGTAGTGGACTGTAACTGTTGTCATGAGAGAGAACTAGGTAGAGAGAGGTGTGAAGAGAAGGGTGGGTGTAGAACAAAGCTTTCCTTCNGAGAGAGGTGTGAAGAGAAGGGTGGGTGTAGAACAAAGCTTTCCTTCGTGACATCATATGTCGTGCATAGGGCAGGCCAATCTTCAGCAGCGGGTGCAAGACAGCATGCTCTCTCAAAACCACCACTGCCACATTTTTTTAAACCGATTTTCACCTTTACATTTAAGTTGTTATCACTCGTCCATTCAAAGCTTACCTTATTTCAATCCAGATATTACCAGTCTTTGCAGGCCAGAATGTTCTAGAGCGCCCTGAGTGTTCCCGTACACATGTTCACTCTACTCATCTGGTAACTCACTCTCCACAGCACTCGTATGCTTGGCTTGTTGCCATAGAGCACACACATATCCGCCGCAGTCTCCCTCACCTTTGCTGTTGGTACTCTTTTTTTTGTTTATAGCTTGCTGCACTTTGCCAGGTGGCTACCACAAACTGCCAACCCCCATGCTCATGCAACAAGCCACATCCGCTGACCGCTCCAGCAGGAGCTGAAGGGTGGTGGCACCTTACCTCTGGTGATGTAGTGGGTCTGTCTAGAGGAGGGGCTAGGGAGAGCAGGTCAAGCGCTGTGACTCCCCCCTCCCCAACACGTCAAGGAGGGATGCTCTCCCGGTGCAGGAAAATGGGGGAGGGCCGACGCGCAACACTGCTCCTCCTCAAGTATGTTTGTTCCAAACAGACACTCCAACTTCTAGACCTTCATAAAATGCCAACCGGTCTATGTGGACAACCTTAGATTTTTCCTCTAGGGAGCCATGACGACAAATCAAGGCGTACTTATCACTCACTCGCTTCAAAACTTGATAAGGGCCTTCCCAACATCCTTGGCACTAAGATTTGTAGCCCCCAAGGTATTTCTTATCATACAGCCACACTAATGTCCTTCCATGAATGATGATGCGCTTGTATGCAACTATGTCTCTCTACTGGACTTCCCTTGTTGTCTTGTATACGTTAACTGCGGGGTGATTCTTTTGGTGGTCCGGTTCCAGTACCCTTGTTCTTCTTACCACTATGACGTATGTAAGCCCCACTGTAAAAGACAAGGCGGCTTATACGGTCAAAGTTAATGTCCCCCAGGCCCCGNAGGGGGTGGGGTAAGGGGGTGAGGGAAGTGAGCCAAAGGCGTGCTATAATCCTCAAAACTGTCACGCGACAACTATGTAATGATCTTTCTTCCTTTCATGAGGTATGCTGTTGCCAGTAGTTTTGGCAGAGCTGTGCATAAAATTATCTTTACTGTTGTTGCCAGTTCTTGGTGTAGCTGTCATTTGGCCCATTTCTCAATGATTGGTATTGGATAGCATCACTGAACACCAGGCTTGTAAGTGTCCCTCCTTTCAACAGTTTCAGCATTCTCAGCACCTCCATCAACAAGGGACAGGTGTCACTGCCTCTACGCAATTCGGAAGTTCTCCCCCGCCACTCCAGCCTTGTCAGCTAGTTCTTGGTCATATTCACATCCGGCTGTTGAGTCCTGCAGTTCCTTCAGGGGCACTGGGCTCTCAAATGTCCTATTCAGCCATACTCACAACATTCTTGATGCTTAACTGGATAAAGGCAGAACTCCCTAGCACAGATTCAGGCAGCAATATCTATCATTATGACCTCCAACCTTTTCAAGACATCCCAAATGCAATCTCCATTATCATTGTGGTCCAGTGTAACTGCCTGTATTGCATGCCATAGCATCTGCTCCTTCATCACCAATTCCATCTCCAATGTTTGGGCCAGGGCATCCTGCATGCTGTGTGGTGATGCCAGGTGTACTGCTCTGTGCATATCCACATTGGCAATAGTATCCACAAAGAAGTAAACTGCGATGATATTGCATGCCTCCTCGGAGCACCCCTCCAGAGACAGCTGTGACAGCTATAAGATATCCTGTTACAACTTCTCCAGTGGTTCCTCTGGTTGCAGGGTGCAGATTCATAGTTGGGCATGATGGGCATGTCGCAGGTTTTGGGTTGCCTTAATACAGGTCCCCCCAATACAGCCACAAGGTAGTATGCCTGCTGCTCGTCAGCCCAACCATTCAAAGTGTTGATGATCTTGAACTGGTGACCATATTCATGCCAAGGTGTCTGTCCTTCGTAGAGGTCGGGCTTAATTTGTGACAACTTTACCTACCCCTGGCTGAAGTGCACCCACACTGCAAAACTGCTGAGCCTCTCTTGCAGCAGCTGTATTAGTGGTGGCAACCTCTACCTTTTCCTCGCTGCCTACATTTTTCAGCTTGGTAGTGGTCAATCTCCAGCCCTCCGTAGCCACTGGTCCAGATTATCCTTTTCCCTGCCGCTGTAGGAATTCCTGCCATTCTTTCTTAAGGTCTCTTACTTCATATTTTATTTCCTGCTTAACACTGTCTACTCTCTCGCTCACAATGCCAATTCTCAGGTCTACACAGTTTATTATTTTTTTCAATAAATTACTAATAACTTCATTCTTTCTGACTACATTGTCTATTTTCTTGCCTACTAGTTCACCAACAGTACCAATTTGATTATTTACAGATTCATGTACATACTCTACATTGCTATTTACATTTTCATTAACATTATCTACAACACTATTTATTTGGCTATTTACCATATTATTTACACTATTTACTGATTCTCTAACTCTGCTTTTACACTTTCACTAACATTCAATATTTGACCACTAAACCCTTCAATCAAAGCTCGTAGTGCCTCTATAATTGTCACCATATTCCTTGTTAACATTAACAAATCTTTACTAATTTTGCAGCATACCACTGCTATGTTTTTTTAATTTCACCTACTATTTAATGGCTAAATGTATAATCTTATTTACAAAACAATTAGTTAAAATAAATGCCTCCATCCCACTTCCAACACCAATGTTACAATTTTCAATAGTTTGTTGGCGTAGCCAGGTTCTTTAAGAGATGGAGCTCTTAATTAAATAAAAAGTTTATAATAATTTCCTTATTTTATTAATGAACAATCCAAAGAAATGCTCCAAACTTCCTATCCCGACAGCAATGGCTGTCACTTGCTATTCACAGCTAATATTTACGTAATCACCCCTCACCACACTTAAAATGAGTCTTTATAAACATTTTTCTAACATCTGCTGAATTACTATTAAGGTTATACATTTGTTATCTTACAGTTCTAGTATTTACATTCAAGTTGGTATTACTCATCCATTCAAGATCCCCCTTACCCATTTTATTTCAATTCAGATATTACCAGTCTTTCCTGTCCAGAATGTTCTAGAGTACCACAAGCACTCCCATACACATGCACACACTACTCAACAGGTGACTCATTCTCTGCAGCACTCGCATGCTTCACTTGTCGCTGTCAAACACACACATGTACGCCGCAGTCTCCCTCACCTTCACCATCAATCCTCTGCTTCATTCACCCCCTCAGATGCGGTGCTATTTATAGAGGCCGACACTCAATCAAGAACATTCTTCACATGTTGGCTTATGCCGAGGAGGGAGATGTCCAGAATGCTCACGCAACCGACCGCTCCAGCAGGGGGGAGGGGTGTTACCCCTCTGGCAACAAAGCAAATCCACCCCAGGGGAGAGGCCAGGGAGGGTAGGTCAAGCGTAGCGACCCCCATCCCCTACGCAGTGAGGAGGGACACACTCCTAGCACAGGAAAGGGGAGTGGGCCCACATGCAACACCAAATACACCAAAAATAATGTGTGCTGATGGATGGAAATTATTATAATCTGGGATTATTACGGATTTAAAAGATTACCATTCGAGGGTTTTGCATTCAAATAGTAATGGATATATGTAAACAGCAGACACATACTGCAATTTTAAGAACTAAATAGTAATGCCTCAGTTTATCGGATCTCTAATCAGCAGATTTTGTATTTACCGGACAAAATCGGAAGCCACAATTATTTTTTATCACTCTGTCCACTTACCGCTTGTACAGCGTGAAAAGTGCTGTTCAGCGGCGAGATATTCGCACGTGTTAACAGCTGGGTTAGGCAGGTGGGTGGAAGTTATTTTATAATCTTGCAATGGCTCGGCTGCTGGCATCTACTGTAGCCCGAGACCCTAATTCGTAACACATGTAACATTTCCTGTGTAGGATATGCTCTCTATGAATGTGTGCATAGCTGGTGAGTTCACCCTGCCCAGTATCTCTTTTCTGTTTACTGCAGCAATTTTGTATGTTTTACAAGTTACATTCCTAAGAAATACTGCGTTTCCATATAATTTTCAAGCCTAGATGTTGACATTAATGATTTATTTTATTTTATATTTTGTTTACTACAAACTTGCTAATAAAAGAGTGCAAGTGTTTCAGTCTGGGTGTTATAACACGTCTTTACACAACTTTGCTACTTTACAGCGAGCAGGAAGTTGTCATGAAAAAATTAATCAAACAACCCTTAGTAGGTATTTCCAGTAATTAAATTTATGTTTATTTTGTCGTTCATTGCCTTTCACGGGACGACATTCATTTTCAACAGAATAGTACTTATCTGTACCTAAATCGTAACATTTTTGAAGGGGGAAATTTACTTTTAAATTATATTCTTGCATTGCTATTTGAAATCACAAAGAAGTACGTACTGGATTTTACTCTACGCTGTAAATGGTTCTTATCAACGTATATACGTGTCACTTGTAGGACATGAAATGCGTTGTTACTGTACATCGGCGAGGCAAGTTATTTTTAGAATTTTGCAATGGCATGGTTATATGGTCATTGAGCATGGTTTTACTCAAATGTAAAATAGTCTATGTTTTTAGGGAAATACCACATGCAACTTATTATAGTCAATCCTGCATTTAAGTTAACAATTTTGCATGTTTGTAGTGTGAAATGGCTTCCCCCTCAGGAGAAAAACTAGAAGCAGGTGTTTCAGTGGCGAGGCTACACGCTACATTACAGCACTCGAAATGCCACAATTTCTTGAATAGTGAAAAAAGTGCTTAACCCATTCAGACCCAGTGTACACAATTGTGTACATTATGCATGTGTAGGTATTTTTTGATCGGCACTGCACACTACGAACCTCAATGACCAATGATCTTACTTGTGGGTGAATGATTCGCAAACCATCTTACTGGTCTATGTCATAATTGGTTCATATAACTGTAGCCGAACATATAGCCTACAGCTCATTGGCTGTGACAACGAAACAAGGGTTGTTTCTATTTAAGTACAGCATGCATTGTATAATTTTTTGTTTGCAGCACCTGAACTGTAATTAAATTGGGTCTGAAAGGGTTAAAATGAATCTTTAAGACAGTGATTATACAGACAGAATGTCTGCCTGTTATGATGCATTTGTAGCCTTCTGGCAGCTGCATCTGAGTGGGGGGTGAGAAAGATCAAGCAGGCAAGCGATTGATAACAGGACCGGAATGTCAAGGTCAGCACGTACCTTTGGAGCTTAGAGAGCGTGGTCAGATGTGGCACAATCCATTACACGGCAGACGGTACCACTATTCATATCACGTACATATACATTATGCCTATTATTGTATTCTTGCCACTAAAGGGCAACCAGGACTCGTACTTTTCTCATTTCTGAGAAAAAATGTGCAAATGGTACACTGGTAGATACGGAATTTAACTGTCACTGTTCACTATTATTGTGAATATTGAACGTACGGTAATTGGTTCAAATCGACTGATCAGTTCGTGAGGAACATCATAGTACCAATAACACTGCTCAACATGATTTTTTTCACATTTCTTCCATCAGGCATAGTTTTCTTGTGACAGTCATTTTCACGTAATATACTTCTGTATGACGCTACTCGCTCCCTGTGAGATACAGGGTGTGTCGTAGGGTATGAGTTACCTCTCTGGCGCAAACTACGGGCACCTTGGATGCCGAGGGTTGAAACCTCGGGCATTGTTTTGTCCGCTTTCCTTCTGTGGCCGTAAGGGAAAAAATTTGTCGGCGAATTTGTTTGAGGCAGGTTGTACTCTTTTTTACCAAGATGACTGTTATCCTCTGCACCGGGGAGAGGCGGGGGAAGCAAAAACTTGGTCTCTCAGTGTTTTAATAAAGAAGTCTCTATTAGGCAAAAAATATACACCCACTGTCTGAATCTGTACCCAGCAAGTTGGGAGCCTTAAGGGCGGATCGAATACTAAAATGCTCACAGATTTTTACGTGGTGGACATTAGGCGTCGGGGACTCGAAGGCTGCTTGAGCGACGAACGCTGGCACTTAGCTGTATCTGACTCGGAGCTTTCTCGTGCGTCTTGATTCTGTGCTTTCCCATGCGTCTTGACTCGGCGGCAACACCTCTAGATGCCTTCTGCCTTTTCCCACACAACTCGACTCAGAGGATCTCTGCAACACCGCTAGACACCTTCTGCCTTTTCCCACACGTCTCGACTGACTGTTAAATATTGCATTGTTTTAGTAAGCAGATGGCCAGTAGCCAGTATTAAAATTGTAGTGATCCTGGCAACACGTGTAGTGGTTTCCTGCTGTATATTGTTTTTATTTGTAAATTTTATGAGTTTTATAAACGTTTCAATATGCCAAGAAAGTGTTTAAATCAACCAAACAATTTCTGCTACGTGTGTGGTGGAACTGATCTTCAAGTCTCAGAGGCAAAATTTCACACCACTTATGAAAAAATGTTATGAGCTTTATTTTGGGTGTAAAGCTGGTGATTTCGATAAAGACTGGGCCCCAAATATATTGTGTGTATCATGTGTTAGGCTTCTCATTGGATGGAAAAATGCTACTCATCAATGCTACTCATCATATGCCGTTTTCAGTCGCTATGATTTGGAGGGAACAGAAGGACCATTTAACTGTCTGTTATTTCTGCTTAACCAACATTAAAGGAATTAACTCCCAAACATAATATACAGTTAAGTATCCCAATTTGGCTTCTGCAATGAGACCTGTGCACATAGTGAAGAGTATCCTGCACCAAAGTGTCCATATTTCATGACCTTAAGTGATAACTCCGACTCCGACCCAGCTCATACTGAAGACGAAAGAAAGAAGAGAAGTAACCCTACATTTGAAGCTAGTAGTTCATCAGAACCTCACCTTTTAACTCCAGAAGATCTTAATGATCTTATTCGGGATTTAAATTTGTCTAAACAGTCGGCTGAGCTTTTAAGTTCCAGGCTCAAAGGTTGGAATCTACTCCAAAAAGATACACGGATATGCATTTATCGTAGTCACGATAGTGATGTCAGTGAATGCTTCTCTAAAGAAGGCCATGTAGTTTTTTGTAATGTTTGTTCATTAATGGAGGTTCTTGGACATCAACACCAGCCAGATGAGTGGCGATTGTGCATAGACTCATTGAAAGTTAGTTTGAAGGCGGTTCTACTGCATAATGGGAATGAATTACCATCAATACCTGTCACGCATGCCAGTGATATGAAGGAGACATATGAAAATATGAAATTGTTGTTAGAAAAAATTAACTATACTAAATATAACTGGAATATCTGTGGTGATTTGAAGGCCATAGCTTTATTGTTAGATTTGCAACTTGGATACACAAAATTCTGCTGTTTTTTTGTGTGAATGGGACAGCAGGGATAGGAAGTCTCACTACATAAAGAAACAATGGCCTAAACATGAATCTCTTATTCCTGGGCATAAAAATGTAACAAATATCCCATTATTGGATCCCGAAAAGGTGTATTTACCTCCCCTGCGTATAAAACTGGGGCTTATAAAAAATTTTGTAAAAGCAATGGATAAAAGTTCTGCTGCATTTATGTATCTGAAATCTAAATTTCCTAAAATAAGCTATGCAAAATTGAAGGAAGGAATATTTATAGGCCCGCAAATAAGATCACTAATATCGGACGATGAACATTTTGANAAATTTCCTAAAATAAGCTATGCAAAATTGAAGGAAGGAATATTTATAGGGCCGCAAATAAGATCACTAATATCGGACGATGAACATTTTGAGGAACTGTTACGTCCACCGGAACAAGCAGCGTGGAAATCATTCAAAAATATCTGTTGTGGATTTCTTGGCAATAATACAGAAGAAAACTATAGTGAAATAGTGAGTGATCTTCTGACATCGTGCAAAGGAATAGGCTGCAACATGTCTTTGAAAATTCACTTCTTGGACTCTCACCTAGACTTCTTCCCTGAAAATCTTGGGGCTATCTCTGATGAACATGGTGAGCATTTACATCAGTAGATTTCTACTATGGAAATGAGGTACCAAAGCAAATGGAGTCCCAATATGCTGGCCGACTACTGCTGGACTATGACGAGAGACATCCCGAACGCAAAATATGGCCGAAAATCATTATATAAAACTTTTTAGGTAAGTGTAAATTAGCCGTATATTTATTATTTAGTGTTTCGTAAGTACTAATTATTTTAAAACTTTAAACATGCGCCACAAAAAAACCCTGCCTGATGGAAAAAATCTGAGAACATATTTGAACTCAGCATCGTAAAGATAGTTATATTTTGTTTATTTAGTCCTTGTGAAAAAAAAAACCAGTGCAATTAAAAGCTGCCATTTATAAAAACAAATTATCCAGTATGAAATTAATTACGAAAGTAAGCTATCCTTACTGTGTTTTTTAAGTGGATCGAGTCAGGTATAATTCATTGAATAGTTTCAAAAGTTTCAGGTAAGTACGTGCGCGCGCGCACACACACACACACACACACACACACTACTCACAAACACGCGTACATACATACTCTTAGTCAAGACATGCACATACAGGCTGGAAGGTTATCACATATGTGTATCTTTCACCAACTTCTGTAGCGTAGTTGGCTACACACCGACTTATTGCACTAGAAATTTTGTTTGAATCTTGGGTAAGGCACCGGTGTCTTCGTGTTTGCCTTGAATTTTAAATGAATTACTACGAACATTGACACTTCCTGGATTGGGTGTGTTACATTGTTTGACACTGAAATCACATTCTGGCTGTCCATTTCTCAAGGCCATTTGTACCAGAAGAAGAATAATAATAGTCAATCTTTCTTTGGGAAGGTAGCGTAAAAATGGAGGGGAAAAAGTGCAGCTTCTGCAACTCCTGTAGTTTTACAACAAATTCTCGGAAACAGGAACTTTTGTGTACTATACAAAAATCATGATTAATCTGCAGACTCTATTCAAATGTTGCATTAATGTCTTTTTTGTAACACCTATTAGGTGATTATCTTTATATTTCTGTGTTACACAATTAATTTTTGTTCACGTTTATAATTTTGTGAAATTCTATCGACATGATTTTGTTAGAGTAATAGAATTTTTAATATGTTTTGCAATATTTAAGTTTCTTTCGAATCTTTATTTTTTGTTAATAATTTTAACCAATTTTTTTAGTAATCATGGCTAGTTTCATGTATTTTACTTTCCAGTTTTTCTGTAGAATTTTTGAGATTTCTAATGATTTTCCATTATTTCCAGTGATATTCTGAGATTTTTTTTTCGGGATTTACCAAGATTTTCAGGGATTTTCTACAATTTTTAGTGATTCTTAGCGATTTTTGAAAGATTTTTTTTCCACTGTGTACACCGATTTTCTTAGGTTGTTGCCCACTCAGAGGAATAGGTTTCTTTTGATAAACAAGTAACTTCTTCAAACCATATGTTGAAGAAAATTAATTTTATGAATTGATTAAAAATAAATGCTGATTTTTAAAAAATATCAGTGCTAAATTTTTTAGCTCTTTGTTATTGCTTATCAAAATCTTTCACATATAGTTTACTATTCTTGTATGTATTTATATGAAGCAAATTAATTATTTATATCCACATACTTTGAAGAATACATGCACCACTGCTCACCCTTCCATTGTAAACCCTACACTAGTGAAAATATTTGTGTTAGTGACTGAAAGTTACGATCAGCTGAAAATTAACATGTAACAATCAAATGTGTATAAGTTCTTTTTATTTCCTGTGCCAGACGTACCTCTAAAACAACACCACAGGCTATGAGCCTCTCACTTGTGGGCATGTTATATGGTGAATACGGCAATTCTTAACTCTTATATGGTGGAAAGTAAGCAGAATATTTAGCACCAGGATATTTTATTTGTCAGTTTTGTATCATTACAGACTGCCTTTTCTTCTCTGATTCCTGGACAAGATCCCTTATGCTGGCTATAGCCTAGCAGTATTGCATACTGTACAAGCATGTAAGAAAATGGCAAATTATTCAAAGTAAGTTATTTAGGAGTCTAATATCCAGCATTAAAACTAGAGTTGATCTGAAACCAATGTCCCGACATCACAATCAAAACCAGTACACTTTGTTGAACATTCCCAAATTTACTCCATCTTTCATCTCATGATGCAAACTCTATGCAATTTTTACAAACTTCTTTAACCCATGTCTGATTCAGTATAAATCTTTATTATTTAGGTGCAAAAAGAATGGAGCATGTTGAAGGCTCACTTGTTTCCTTCACCTTTGTAACAGATTTTTTTTTAACAACATACGTACGTCTTTCAACATGTGAAGAAAGTGCAACTGTGTAGAGACAAAGAATTTATTTAAAATCTGAATCTGACACACATCATGGAATATGCCATCACTGATCGTGATGGAAACAACTGCAAATAAGTCACAGATGTAGATGACTGTATACGAGTGCCAATTTTGTACTAGCGCTAGAGTCATAGTTATGTGACAAGCCATTTTGGATGAAGTGCTACATGAATAAACCGTATCTGTGGTGCACAAAAAAAGTTGGTTTATGTTTATCATCATTGCACATAGCATTGGGAAGATTTTAGTGCACTGGCAGATATTTCTCACATTTATCACTAAAATGATCAAATTTAGCTGTTTATTAAGCACATTGCAACTTTTCTTATATTATAATTAACATCTGCAAATTTTCTGGTATCCTAGGTATATATTCTGTAAAACAGATACAACTAAAGTTGTAACATTGCAGTTCCTAGGGATTATGTTGTCACTTTCTTTAATATCATTTACAAATTACATTTTATTATATGAGTTAACAGTATAATCTTTGGTTATTTTAAAAGTTTTTTGACATAGAGATCATGTGTAAATATTTTTCATTTGTGTTTAGTTGGTATTCAGTGTTAACATTTTGTTGGTTATTTATCATTTCTTCTCTAGAGGGTAGTCAGTATTAAATGTTTATTAAACCAAAGTACTAAATAAAATTATCCTGGTTGTCTATCATCTCACCATTGCTGATTCGCGGAGAGATGTGTCATGGTCAAATGACAGCCAATCGGAGGACAGGAGACAATATAAATAAGGCAGAAGTAAAATAGAACTAATTTTTGATGACAGAATTTTTTCACCACGGCTAAAGATGGACGTGTGTATATCAAGAGAAGTTTTAATGATATAATAAGGAATAATATATGTGAATACTAATGAAATAATTGCAGCAAGATGTTTCTTAAATATTAATTTTTAATAATTGAAAAGAAAGAAAATTAATTTTATTATATTTGAGAAGATTGATTAATAATTTGTTGAATGTGCTGAAGAAGTAAACTACTTTAATAAAAATTATTTGAAGTTGAGAATTGCGACATTATGATTTTTAATTAAATGTTTTAATTTGCGCCCGACATGATTATTGTACATTTGTGATTTGTATGAAATCTAACAAGGGTCCATTTAATACCATTGCAGATACTAATAACTTAAAAAAATGTTAAGTATCAATATTGGAGGAACTTCTTTTAAAATTTGTTCAAATATCAATCAAATTTTGACTTTTGTTAGTTTTGTGTTAATAATAGCTATTTACCAAACATCCTCTAGTTTGTACATCAGTCTTTTTTGCTTGAAAGGACGATCAATATTCAGAAACTTAATGCCATCTTTACTTGGGAATATTAACCACCCTTGTATAGCTCCCTCCACCTCCTTTTTATCATAGTTTATCAGAAAAAAAAATTTGGGACCAGTTTCTTTCTGTCTAACAGTAGTGCCTTACATGGTTAAATGTTTACACCAACACTTCCTTTCCCTCCAACAAACAAATGCATGGCTACTGCAGATGTCAGCCATACAGTGTTGATATAAATAAAAGCACCTGGTCCATCAGCACCAAGCGGTCAGGCAAGCTCTTCACATTTGAAGATTTTGTTGAAGTTGATCATTTATATTTTTCATGGACAAGTACCTTTTTCGACAGTAATTACATTTAAAAAATAATGGCAAGTTTACTGATTTATGTGTATTTACGATGAACATGTGACGTGCAATGAGGTGTTTTATGTTAGTTTATTTCATCTAGTCGAAATTTGTGTTATACTCAGACTGTAACTAGTAGCTTTCGCTCGCCCATGTGATCACTCAGCATAGCCAACTAGTAGTAGTGCTTTACTGGGAGGCAAAACTGCCTAAGTCACAAGTATAATGTCCACCCTATTTCCAAGGTGCTGATTTTTTTGAGGGGGTGTTTGTTTTGAGTTAATATGGTGTGGTGTTGAGATGTGTTCTTTCTGTGGCAACTAATTTTCGTTGATTCACACAATAATGTTGTGTCAGCTCTGTCACAGGCATGCCCCTGGCATGTGTTTTGTCTTAGTTTGGATTCATACTCAGGGTGCTGAGCCACCATCCTCCATACATAGTTCTTAGGTGGGCTGCTTGCCTGCCAATAGCAATAGGCAGGGGAGTTTCATCGAGTCAATGAGAGAAAAAGTTTGGTGTTCACAGATACCATTCTCTTGCAAGTAGCACAGTTTCAATGCCCACCAACAACAGAAGTGGTTGACATTGTTATTCAGCCACCTGGTGTTGGTTGTTTTCCCTTCTCGCAGAAGGTCTTGGGTGATGTCACTCCATCGTTACAAGGACTGTTGGTGGGGCTGGTCACAATGGTGCTTGGAAGATGTCTCTCAATTTCTCATGAGTCTTCCATCCTAGAAAGGACCAGGGACTTAACAAAGAAAGGTCCATCTGATAATTCTCATGGCAAACTGCCATGAGAACTCTTTTCTCTCTCACACTCTTTTTCCATGTTCGTGAAGGTTGGCAATGCAGTTATAATTGTTGTATAAAATATAATACATTCACATAAAGCTATTAAACTTAAAACATTATAAAATATAAAATCTGTAATCTTATATTAGGTACTTTTTATTTTAAACTACAATACATTAAACTTTAGTTTTCCGTTTTCACCACATTGCTGCAAAATTGTAATGATTAAAATACATGAGATTTTTCTTACATGCACAATTGGTCTATAAGTTCTAAATAGTATTAAAGCAAAACTTATAAACATCAGTAATATACTGAACTTACAGACTTTTATTGTCCATATAAATACAGGAATACACATTTGATTGTTATGTTAATTTTCAATTGAATCATAACTCTTAGTCAGCTAACATAAACATTTACACTAGTGTAGGGTTTGCAATTGAAAGGTGGGGAAGGGGTTCATGGGGAGTGGTGCATGTACTCTCCAAAGTATGTGGATATAAATATATAATTTGCTTCATATATCTATACTAATATTATAAATGTGAACGTGTGTTTGTTTGTCCTTCTTTCACATTGCAATGGATTGACGTGATTTTTTGCACAGAGATAGTTAGAGGGCCAGGAAGTGACATAGGCTACTTTTTATCCCGAGAAAATATCTCATGCCTTCAAGGAAATTCTTATAGGAAAATTAAAAAATACACAAACTGAATAACAATGCAATGTCGCAACCGAGCAACAGATCGACGTAATTTCTTGCACAGAAATAGTTGGAGGGCTGAAAGGTAATATTGGCTACTTTTTACCGCGAGAAAATATCTCAAAAAATTTACCCAATATGTAATTTCCTTTAATCATTCTATGTTAAACGACATACCAATTGTAGTTTTAAAAATTGACAGTATATGGCATTCAAATAGTTTCAATTGACTGCATTTGCTTTTGGTTTCCTTGGATTCGCTTTTCGTTTTGGTTTTTAGTTTAGGAATATTTAAATATTGTTCAATTTATTAGACTGGATTGACCTTTGGTACTGATATGCTCTTTGAATTTGATTTGTTGGTTTGGTATTTGTTTTTGTTTACTTTTTCAACTGTTTTGTTTGTTGTTTAGTTTTTCATAGTCAGTTAAATAAATAATGCCTCGCAAACGAAAATCAAGTCTTTCAACAGCATTGTCTCAAGTACAAGCGAAAAGATTTGCTCAATCGCAAGTGTCTTCAGNTCAGTTAAATAAATAATGCCTCGCAAACGAAAATCAAGTCTTTCAACAGCATTGTCTCAAGCACAAGCGAAAGATGCTGAACTGAGAAGACAAGAGCAAGCACAGCGACAAGCTTATTTGAAAGGCGCCGAATCGCCTGCTCACTCAGATTCAGGAAAGACTCGAAGAACAGGCCGCACGCCAGAAACATCTCAGGATATTAGAGACTCCTGCCAATGAACAGGCAGAGCGTCAAGCCGCTTTGAGAGCCTCGGATATGCATGAACAAACGCAGCTCTATTAAGCCCTATTAAGAGCCTCCTAAATGCCTGTTCAGACCCAACTACGACTGGAAGAACAAGCAGAACGATAGACTGCTTTAAGGGCATTCAAAACACCTGAACAGTCACAGGTGAGAAGAATCGCAAACGCGGAACTCCAAGCGGAATGTCGACGAGCTTTTCAAAGAAACACTTGGTCTGTATTAAATGACGTGGCATTTCATTACAATCCCTTAATTTATTATAAGAATCACAGGCTTCGTGTTATTGGACTCATGGACAAGTCGTGCTGGTTTTGTAGCGCTTTGACATGGAAAGATGAGACCGCAGGGATGTGCTGTTCCAGCGGGAAAGTTTCCCTTCCTTTACTTGGTGAGCCAGAAAAGTCTCTGAAAACTCTCTTTCTGTATGACGTGGATGAGTCACTGCGCTTTTTAAATAGTATCAGAAAGTACAACTCATGTTTCCAAATTACATCTTTTTGAGTTGACAGAGAGATAATAATGCCCGGATTTTCGCTAACATTTACTGTTCAAGGGCAAGTTTATCATAGAATAGGTGCGCTTTTTCCAGCTGTCAATGAACAGCCTAAATTCTTGCCGGTATATTTCATTTGTAACGAAGACATTGAAACAAACCCCCGCTGCCAATTTATTCAAGGAGTTGAAAGAGACAGTGTTGAAAATTCAAAGAATGTTGCATGAACACATCATCTTGATAAACACATTTAAAACCGCTTTAGAGAAACTGCCTCAAGAGGATTTTAAGGTAGTCATCCATGCTGGTCGGACTCCGCCTGTAGAGCATGAGAGGAACTGCAATGCACCTGTAATTAATGAAATTGCTGCAGTGGTGAGCGGCGACCTGTTGTATTACAGACTGGTGACTTCCGCCAAACTCTACCAGTGATTCAGAGGGGCACACTTGCAGATGAAATCAAAGCCTGTCTCAAGTCGTCAAGCTTATGGGCAAATGTCAAGAAATTCAGCTTGACGACAAATATGAGAGTGCACCTCTACAATGATGTTGATACAAGACATTATGCTGATACACTATTGAAAATTGGAGACGGGTGGTTAGAAACAGATGCCGAGGGCTTTGTGTCACTAATGGGGGGGATTTTAGTAATTTGGTGCAGAGTGATACGGAACTGATTGCTAGCGTTTACCCAGATCTACAAAGGAATATAAATGATGACCAGTGGCTATGTAAAAGAGCAATTCTAGCACCAAAAAATTACATCGTTAATAAAAATTAGTACTAACATTTTGAAAGAGGTACAAGGAGAAACAACAGAGTATTTGTCGGTAGACACAGTCATGGTCACATAACAGAGCACTTCATATCCTGCAGAGTTCCTGAATTCTCTAGAGCTATCAGGTTTACCCTCACATAAGCTCCAATTAAAATTAGGCGTTCCGGTCATGCTTATGCGAAATTTAGATGCATCGCGATTATGTAACGGGACGAGGCTTTGTATCAGACAACTTTTGTGGAACATAATTGGTGCTACTATTCTGACAGGAGTAGGAAAGGGCGAGAACGTAATCATCCCCCGGATCCCTATAATCCCCACAGACCTCCCGTTCCAATTCAAAAGGTTGCAATCCCCTCTCAAGCTTAGTTTTGCTATTACAATAAACAAAATGCAAGGGCAAACATTACATGTAGGGGGGGGTGCACTTGGAAAAACCGTGCTTCTCTCGTGGCCAGCTCTATGTCGCATGTTCGCGTGTGTCCAATGGCCAAAATCTCCACATCTTAGTGCCAGATGGAAAGACTTACAACATTGTGTACAGTAGCATCCTAAAACAGTGCTCTGTTCTGTGTTTATGGTCAGTGTCTGTTTCCTAACAAATACCGTTATTTCTCCCTATAAGTTTGTTACTATAACCACGCAAGCAAAGCCGCAGGTAAAAGCTAGTGTGTGTGTGTGTATATGTATATATATATACATACNTACCGTTATTTCTCCCTATAAGTTTGTTACTATAACCACGCAAGCAAAGCCGCAGGTAAAAGCTAGTGTGTGTGTGTATATGTATATATATACATACATACATACATACATACAAGAATGGTAAACTGCATGTGAAAGATTTTGATAAGTAATAAAAAAGGACTAAAAATAGTAGCATCCTTATGGTGCACTATTTAATCATATTTAAACTGTATAGTCTATTTTTTTTTTGTCCAATAAACTGCATATCTCATGGTAAAAAATGATATACCTGGTGGCAGTAGCAGTACAACACATACACATACAGCTGATACATTTAAGATTTTTAGGTTTACCTGCCCACCTCCTCTTTCCTGAGAAATAAGTAATGGATCTCTGACACTACCCAGTAAGGGTAACAATTCAGTTCTCGTGGAATGACAGTTCAGTTTCTGAAATTGGGTGAGTAGTTCTGCAACCTCCTCAGTGTACCCTTGTCTGAATACTCGTCTGCCTTTTTTTTTTAACTGAAATTGGTGGGCTTTACTGACCATTGAGCAGTTACTAGTATCAATGTACTGCTACCAACCCTGCCCCAAATGAATGTTGTTGCATATCATAAAGGCTGCAATTTTTTAATTCTCAGTGGCACACTGTCTCATCAGCCTACAAGCTACAGCACTTAACTTCCCTACAGCCTGGTGTTGGCCTTGCAATTCTTCTTAATGTGTGTAAACACCATAACCTAGATCATCTTCACTCTAACTGTCCTGAGCATTTGTTCTGCCTGTAGGATGACCAGTCTCCAACAAAATACACAATCCAAACAGTTACTACCATAAAAAACACATTACAAGACAGCTATAAAGAATGGATCACATTCTTTAACTAGATACACAAAATTACAAAAACCACTTAAACACACCAATAATAATTTCTCACAAAGTAGAGAAAACAAACAAAAATCACCAAAAACTACACAAACTTTTTACCACCTCGCCTTCATCAAGAAGTAAAACAAAATGGCAGCCAGATTTTTAACTTAATAATTATTTCATTATTGTTGGTTTGATAATTTTTTAATTTTTTTATTACCGTTTAGAAAATATGGCTTGTTTAAACAATAGATAATATATGTATGCTGAACCTTCACATAGTGTGTGTTTTCATGTTCAATGCTCAGTAACTGCTCCTTTTTCCATGTAAGAAAACCAATAACACAACCTAATGAATAAAATATTCCAAAGTAGTAATCATGATCATTACTCTGGTTTGAAAAGTGTTAATGAAGTGTGTCCTACACTAGGAAAGAAATGAAACTGTTTTATGGTTTGTTGCATGCCAATAAAAATAAAAATGAGAATCTCATTGTTTATAGATTTCATTATCTTGTGAAATATTTTGACTTAATTTAAATGAAAATTACTCTTATTTTTATTTTGCTATATTTTGTAAGATAGGTAATTTTTTTCAGGTTATGGTCTTTTTGAAATACAGTATAAACCTTGCTATAATGATGACTGACGATGGTGAGATAAATTATCACTAAAGCAAATTATTGTTATAATCAAAAATTATTGTGTAGCATCATTTTATACAATTTTATCGTACACTCACTTTCTGGGCATCCTGCATTTTCTGAATGCAGTTACATACAAGGTTGCTTGTTTAACTGTCAGTGGTATTTTCCACATGTGACCATCGTTCACGTTGAGATTATGAAATTTAGGATAACCAATAGCCACTAACAACAAAGAAAAACATTTTTAATTTTGCTCTTGCTCATTACTGTAAAGGCATGCTATGAAGAGTGAGAAAATAAACACGCATTACATTTGCCTGAACCATTTGAATGATACTGCCTCTAAATCAGATCTCACTGTGCAGTTGCAGGCACTTTTATTTCAGAGAACTACAACTGCCTTTATTTGTCATTGTTTGAAATGTAAAACAATTAACAGGCAGTGTGGGGATACCAAGCGCCATAGGGCACCCATAACTTGTTTTCATAATCAAAGTTAAAGGCTGAATGCTGTATGTAGCCTGCAGATGAACCGACTGCCAAGCGTAAAATGCACATTCTCGCTCTGTTGGTGTATCTCCATCTTACTTTTACTTGGACATCCTCCCTTATCGTTCACTACCTCCCCTCTTGTAGCATCTCACGCAATCATCACTACTTTTCTCAAGCCCTCTTTGTTCCCGTGAATGAAGTTCCACCTGACACCACCCAAGGTCGAGATGCGTAGTGAATAGGAAGTATCTGTAGAAGGGATACCACTCATTACAATTTTTTTTGTGTTTTTACAAGAGAAGAAATGTTATTCATTGACATTCTTTTGACCTCTACAGGACATGTTTGGAAACAAAGGAAAAATACTATTGCACTTGTTTCAACTCTAAAAAATAGCGGGACTATCATCACAGTGAACAAGTACACAAAAAGACACTCATTTTAAATTAGTATATTAACAGTGTGTTTAATATAGAATGCAGCAGTGCATTTTGTAGCCCATGCTCGTTATATGGTGGTTCTACTGTATTCACATTTGGAATACATTTATTTTGTGGTCAGATACATACATTTTATTGTAGAGATATTGATATATATATTTATCACTTAGTTCTCTCTGCATTGCAACCACATAGTTAACACTTCCTTGGTCCAGCTTTGGCACAGAGGACAGCCTGGACATGGTGCAAGGATTCCACTAGGAGCTGATAAGTATCCACAGGTATCTGGTACCATGTATGCCTGGCGGCAGTTCATAGTGAGCTGATCAAAGTTGCTGCAGGTTTTATGATGTGAAAGGCTCATTCAACAACATCCCATAGATGTTTAATGTTGGGAAAGTTAGGGAGTCAAGGTGCATCTCATTATAATGTGCAGGTATGTGGACATAATGAGCAGAATTGGCATGTTCCTTGTACTATTCAAGCACAGTAATCCCTTGGTGGCACCACATAGTGTCATTTTAGGTGATGCTGTTCCCATGTAGATAGAAGTGTTGCATTGTGTGGGGTGTGCATGGCTCACCATCATCCTGTAATACACAACAGATGTTACATGTTTATTTACACACACTGTCTGTTCAATGACATGCCAGTAGAACATCCTCACACTATAAAATTGCCTTCCACTAACCTCTACAGTATCAGCCATGCAGGATAAGATAATAGCCTCATGCTGTTGGTGCCATGCACACACCTGGATGTCAACTTGTTGAAGTGGAAAGACACCCTCTTCCAGCCCTTGGTGGTCCAATTACTATGCTTGCGACAGACAAAATCAGTGATGACACTTCATTAATAGTGTTTGATAAATGGCTAGTCTGCTGTGGAACTTCCTGCGCTTTAAAGTGTGCTGCACCATTGCCTAAAGGTGGTGTAGTGTTTTGATACCCAGCGGGGATGCTTCCAGATTTTCGTATGTGGGAAGTGTGCCAGACAATGCTGCTGGTCAATGGGTTTTCTCGGGGATATCCCATTTCCCCTGCCCTTGCATTCCAGTGCTGCTCCATACTCCTCTCCCATTCACCCTCATCGGCTCTCAAGACCTTGATGTTAAGAGCCACCCTAATCTCCCCACTCCACTCTACCCTTGAGTAAAATATGGGTGTTGTGCCTCCAGAGTTGTAAGGTTCCATAATGTACAGATGCTTGTCTGACCTTCAGCCTTTATAAGATGCTTTACTTGATGCTCATTGTGTAGATCCCATAATTTGTAGATGCTGATCTGGACTTCAGCTATTATGAGATGTTTTACTTAATGCTCACCCCAAGTTTTCACCTTCAGTACACCCCCGCATTTCTGTTTTTTGGTGTTCATTGTTCCATTTTTTGCAACTTTCCAGTAGGGATAGGCAGTGTGGAAAAAAACTGACATTGGTACAGTACCCAATACATCTCTCAAGCAGATTTTATTACCAATACTAAGCCGATTGGATACATAGTCAAAACAATAATTTTATGAAAAAACTCAAATACGGGTAAGTAGTATAAATTTACACATAAATAAGTCTGTTCCTTTTATTCAAAACTACATATTCTATTTCATTTCATCAATGTACGATTAATTTTTGTATCTTCTGAAACAACAGAAATGTGATCACATACACATATATTCACAACATTAATTAGTCTAGAACTAACAGCACTAGTTGTTGGTGTAGTTGAAGGGAAAAAAAACTTATATTCAGTTCTCATCTTTCTCAAAGAAACCACCCTATGAAAAACATATATCGGAGTGGGAAAATGAGACAATCTGTATGTTTATGGAAGCTGAGTGTTCAGAGTAAAATGACACCTGAATTGTGCAGATAAGTAAACAGTGATAGTGCTGCAATTTGTGAGAAACTCACACACATAGCAGGGTGTGGGTGGTATCAATAAGTGTACCTGTCAGATGAATAATGCTAGGCATGCATTTTGTTGACACAAATATAAAATTTGACAGAAAATTTGTAAATCTCTTTCAGGAGCCTGCACTGTCTCACACATTGAATTATTCCTTTTTTATTTCTTGAGCTCTCTCATCATGTCAAATATTTTCGTCTTGCTCCTTCTCTTTGTCGTAACTGGGTCTCAAGCCCTCTTCATAATTGGGTCGCTAGCCTGTCAGTTGTGAAAAGTGGTTAATTGCGGGGAGGTGTTATCTACATAGAGGACAGCATGGCAATTTTCTGTTAGACAGTTTAGAACAACCACCACACAGTATACTTGCAGGACTTGTATTTAATCACTTTTTCTCTGAATACAATTAGAACTAGCTCATTGGAACAACTAATCTTTCAGGTCAATAATATTTAGCACAGCAATGTCTTTTTACATAACCTCCACATGATTTTTCAGATATGCTAATAGAGTTGAAAACTTAATGTCATATGTTTTCGTGCAATTTCTATCTTCTCTTATATTTGTCCAGTTTCCTAATAACCCAGTCAACGAAGGGGTTATAGGGGACATGGAAGATGGTAGAATTTTTTTCTTCTGGAATGTGTTTGGAGTAGTTGGGAGGTAAACATACTAAAAGTCCTGGATTCTAGCCCTGACGGAAGTGGGTGGGGGGCAGGGGGGGGTTAAAGGTCCCGTTGTTTGGTTTTTTGCTTGTATCTCGTTAACAGTGGGTCGTACGAATAAATTTATTCTTAACAAAATAAAAGTTTATAAAATTTGCTACAAGATTGTTTCTATTCATTTTTTCTCTGTTCTCCACTGTTTACGAGATATCCTCCTGCGAAAATCGTTAATTTATGAAAAACAATGTTTTGCCTCACGTTTTTCGTCAAACTTTTGTTTCTAGCACTCCAGCCCTTCGTTTTGCAGGGGAGTCTTCAGGAAAAAAAGTTTTAGGGCATTAAATTTCCTTTGAAATTATATGTACATATACTATTTTATCTTCAACTGGGCCAATGTTACAGCAATTTGAAAATTTCAGGTTAAATCACCCATTTTTAAAGACAACCCCTTAAAGCACTTTCTCTTTTTGAAAGGTTATTCATCATTTTCCTTAAGCTTATGTGGTGTATTAGTAGTTATAAAACCTGCGAAGAAGGTAATTAAATAATAACAACCATTTATAATAATTTAATTTATTTACAAAAAAGTTAATTCTAAAAGTAAAATTGGTAAAAATATTTACAATAATTGTGGCACAAAAAAATATTAAAACAACATTAAAAATTGAATTTAGAAGGTCTTGCTCATTTGGGACGTGAGGGTCCGTCATCTGGCTCATCTACGTCTGTATCATTGGTGTCGGCTGGGGATGTGGGGAAAACTTCAGTTTGTTCGTAATCGTCTTCTTCAATCAAAACGGGCACACAATTTAAGCAACTACCCTGGCAGTTCAGGCACAATGGCGAGCAGCTCATTGACACTTTTCTGCACCCATATTTCATTGAACTGCAATCTTTTGTACACTTGCAGAAGATAGTATTTAAAATTTCTTCAGGTTCAGCTGGTTCCTTATTGAGTACAGGAGAAAGGATATTATCTGCCCTGCGCTCCCAGCCCCACAACTCTGGAAGAAGTTCTTGATTTAACCATAGCTGCACCTGAAGAAATGTACGGAAGGAATGCTCCTTCGTCGCCCCCTCGGTTGGTGGGAGAGTTGAAATATCCGGCTTCATTTTTGCTACAGATTTTAGGAAACATTTGTAACGATATAGGTTTAGCGAGGTCTCCTTGGCTAGGGCGCCATACCATCTGAGCATGCAGATTTGCCCAGCTCGCTCAACCTCAGTCGGTGTCGAGGAGGCAATGTAAGAAACCTCAGCTGCTCTGCGGATTTCCTGGTTTCGCTTGTAGAGCTTGATGAAACCAAGCTTACTCTGGCGTAATGCTGCAGAGGTGATGTTACAGCCTGTGAAAGCATGCAAGAACAGAATTTCATCCAGTCCCTGTTGCTGCATCAGTTGGGTGGAATAAACATTTGTTTCGACCTTCCCTCGGCCAGGTTTGATGAGTAAGATGTTGTCAGCAGGAGCTTTAGCGGTAAGGAGCAGTGCAAGATCTACATCTTCCCCAATGACAGCCACTTTGGTCGTTCCTTCCATTGATTGTTTAATGGTTGTTGTCACAATCAGCAAGTCAACGTCGCCTGGTGCTTGAATTGTGTCAATGCCATTGTCATGGAGTTTAGATTTAAGTAGTTCGATCAGTCTAGCTTTATTGTGCTGATTGGAGAGGAGAAGTTCTTAGTTGACATTAATTTCGGTGTCCAGGTTGAAATGGATGTCTACCAACTTTTTCATTCGGTAGCATCGTACCTGTTCTGCCAACTTAATGCTATTTGGTGAGTTGTTGTATCCATCAAATACTACAGTGCACCTCCTCCCGGGGTAATGGGTCTTAATGAACTTGACATATCCCTCACAAATTGCGGCAACTGACGATCCTCTTTGCCAAATCACTTTATGTATGAGATATCCTCCATCAACAACTACATTATAATTTGGTAGATCTATGCTCTCCTTGGTTGGTTTGAACAGGTGATACAAGACTGATTTTTTTGTCTTCCTCATACCACTTTCATTAAATAAGGCCAACGGGAATGGGGCCAATTCGTATTTCAAATAATCCTTCAGATCTTCATCGCTTTTTTTACTGATGGAAATCCTTTGGAACAGTAAGAAGCAATGTTTTTGTCGTGGATCTTGATGGACGAACTAACAGAGGAAAGTGAGAGTGCCCTGTCTTTTCGTGACAACTTCACATCTGAAAATGGCAAGTTTACCATTTTACTCATTGCTTGCTTACCACATGTAATAGCATCATAGCAGTTGACTGTATTATCTCCCACCACTCCTGTAGCTATCGACATGATTTCACTGGTTTTAGGGAATGGTGGATAATTTTCTAGCCATGCCATCAGTTTAGAAGTGTTAGCTGCGTCTTTTGTCATGCGCGTTCTCCCCAAAATCCTTGTGCTGCTCACTTGAAGTGAAGAGTACTCCACAAAACTCCTCCAGTGACGTGCAAACGTCATGAGTTGCACTCAGTCCCACAACCCACTTACTGATTACACTATCATTGACACCCTTTCCACCCGTTACGCCGCCACTGCTTTTGAAGCTTCGCACTAGAGTGGTCTCAATCGTCATATCTGACCACACACCTGACCAAAAGCTATCAGACCGACGCATTGTGAAGGCGCCATTGACGAATTGTTGGTGTTCTACTGCAGTCAATTTTGATGGAAGATTCTTCAAATCCTGTACATATAGTTGGCAGGATTTAGCATAGGGAAAGTGGCCCAATGCATGAAAGTATGGTATCATCCTCTTGACACTATTGAGATGAGCATCCCAATCTCTTTACCTCTCAGCATGAATGTATTCTTTCATCAAATTCACCATCTGGAAGTATTGGATCCACAGCTTCGCAGTTCATCCATTCTCACTGAGCTGTTGTAATGCTTCACCAAATTTGTTGGTCAGTGATTTCAGGTGTGGGTTTTCATTTAATGAGTACAGTGAGTGAGGCTCATTTAGAAAATTAGACAAAACTTTTTTGACACATGTCTGCTCTTCCCCCGTTATTTGGATGTGGTCCAGTATAATGTTTGACAAGGCAGTTTGTGTGAACACATGACCTCTGACTGCCCTGGCAAAAGCATGGTCTTGAAGCATCTTGTCAACTGATACTGGAGCATAAACCGTACTCAAAAGTTCTTTCAGGCCACTTCCGGACATTAGGTAGCCCATGCATCCTAAATAGGACATGAGGAGATGAAAACCACCATGACGGAGCACCTGCAACTACTTCTCTCCCTTTCCAATACAGAGGCTGGTCAAACGTGATGATCACACATTGCTGATTGATTTTATCATATAAGTCTGCAGTATACGTCAATGCTGTATACACTGTATCATAATTAGATGGAGGAGCATTTATGAAAGGAAGGGGAATAACTTTAGTTTTTTCACTGTAATTTCCTCTGGTCACAGTGTGCATATGTCCCTTCTATTGTGGAACTGGAATACGTTGCTTTTGAGCGAGCTACCACAGGGTATCGTGTGGTGGAGGATGTGCTGATTCCTCAGGTACTTCCAGGTGTTCCACAATGACGTTATTTACACCACCTCCCTTACCTTGGAATGTTTCCAGGGGAATGATTCCAAGTTTTCCAGTTTCGAATGATGGGGGCATCTTAGTCAATCGTGGTATTCCTGAACCTCTTTCAATAGCACTTGCCGGGGTAATGCATCTAATTCCACCCATTGAGTGGAAAGTATTCAGTCCATCAGTTGTGCATACGTTAAAATCAGCGTTATCAAAAACAAATTAGTGGAATGCTCCTTGTTTGAAGGTTGGTTTAGCATGGGCAATGCATGACATTTCAAAAGTCTGGGCTTCGTAATAAGATGAGCAGATACCCAATCTTGCAAGAAGATTAACCAAGATTTTAGAGGTGAATCTTCTGTAAAGCAGGAGAGAGAGACTGCTTAATACAGAGGACAAGAAGGTCCGTTATCGAACTGCACATGTGATCGCATGAGCAATGGCAATGCATTTCTTACTTGTTTCCTCTACTCTTTTAGTCTTCTTGTTCATCACCTCCTGTAGGAACGTGAGAAGGGATTGGGGAAGACAATCCGCATCCTTAATAAAGTCATCACCAGGTGGGTACATGTCAGAATCATAAATGTGACTCTGGATGTCCTGCCTAATGATATCTGCAGCACTTCTCACAATCCTCATTCGTTCATCAGCATAATTTTTCTCCCTTGTGTGATACGAAGCATCATTCAACAGTTTGTACCCTATATCTCTAAAACATATGACTGGAATGTTGAATCGGTTGTTCCCTGGTTTATATAATACACTGTCTCCGTATTTTTCATTTAGTTTTGCTTTAATGGTTTTCCAGTCCAATTGGTTACCAGTTACTGCAGCCATCAATTCGTTCATGGAAAACTGGCAGTCATCATTCCCCTCCATAAACGAATATATTTCCTCCATTCCTTTCAAAATGTAGCCATCAGTTTTTGGTACCTTTTTTTCCATATACAAATGTCTCGTAAAGGTCCTATAGCAGTCCTGGTGGTACACCACCTCTTCAGCTACTAAATCATTAATGGAGGATAAACGACCAACAACATCGTCATCCCACTTATCTTTCCTCGCAAGCCCAGCATCCAAACACTTTTGTTGTATACCCATTGTTCGAACTTGAAAAATCGTTATCGTTTCTGTAATTTTTTCTTTCCCTCTTTATCAATTACACATGGTTTTGCACATATAAAGCAGTCAGTCATGAAATGAAATTGTGATAGTGAAGACCTCAAACTCACCGTTTCAGCTGGTTGAGATCATGTTGATGCAGCCTGCCTCTTTAAATCAGCCGCAATGCTATCGGATCTGGTATAGTTTTTGCGGCATGACTTATGAATTAGGAGGGATGTCAGCCACTTTAGCTGGGAGCTCTTTCCATCCTTCCTTTCATTACTTGTTTTTACGAGAGTTGATATCTCTTTTTCCATGACACTTGTAAGGTCATCACTGGATTTGTCTATGTCGTCATCACACACGAAACATTTATTATTCATTGCGAGCGATGATATAATAAGACACGAAATATACATAACAAATCCAACCAAACGAACACATTCTATACAAACGTTACTCGACTCATGTTTATGAAGAACTGCAGTGCTGGCAGCAGATAGTCGAAAAGGGAATGGGGGACCGACCACATGCTATTTTTAGCGATAGGAAGGGTCAGATAGACAGGGGCAGGTAGCTATTGGTAGGCTCAAGAACTCGGGTAGGATACCGACATAGGTACCTAAGACACTAATAAATCATTATTATGAAAGAAAATAGATGCTGCTTTGTTGTATATCTCGGTATCCATCCACTAACACGTGTACACATAGTACAATACCAAGTATACATAGGTGAGCTTAATATATATTCATTTCATATTTACAGATAAATACATTCCATTCATTTATAAATACATAAAATACAGCTTATGTAAATCAATAAATAACCCTTAAAAAACGCAGTGTGAGGTTGTCTTTAAAAATGGGTGATTTAACCTGAAATTTTCAAATTGCTGTAACTTTAGTCCAGTTGAAGATAAAATAGTATATGTCCATATCATTTCAAAGGAAATTTATTGCCCTACAAATTTTTTCCCGAAGACTTCCCTGTAAAACGAAGAGCAGGAGTGCTAGAAACAAAAGTTTGACAAAAAACGTGAGGCAAAAAATTGTTTTTCATAAATTAACGATTTGTGCTGGCGGATATCTCGTAAACTGTGGCAAACAGAGAAAAAATGAATAGAAACAATCTTGTAGAAAATTTTATAAGCTTTTATTTTGTTAGGAGTAATTTTATTTGTACGACCCACCGTTAACGAGATACAAGCAAAAAACCAAACAACGGGACCTTTAACCCCCCCCCCCTCCTAGTCCACAGGAATTTTAGTATGTTTACCTCCCAACTACTCCAAATACATTCCAGAAGAAAAAAATTCTACTATCTTCCATGTCCTCTACACCCCCTTTTTGAGTGTTCTTTGACTGGACTATAATAATTTTCTCTTTTTCCACAATAATCTTTACAATGCACTTTGCAAACTACTTGGACTGAAATTTTTTATATGTGAAAATTACAAAAAAACTAATGTTGACTCCATCTCTGATGAAAACATGTCAAATGTAAAAAAAAAAAGAAGTAGTAGGCGATGGAGCCAAGATGAGGCAGATAAGTCTATAGAGTGGCAGGAATTCTATTATTTATGCTGTTTTTCGTAGAAGGGGAGAGGGTGGCAGGCTGAGGCCAGATCAGCAGCTGATATGTATGTGGTAGCCAACCTGTTCCATACTATCTGCTGCTGACTGATAAGGAAAAATGTGCATACACAGCCACATGCAGCCAGCTGGTTGCCCACTGCTGACACATCTGGCAGGTCAAATGACCCACTCATTTTTTGCCAAATAGCTATCTGTACAAATATTGGTTTAATGAGAATTTATCAGTATCGGTAAAGAAGTTGTTATCTATATATGTGTATGCCTATATGTGTGTGAATACATCGGCACATTCTTACTCTCTATACACTTCCACTATTTTAGTTTGTGTGCACTCAGCCATTGTTTCTATTTGAGTTATTGATGCATGCAATGCCTGGGCACACACAATTAAGACCTTTTGTAAAGCATTTAAATCCTTTCTACCTTCCTTTTCCGCTTGCACTGTTTGAACATTACATTGCCTCTTGTTTACACTCACCATGTTGCCATCTTTTGCAAATTGAAAGGATGGTCACAATTTGATGAGCACTGAGTTTGTATTTCTCTGTTGAATTTCAATCTATTGTAAGATATTTTATTTTCTTTCTTTAGGATGGTTATGTGCTAGAAGCTTTGGGTCTGTACACCAAATATGATGCACCGTTGTTCCCCCAAAATTTTAACATATACAAGCGCATTGCAGTGGATATTTTTGGACTACAAGGCCTGTCTAATCCAGAATCCTATAACACATGGGTAAAACTGAGGATCATGTTGTTCCAAATTGTGAGTATATCCTGTATAATCATTACCATAACTTTTATATTCTCAAGGCTCTTTTCCTTAAAGCTATGTCCATTTTTCTTTGTGTGTGTGTGTGTGTGTGTGTGCAAAAATGCTTGTGTGTGTCCATACATGCATGTATGTGCATGTATGTATATATGCACACACACAGACTCGTAGTCCAGGGGAAAAAATATTGTGTATCTACTTTGTACTTGGACAAATAGCTGACAAGTATCAGTGCTGTTATGTATTTAGGTAGTTATACATAATCAAATCACATTATTATGACCAGCTGCTAGTATCTACAGTAACCACACTTTACAGCACGGACAGCAGCTAGACGAGCTGGCCGTGACTCAGGTATCTGGAGCCATTTTATCTGCAGTGCGTCCCACAACTGTCGAAGGGTACGTGGCGGAGTAGGACAGGGGGTGCTCACGACAATCGAGGCAGTCCCACAGATGTTCAGTTGGATTGAGATCAGGGCTGTTTGGGGGCCAGGGAAGAACTTTGAAGTCTTGATTGTGCTCTTCCAGCCACATGTGGACACTTCCAGCTGTGTGGCAAGGTGCATTATCATGCTGGAAAATCCCATCCTCCCGTGGAAAGACAATCATCATGTACGGGTGGACATGATCGCAGAGGATGGATTCATAACCAAATCGATCAAGAGTGCCTTCCACACGGATGATGGGACCTAGAGAATACCATGATAACATTCCCCAGACCATAACACTACCCTCACCACATTGTGTTCATCCGGCAATGGATGCAGGGTGTCGGTTCTCCGACGTTTCTCACTGGACATGCTGACGTCCATCCGTTCTATGCAGCTGAAAATGTAACTTGTTGGAGAAGGCTACCCGTCACCAATCAGCAGCGGTCCAGTCGCCATACTGTCGAGCAAATTCCAGTCGTTTTCGTTGATGCACCAGTGTTAGCATGGGTGCAATCACCCTCCATCTATTCTGGACTCCCATTCACAGAAGGGTTCGTAGACACATGTCGGGATGCCTCCTGGTTGATTTGGACGGTGAGCTGTTCCACTGTAGCCTATCGGTTGGCCTTCACGCACCGTCATAGTAGACGTTCACCTTGGACATCAATGGCGCGTGGAGTTCCACAGTTTCCACAGCGGTTATTCCCAATGGTGCCATTCGTCCACTCACGATACACTTTTACCACAGAGGCACGTGAACAGTTCACAAATGTCGCTGTTTCCGAATTGCTGCCCCCTTTGTCCCGAAAGCCGATGATCATCTCTTTTTGCAACACGGTTAAATCGCTTCCCTTACCCATGACAGCAGAAAGAGCAATGTGTACAGTCAGCCTGTCAGTCACATTATATACCCGTTTTACCAGCCCACATCACGGGCCATACATTATGGGCTACACACAGCAGATTACACTTTTAGCAGGTGGTCATAACAATATGATTCGACTGTGTATATGGATTTGTTACACTCCATGAAGACCCATCTTTAACAAAATACACTAATGTTCCAGTATGACTTGAATAAGTGAGCCTCTGTGAATTATGTGCATTGCCCTCTTGTACATCATATGTTGGCTTTACCAGCTACGTACAGTGGAACCGTTCCATAACAATTGTGCTCTATAAAACACATTTGTTATAACAATAATTTTTTTATTTTTCATTTTCGCCTATATTTAACACAAGTTTATTAAACACTTGTTTAAAACAAGTGTCTTTTCATGTTCTCAGTCACTGTAACAATAGTATTACTCTTTCCACAAGTTGAAACATGTGTAAATCTTTTTACCATCTTCAAAATTATTTATGTTTCAAAAAAAGACAAATACAAAGGCTGCTGTTGGTGCCTGTGGCGTTCAACAAGACAGTTTGTTAAAGTTTGCAAGAAATAAGACATCTTTCATTATTGAAACAATGTTTTAAAAAATATGCTTATTTCTGTTAAAATTGTTTATCAGAACTGCAAATTATTACTGTCAAAATTAGCATAAAGGAAAGGGCCACAATTCAGTTTAGTGTTAGTGTCACAATGGCATGACAAGCACAATACCATTTTATTCAGTGTTCACAATACCCTGATAATATCTGCCTGACAAGTGTTTTTCTTTTCTTTTAGGGAATCTTAATAGTATTATAAGTCACTCATATCACACACTATTTACGACATAAAACTCATGATACTGTGAATGATTATTTACTTTTGATAAAATTTCGTTAATATACTCTGTTAAAACTAGTGCCTTGTATTTGTACTTGCCCTATTCCTCAGGTGCAATAATCTGAATTAAACTGTTTCTCTAATAGCTAATAATAATTTAATCTGTTTTGGGGTTTGTTTCTTATCATTTCCATAATTTAATTACGTTTTGTGTTTTTTTGCATGTGTGTCAAATTGTGTATGTATCATTTGTTTATGTTGTTATGCCTTTATGTGGTGTTTGTATATGTCATTGGTATTCTGCTGTTTAATGGCACAAAATAATTCTCAAATAAATAATTAAAGTGGTGAGGAGTTGATTGGAGGCAGAGTTGCAGTTGTAATCCCAGGGTGCCAGGCCATGATTTTGTGCCACATGGTAAGCAGAAACTCTTACCAGGGCTGTGATGTCGCCATCTGACTAATTAATATATAATCAATAATTTACACATACTCTGCTGCACTGCTGTTGGCCATAGAGCACACCAAATGAAAGTACAGGGGTCGCTGGGTCACTTAAATGCAGGAATTAAGGGTGACTATGTTCTAACATGCCTTCCGGCATTTAATACGCAACAAAAACACTGAAAAATGTGTAGCTGCTACATAAACCCATTACAATGAAAACAGTGCAAAAGCGCTGAGGCACAATCCAAATTAAATGAAGTCTCGTCTAAACCAGCTTGAGTTAAAACACTCGTTATATGAGCGAAAAGCCCAAAGGAAACATAAATATTTATGGGCCCTCTGTATGATGGAAGGGCCTAGCTGGCTGTGGGAGTGAACAAAAAACATTTTAGGGAGATTTACATAACAGAAACATCAGTGAACGCAAAGTTAAAGCTCCTGCAGTTCACATGGCACGCACCCATCCGATTTGAGCTCCGAGAGCAGACTCCTCTATGACTGTCGGAAGCGGGGACACGAGCCTGCGCCATAAATTATGGCCCCGTGCAAAGCACATGTATGGAGTGTAATCGAAATGGATGGAACAAAAAATTAACACTAGTTAACAAAAACGTGCACAGGAATGCACTGGCAAAACAAATACATAAGCATCCTTACTTACTAACATAAAACTCTTTTTCACTATTTTCTCAGCCATGTGGGCCTATCTTCAGTGCACTGTACATGAAGTGCCAATGTACCGAACACACGCTTCACACGACCCTGCAATGTGTGCGTGCATGGCCCATGACGGGCTTTGGCCAGTCTAAGAACAAGGTCGGATGACATATTACAGTGGACTCCCTATCTACTGTTTTTTCAGAGGACTGTAAAATTTTCATACATCCAGGATTTCAGTAGATGAGGGTTCAGATATGTACATTAAATAAAATACAACTTCTGATTTTATTAGACTTCATGTTTGAGTATAATGAAAGCTGTGAATAAAGTTTCATAAATATACACAATAAATAGGGACTTTTATAAAATAAAGTATTACTTTATTAGAATTACTGTAAATAATACATTAGAAAACATTTCACCTCAACTCGTTTAAATAAAGAATATAACATTACAAATTGATTGTAATCCGACACAGACTGCAAGCCGACCAAAAACTTTCAAACCCTCTGAAAATTAAAATAATATGAGACAGAATGCAAGCCAAATTTTGAATGACCCACACACACTCGATCAGCTGAAAGCACGTCGGAGAGTTTATCGATCAGTCAGTGTGGTCATGGCTAGTGAGGCGGAGAAGGGGAAGCCTCAGTGGCATTTGGAATGAAACTATCTACCGTCCCCTTTCAAACCGATCGGCACCCAGAGGGAGGGTGCAAGGAGGCTACGCTGGTTGCTAGGCAACTAACTCCCTCTCCGCCAACCGTGTAAGGGGAGGCAGCGAGATCTTCCGAATATCACTGAGGACGACAGAAGCTTGCGCAATACAAGCCCAGTCCGCATATACACTACAGCAATCTACACTGACCGTTGGCAACACCGTGCTCGTGTGGCAGATGTATAGTTGAAGTAATTAATGATATTTCACTTTAAAAACGAGTGATTTTGAGACAGATAAATTAATTGACGCGTGACACTTCCTACTCATTATTATTATTTGACTCCGCATCATCACATGCGCGCCATGTACCCCCGAGGGAATTTAACCCAGACTGGCCGTCTCTCCAAGGCCAGCACCGATACAATTATAGGAAGTCACGCTGTTGCCCCAGCAAATTGTAAACCTGCTGAGAAGCAGCCACGGGCATGCAAGAGTTTGCCCCTAAGCGAGCAGGGGATACTGCTCGTAACTACACTCAAACCTCACCGCCGCCACCACGAAAAGAAATTGCAGCAACGGCGTCACCCGGCCTGAACCTGAAAGGGAGCCAGCGAAAGATTACTGAAAGCGAACGAAGTATGCGGGAACCCTCCAGCCAAGAGGAATATAACGCACTGCACCCAGAAGAAACGCCAGTTGAGGCGAGGCAGCTTGCCCTAGCACTAGCACCATCCAGTGCTAGGACTCTCTGCCAACCCCGCTCCTCCCTGAGGAGCCAATGCCAGTTGTCCACGTAGCTCACCTCAGCACAAGTTGTGCTAAGACTCTCTATTGCACAGCCACAGACTACCTCTGGACTCTCCAAGACCTTCCAGTCTTCTACCAGTTCTTCAGTCGACGACACCTTCCCTAAAACAGCAGCCAAAGAGTCGTCACTACCCCCTTACACTTGCCGTCAAAAGTCACCACAGCAGACACATGCACAACACGTGGTGCCCCAGGTACCTTCAGGACGACAAGCCACAATTAGGGTGCAGTTGTTTTCACAACTACTTAATTGTCAGCTCTTGTCCGCTCTTCAAGCTGACAGGTACCTTCACTTGTCTTGCTCTTGTACAAAGTCCGTTGAACACCTAGTGTGTGAACCAGGACTGTACGTACGTTGCACACAAGAACAAGTTTGACGGCCACCCATACTGTGGACCCCGTACGTAAAGGTACCTGGTGCACAAGTACAGTAGAGCCCCAACCACTAGAAAGACAAACAACGAAGCATCTTGGCCAACTAAGTCAGCTAACCCATTCCCTCCAGATCGTATAAACTCACCGGAGGGGGTGCTAGGCCTTACGAGGCTCGACCCCAGCTACTTATGAAGCACACTTTAGCTAGGGGTTTGTTGCCTGCAGCACTCTACAGGATGAGCATTAGCACCTTTCCTGGCCATGACGTTCGCTCACTGACGAGGGAGCAGGAGGAATGTCTGGAGGACATCTGCTATCCTTGCATCTCGCCACCCCCTAAGTAATCGACCTACACCAGCCCTCAGCTGCAAGTCCCCACAGAAGAGAGCACAAGTCACCCGGCAATTAGTGGAGCCTCACTCCACTACCCTCCCTGCCAAAGTATTTGGCCTCCCAGTTAGGGTTCCTGGTGCTGCTCACCCTGCTGCCGAACTACTCCGCCAGGGGTACACTCTCCCCTTGGGAGTGGTGCCGTTCAACCTGGAGGACACCAGCAAGGCATCAGCACCGGCCGACCATGTGCCCGCCAGCCAGCCGGCACCCTGGTCACCCGCTGGCGACAGCAGAGCCAGCCTGCCCAGCCGTCTGCTCCAGCCGGAGCCAAAGTCTTTCAGCCAGGACCAGTCTGCCACAAGGGAGCGACTCCAGGGGTAAGCTAGCCCAAACCCGTGTGACCAATGACCAGAGGCTTAGCCTCGCCCTCACAAACTTTGTACCAAGCAGGCGCCTGATGCCCCTACTTAAATAAGGGACCTGTGCGAGGCCTACGGGTCACACTACCGACGCCTCCGCAGTAGATTTTGCCCTCAACTTGCGCAGCTGACCTAGTGCAGAATTAAAAACTTTCCCACTCTTTGACGTGATGTCCCTTTCCCTTGGACATGACACATCAAAATAATGTGATTAGAAGTTATGCTGCACGTGGGCTTGGTGCTTATGCATTATTAGACGGCAAAAGGTGTCGAATAGGTCCCTACAGGATATCAGTTATTAAAAAAATGTGTGTCCATTATGTTTGGTAATACAAGTTGCTCTATGTTCAAACAATTTTTGGCATTATGGGGAGGTCAAGTATATGCTTGTGGGTATATTTTATTCCTGAAGATGCTGTCCATTGAGTAAAATTAAAATTTTGTTTTAAAATTGTGTTGATTTTACGCTAGATACGATTAAACACCAACTGTATGGGAAAAAAAGACTTTAAATCACAAAAAAAAAAAACATTTTTGAAAAAATGTATTGCGTACTATTTTCAGGCAAAACCATTTGCATTGATACGTGCAACTATTTTGAGCAACTGATAATTTTGATAAAATTTATGTTGTCAGATTACCATCGCATACGCTTGGTTGCGGTGACCATGTTAAGAGGTCCGACCCAGCGAAGTACTCGGCCACTCTGTGATGCGGTACGTTTGACAGGATAACCGTGCATCGTTAAAATGATATCACATTATTAGTTTTATTTTATGCTTTATCTACTCTACTAATTGCCCTCTCGCAAGGCATGTAAGGAGAGCAAGCAAGCAAAAAAGTATGCAGTTTTTTCTAGACAAACAGCTTTCACTCTCGAAGGCATGTAAGAAGAGGAAAATAAGGTGCGCGACTGAGACAGAGATGGAAAAAGGAGAGAGAGAGAGCGCGAGAGCAAGAGAGAGAGAGGGTGATCAGATGGGCGGGGAGAGAGAGAGATAGAGAGAGGAAGAGAATGTGCTACGCTATGGATGCTAGGTAACCGCTTCCCATCTCTTCAGACTTCACCATGTCGCCAACATGACACCATCAGCTGAACTAGCTGGCGTGCTGCAGTAATTGTTAAACAGCGGCACGTGCAATGCATTTCACACCCAGTTATTAGACATTTGTATAAACAATCAACTTATAAACAATTGTTGCGGGAAATCTTAAGTAACGGGACCAAATTATATTTTGATTGATGCATCATCCAATAAACGATAAAAGTGGGTAATTGTATAATTATTTATATAGGAATTTTCCCAGGACCACTGAAAATTAACTGTGGATACAGTTTATGAGTACATGCGTTTTCGATTCATCAAGAGTTCACTGTAATGTTATCATTGTTGTTATTGTTATCATCATCATTATTATTATTTCACAGTCAACTCTTGATTCAACAACCTTACACAGTGTGAAATTTTGAAGTAGTCGTTTTTGTAATTTGTTCCAATTTGGCCCTTCTCCCCAGTCTAAATCCCTTCCTCACCCTTTATATATACAAGTTGCTTTAAAATTGTTAGTATGTAGTTTTTGCATTACTCTCATTGCAAAAACCTGTGTAATACAGTAAACTACCAATTTTACTGTTGCAGAGAATGATTTAATATTATTATCACCTACATGAAATCAAAACTAACCAATTTCAACCCCTCAGAAATTAAAAAATAATTTTTAATTGCATAATTTGCTTGTAAAGTTGGTGTTTGATTGTCTTTGGCATTAAAAAAACAGTGTTTAATTGAAGTATTATTTTAATTAAATTGGCTTGTGTCTGCAGAACAAATTGACACCACAGAAACATGTACTTCACATTCTTTTGTTGCTAAAAAGTATTTAAACTATAACTGGTAGATAATTTTTACTAAGCATGACTTTTGTTTTCAGTGGCTTATTACTGGAAAATCAGATTTGGTATTAAAACATTAATTTATTTCAATTGATCCAAATCTTCTGAATCAATTGATATCCTAGAATGGCATATATATGACATCCCTTTGTCGCCAAATAATGTGTACACATTGATCCCGAGTGCCATGAACTCATGGCAAATGCAAGTGGAATCTTACTGGAAAATCAGAGGATGTGGCTTTGAATTGTTAATTATTAAAGGTTGTGAATAAATAAATCTTAATGCCTGAAATTATTCACTCTGCTGTTTCAGAAATCACACATACCGTATTTAAATGAAATAATATTAATCACTTCAAAATGCAGAAGTCTACCAAATAAAACATTCATTACTGTGGTGGCAATGTACATGACTTTGAAACAACCTGCTTGGAGAGAAAGCTTTGGCTGTGTTCGGGTAATACCGAGCATTGTCGGAACAACCTCGTTTACTCCCCTTATGTGGATGGCAAGGAGGAGGATGGTTGCCTAACATGTTTTATTACTTTTATCAAATTTAATCACACTTTTATTTTCATCATTATTTTGTTTAATTATTTTATATTTTGAACCATTGTTATTAATTCTAGTCATTTTTATATAATTTTCTTCTCCTGGACTTCTTAGTAAAGCATGATTCATATTTGTAGTAATTCCTGGATTTTCTACAACTTTTATAACACTTTCATTTTTAGAAATAACTATTTTAGGGAATATAAAGGAAAAAAAAAATTGAAGTTACACAAATATTTAGCCTTGGTACTCTAATTCACATTCAAATCTCTTTTTAGTTATTGTATATTGTTCATAAACATAAGCATCATTAGGAAAAGAAAATCCATCACCTATATCTATATCAAATTCTATCTTAGAATTATAAATACAGGCAGTCCTCGACTTTCATACATTCAAGATTCATATAACTCGCACTTTCATACATGACATATTATCATCTCCAAATCAACTTTCATACGACCGACTTGGTCTTTCATACATCTAGCAACCTAACACTGCCTACTGTGTTTTCCAGCCTTCGCGGATCATATCTGCTGACTGTTTAGATATGGCTGTCATATTGCCACAATACAAATAAGTGCTTCTGTTAAAATAATATATGAATTTGTGAAAAACTTTTACATAGTTTATGCAATCTACAAAATGAAATGTTACATTTGCACAACAGTTTTACAGAAAGTAGAAAGCATATTCAATTACCTTATTTATTCACATAGTACTTGCAATTAAATATGTGTACCGGTGGTGAAAGCCAACATTTCAGGTAAGTAAGTATTGTACATATATTTTATTTGTGATTTTCCAATGAAATTCTTATTAAAAATAACATGTTTATTGATTAAATATATTATCTTTCTAACAAAGCAAATTTTTGTTTTTTTTATTTTCTTGTAACTTCGGAACGGACCCCTCTTATAACATGCGTATATATGATTCAACTTTCATGCATTCAACTTTCACACACATTTTCAGGAACACATTATGTATGCACGTGGAGGACTGTCTGTATTTAAACTTCCATTGGTTTCATCAATTTGTGAAATCATTTGCCTAGAAAAAAATGTTATATTATTTAATACTATTTATCGTAAAAAGCATAAAAAATTTTAATAAAAAAAATTAAAAGTAAAAAATGTTTTCAAAAATTTTGTGGTTTTTAAAAAACAACAAAAGCTACTTTTTAAATTCCTATAGCAGTGGTTATAATTTGACAATTGTAAAACAGGGGCACGGGACTGGAGGACTAGTAGTGGCCATCTTGGATGGTGTCATTTTTGCTCCTGCGGTGGCCATTCTGGCAGTATCTGTGAAAAAGGGAAATTTCCTGAATTTCCCTCATAAAATATGTCATGCACATTCCGGCTGAAATTGCTCCACAATCGGGCTAAATGACTCCTATTTGGCCAAGTGAGGAGTAGCATTTATGCTCTGGCATTCTATACCAGCATCGGCCATCTTGTTCCCTACCTCATGCTCTTTCATTCCAAACAAGGGGGTTTTCTCTGAGTCTTCCCGAAGGTACGCAAGGCTCTCCACGACATCCCAACTGGTATTGCAAGCAAGGGGATTTTCTTCGTGTTTTCCCGAATTCGAATACCTTGTTCCGTGTTCTTGCATTCCAAGCGAGGGGGTTTTCTCGGATTCTTCCCGAATTCGCATTCCAAGCGAGGGGGTTTCTCCGAGTCTTCCCGAATTTGATTACCTTGTTCCATGCTCCTGCATTCCAAGCAAGAGGGTTTTCTCCGTGTCTTCCCAAATTTGAATACCTTGTTCCATGCTCTTACACCCTATGCATACTTATAAGCATATCTGGTCGTAATTTCCGATCCGTTTAAAATACAGTTGCCAAATTCGTAACATAGACATCGCCCCCATCAACGAAAATGAACACAGGCCCATTTATGTCCTAAACGTTCTTTCTTGAGGTAACCAACAGTACCACACCCTTATTGTGTCAGATCTTACCCAGCAGATGGTTGATATCAATAACATGATGGCTACCTGCGATCCACGCCATGGCGGTTTCCTCACAGTTGCTACAGTCTTCCGTGACCGCATTTCCATGAAGGAGGTGGATGTGCAGAACATCCAGAACAAGAACAGCAGCTACTTCGTTGAGTGGATCCCGAACAACGTGAAAACTGCAATTTAAGATACAGTCTCCAAATTCGTAATAAATGCATCGCCTTCGTCAATTTATAAGCATAGTTGACTGTAATTTCCGAACCGCAGGTGTGTAGGGTCTGAAATAACGCATACATACACATCGGCCTGCACATACTCATCAATACCCACCACCACCATCCTTGTCGCATGATAGTGCAAGTGTCTACCAACCAGCCCTTAGGGTCAGCTAGTCTCCCTTAACCGACCTATAACAGCCAGACTGTCTAAATAAATGTGAAAACGTATACGTAAATTAACTGTATCATGGATAACTTACAACAAAATGTGATATGCAAATATCAAGATATGTACAAATTTGATACATGCATGATGCGCATAGTCGTGGTAACTGTAAAATACTTATATGATAATATAAGTCATCATCATCAGCCCTACACAAGGGTTGGCAGCTTGAGTCATCGCTAGCATGGGTAACCCTTAACAACCACCCATAGAATAAAAAAAATAAAGTCATTAATAATTGCAATGTTAACAGGCCATACATAGCCAAGGNAGCATGGGTAACCCTTAACAACCACCCATAGAATAAAAAAAATAAAGTCATTAATAATTGCAATGTTAACAGGCCATACATAGCCAAGGGTTACATTAAAACACGCACATGTTAATATAAATAAACACTAACATAATGCTAATGCGTTCTCGGTTACCATCTGTCGCACTGCCTGGCCTGTGGTTATACAATACTTACCTGTCTGGGAGAGGGGCAGTGGGACCGCAGGCCTAACTACATATTATGCTAATGCGTTCTCGGTCGCCATCTGTCGTGCTGGTTGGCCTGTGGTTATACAATACTTGCTCGTCTGGGAGGGGGCAGTGGGACCGCAGGCCTTACTACATATTATGCTAATGCGTTCTCGGTCGCCATCTGTCGTGCTGGTTGGCCTGTGGTTATACAATACTTGCTCGTCTGGGAGGGGGCAGTACTGAATAGTTATAAGCACTTACCAACTAGCAATATTTCACAAGCGTCGAGTGCTGTAAGCAGTTTGTTAAACGATGTTATACAATACCAGACTGTCCTGGTCAGTACAATAGAATAGCAAACGTCTTCCTTACGAATCAACTGAAACAAAACCCTCGCATTTAGTCAACTACCAGCACACACAACACTAGCAGAGGAACACATCCGACCCGACCGACTTTGCATGATTAAATAACATCATGAGAATCTGTAGGGCCTTCCCCAGTCAGCCGACGACTAGCGCGAACACAGTGCAGGTTTCGACAAGCAAAGGGATGACACAGAACACTAGTCAAGAGAGAGTTGTGTCAGACCCTAGTGTGCCAGACCAGCCGAGTCACACATGTACTTTCTTTTAGGAGAGGAATTCAGTTATACAATACAAACTAACAATTTGTCATGTTAATTTTAAAATAATATATTAATATATATATATATNAGGAATTCAGTTATACAATACAAACTAACAATTTGTCATGTTAATTTTAAAATAATATATTAATATATATATATATATATGTACTCAGTTTGAATACGTATGATTTATAAATTAGCAGAACCGTAAGCACATACGAAACAACATGCATTTAAACCATCAGTAGTGCAAGAGAGAGAGAGAGAGACAACATAGCTATGCGCTGAGACAAACAGATTTTTAAAAAAATTATTATAAAAGTAAATAGTTATTTATATTTACTGACAAATACATGTGTGAGCATCGTGCGCTGTATGTNAAAAAAATTATTATAAAAGTAAATAGTTATTTATATTTACTGACAAATACATGTGTGAGCATCGTGCGCTGTATGTTACTATAGGTGAAGAAATTTCCGCTGTGAAGTGTGGGAACGATAATATTAACACTGATGCAAACTGATATTAAAATAGAATTAAAAGGAAAAATATTTACAAGCACTTACCAATCAACCCAATTAATTTTATGTGAAATCAAAGTAAAACACTAGCAGCGGAACGCATTCGACCCGACCATCGTCATGCGCTCAACTAGCAGGGAATATGTGAGGCAGCTCAAATGGTTGGCAGGCGACGCAAGCACCGTGCAAGTCTGATCAAGTTGAACAGATGACATAGAACATTAATAGAGAGAGAGAGGGAGGGAGAGATAGGGAGAGAAAAGTTGCGTCAGGCTCCAGGGTCACACACATACAGTTCCCTTTATGAGAGGAATTCTGTTACACATTACATGGTATCAATTTATCCAGTTTTAATTACAAAATATATACATGTACTTATTTGAATACATAGCATTTATAGTGTTAGAAATGTAAGCACATACAAAACAACATACATTCAAACCATTAGTCACCCAAGAGAAACGACACTGATACGTGCTGTTTGTAGGAATTAACTCATGTACTCTGACGGCACTGGAGACAGTGCATCATCCTTGGAAATAAGGTGTCGCAGGTTCAAACCCCATAGAGGGTTAGATCATTTCACAGGTAAAAATTACAACATGATATGCAATTAAAACAATTTCATTATTGTATATTCATATTTAAGTATCGAGCTCATCATGCAAAATTCACAACAAACTATATCTCCAACGAAATATTTTTTCGTACATGACCGTACTCAATGTATGTTAGCTCACAGTGATAGTCTGAATAGACATTACAAGAAGTGTAAAGATAATGTTTGTTGTTCAACGGGAAGTGAGTTGGAAGTATTGTAGCAAGACATTAATTTGCAACCTGTCAGTCATTTATAAACCAATAGCAGTAGGTGTATTTCTTAGTCAATAAAAAAATAAAAAACTTTTTTTTTTTGTCGACTTCTCTGCAATGGAACCAACATCCGTAGCCTATCAACCACGTCATTGGGGTCTTCAGAAAATAGGTAGTTAGACTTCACGTCACTCTTCGCAGATGGTTCACAATATACGTCAGCATCTATGTTCTTCCGTGATGAGTAGTTTGCGAGATACCTCTAGACCAGAGTACTAGGTTCGAATCCGCGTTTATTCTTTTCCAACTTCAAGTAGCTCTTATGTTCAGCCACATGTTTATGCTTTTGCTTTACAGATGTCGGCACTTCATCACCATCAGTAGAATATGCACATTTCACATCATCAGCAGTAGACTTGGAGGTCACATATTCATTCTCATTGTCTTGGGTAGTTGTATATTCTTCATTTTTCACCTCGCATGATAGCGGAGCACGTTTGTAGCTCACAGCTTCTGACAATCTGTATGGCTGGTGTTCTTCATAGTAAATGTCTGCAACACTCGTGTTTCCTGCCTCACTCACTGTTTTGGAACACGATGTAAAACTGAATAATGTTATGGGTGCTCGAATCGTCGTTCGTTTACACGACGAATCAGCAGGAAGGCCAGTCATAGCATTGTTTTGAGTCAATGCATGATATCTCGTGCCAAGCAAAGGTACTTTTACCTTTGGATGTACCAGTGTCTCTCTTTAGATTATCACATCTACCAAATGTTGCACCGCACATATTACGTGTTAGTATTCTGGAGGTCGGTCTCTTTGAACTTTCGCTCTGTTAATGTCGACGGGCATCGCAACTTTTAGAAAATGACTTCTTGCAGAAAAAGCACAAATGGTTCTCTGACCTATTTTCCATCTTTGCTCGAGACAGTGTTCACTTTTTGAAAATCGAATAACAACAAAGACGAGTCCAACAATTTCATATTTCGTCAGTGGGATTTAAGCTTTTTTATGTATTCTGTAAACATAAATTCAACATGACGTCTTCCAAAGGTCTGGTTAAGGTCAAGGTGGCATGATGTCATTCAAGGTCAAGGTCATGGTTGTATATATATGGTTTTAGTATAGGATGACTGACTCAGTTGCTATTCAGACTTCGAAGAGTGAACGGTGGCTACGTAGAACGTGCTGTTCTTCTTCTACGATGGAAAACAATTGGGAAAGTTATTTGTGTCGCTACTGCAATAAGTCCTTTTCTAAAAATAGCAATGTTCTTCGACACGAGACTGGTTGCCAACAAAATATGAAGTGCAGTATCTTATCATGTGAAAAGTGTAAATCATATTTTATAAGACGTGATAGCTTAAAAATACATATTGCAACATGCAAAGCTCTCCTTCCTGCACATGCCAATCAGTATTTGCTAAGATTAAAGCTTGCTTTTGATGGGAAGATACCTACGAAAGAAAAATTTGAACCATCAACATCATTAAAGGCATTGTACCCAACCATGAAAACAATGGTCGGATCAATCACATCTCCTAGTCATCCATGTCACTACTGTAACATGACATTTGCATATACTTGCAATGTGAAGAGACACATAAAGCATTAATGTAAGCTGAATCCGTGTCGCACAAGCTGTTGATGTGTCAAGGTTTGTTCACTCATACAGGCAGTTTAAACATACATATGAAAAAGTGCAAAGACCTTGTTCCTCTACNATGTGTCAAGGTTTGTTCACTCATACAGGCAGTTTAAACATACATATGAAAAAGTGCAAAGACCTTGTTCCTCTACATGCTAAGCAACAAAGTGTATTGTCAATGTAACAAACTTGTGACGATCAGGTTTCTGCTGTACTGAGTATTGGTACACCTGCATCACCAATTTCCGACCTTCATGTGAACAAGGAACACAATCCTTCACCAAGATGGAGGAGACAATTCTGCTACTGCGACGAGATCTTTAGTAAAAGTTGCAGTGCTAATCAACATGAGAAATCTGGAAAATGTTTGAAGAAGATTACTGCACTATTTGTTGCTATAAGAGTGGCTGTGAGTTCTCATGTTATGAAGTAACAGGCGTTCTAGACAACGTGTGATGCGAAATACATGATCATCAGTCAAAACTATGTCATGAGTTATATAACAACCATGCCTAAATGTGTACATATAAAGCTAATACACCTGTATGTGATGCAAACTTACCAAATGAGAATGGATTCATTCTGAAAGAATCTGCATTCCGAGGTCTTATGAAGACATATGTTGCATCTTATTCGTCAGGCATGGTGGACGATATTTGTACATATCTGAAGCATATGAAACATAATATTATAGATAAACTTACAGGCGTGATGGACAAAGAAGGTGCAGTAAAATATAATATATGGTTGGACTGTTAATATACCAAACCAGAACCACATGAAGATGAATATAGTGAGAGAGCCTTCAAGACCTCGAATGTACCTCTGTATAACACGTACGAAATTGAATACAGTGTTGAAGCTAGAATACAGAAGATTTGTCACGAGGAAGAAGAATATATGGGAAAGGGTTCTCGTTGGACATTATATAAAATATATCAGCTACAGTTGTGAACAAATTTACTTTGACCACTTGGCAAATAGACGCATGCTGATTTCCCTCTATCCCACTACAGAGAGAATTACAACATAGCTTGGTATCCGACCTGCAGAATGAGGGTATAAATTACCACAACCACACAAATTCGCACAGTGGCTAAGCTATCATGTACAGCATTGCTACTGTGTGGAGGAGTCAGCCGCAGCAGCGCGGAGGAGTCAGCAGCGCGGAGGAGTCAGCTGCGGAGGAGTCAGCACTGCATAGTAGTACATGTGTTTAAGTTTGCATATGTTTGAAGATGGTGAAAAGTGTTGAGAATGTGCAATTGAGAATGTCCTGTACGCCTACATGCAAAACTTCACCAAGTGAAGTTGTTAATGTACCTTTTGTTACGTCAATGACACCGTTCTGGAAGTCTAAAAGTTGCAATGCACGACGACATGGACAGAGTGAATACTATCATGTAATATTTGTGGTGCAGCATTTGGTAGAAGTGACAATCTAAAGAGACACACTGGTACATGTAAAGGTAACACACCTTTACTTGGCACACGACAGCAATCATTGAACTGATTGACGCAAGACAATGCAATGACTAACCATCATACTGATTCGTCGTGTAAACTAATGATGGTTCCAGGGCCCATAACATTATCTGAGTCTGCATCATGTTCCAAAACAATGTGTGAGGAAGGAAATACGAGTATTGTAGATATTTACTATGAAGAACACGAGCCATACAGATCGTCAGAAGCTGTGAGCTACAAACGTGCTCCGCTATCATGCGAGGTGAAAAATGAGAAATTTACAACTAACCAAGACAATGAGAATGAATATGTGATCTCCAAGTCTACTTCTGACGATGTGAAATGTGCATATTCTACTGATGATGATGAAGTATCGACATCTGCAAAGCAAAAGTATAAACATGTTGCTGAACATAAGAGCTACTTGAAGTTGCGACAGAATAAACGCAGATTCGAACCTAATACTCTGGCCCAGAGGTATCTAACAACCTACTCATCACAGAAGAACATAGATACAGACATGTATCACAAACCATCTGCGAAGAGTGCAGTGAAGTCTAGCTACTTATTTTCTGAAGACCTTAATGATCTGGTTGATAGACTATGTGTGCTGGTTCCATTGCAGAGAAGTCGATATCTTTCTGTCAGCGAAGAGATAAATTTGATTATTGATGAACTCCGAGCTAATGACTTTATTGAATGACGTATTATGTACATATGCATATGTTTTGGTTAAGAATATAAATAAATATAGAAAAAAATTTAATGTTTTTTTTATTCCTATTGACTAAGAAATGTATCTACTGCTATGTGTGTTTATAAATGGCTGGTACGATGCAAGTGAATGTCTTGCTACAATAATAATTCCACTCACTTCCCGATGAACAACAAACTTTGTCTTTAGGCATCTTGCTATGACTATTCAAACTAAGACTGCGGGCGAACATACAATGACTACTTTCATGTTGTCATGATGTAAGGAGCGAATCATCAGAGTCTCTTGCTGTTGACGATGCAGGTAGTGTTTCTTGTCGCTCTCCCTGCTTCTCAACTCCATCATAGTATTTTTTATTTTAGTCTAATGTGTCGTACGTTGCTCGATGCTCGCACATTATGCGCTGGTCGGTAGTGGAATTCACATGCCTTTGTACTGTGCGTGGGGAAAATTGTGTACTATTTTGCTGTACTAACCAAGGCTATCACGTTAGTTTTTCAGTCACATGACGTTTAGTATCGGTCGATAGACATGAATCTCTATAGTTGAACTAGTTATCTGTGTCTATGTATATATATACATAGACACACACACACACATACACAAACTGTGCCCGCAGCTTCGCTTGTGTGGACTACAGGATTATTGTTTAAGTTTTTTTTTTAAATAAAGTTGAATTTTACTTAGTGTTATTCTTCTGTACTCTATACATATTATAAAACTCATTATCTCTGTGAATTAAATGGTAAAAACACTTTTTTAGTATTTCTCTGTTTTATATATATATATATATATATATATATATTACCGCTGAGTTTTTTTTTAAGTTTTTTTATTCTACACAATTCTTTTTACTACATTATATTATTCCATCTTTAACGGTTTAGACAGCGTATTGCAAGAGAGTGCACTGGCGGCAAACGTTTTTCCAACTTGATTCACTATTATCGTTTGTAAATTTTTGAAATATTTTCTCGCGATAAAAAGTAGCCAATATCACCTTTCAGCCCTCCAACTATTTCTGTACAAGAAATTACGTTGATCTGTTGCTCGGTTGCGATTATATTGTTATTCCGTTTGTATACTTTTTCATTTACCAATAAGAATTTCCCTGTGGGAATGAGATATTTTCTCGGGATAAAAAGTAGCCTATGTCACTTCCTGGCCCTCTAACTATCTCTTTACCAAAAATCATGTCGATCCTTTGCTGCGTTGCGACGAGAAAGAAGGACAAACAAACAAACTTTGGCATTTATAATATTATTAGGTCGACAGAGTTGCTATTCAGACTTTGAAGAGTGAACATCGGCTGTTGATAACGTGTACTTCTTTTTCGTCGATGGAGAATATTCGATAAAGTTATTTGTGTTGCTACTGCATGACGACCTTTTCTAAAAGTTGCAATGCACGTTGACACGGGACTAGTTGTCTGCAAAATATTAAGCATATTATCTTATCTCTTGTCACATGATAAGTGCAAAATCATATTTTCGAAGATGTGATAGCTTAAAAAAAAAAGATATATTACAACATGCAAAAACTCTTCTTCCTGTACGCGGTAATCAGTATTTGCTGAGATTAAAGCCTGCTTTATGATGGGAAGATTTTTTATTATCTTATCTTGTCTTGGATAACTGAATTCCTTTCGTAAAGGGAAGTGTATAAAGGTGAACCTAATGTTATCATAGGTTAAGATAAATGAATAACACAAATAGTTTATACACTTTACGTTTATTTATAGACTTAACACAATAAGAATACATAATATATGCTCAACATATTCTTCATTCAAGCGAGACATTGCAAAAGAACAATTCCTGCTGTGACCATACAAGCCACTCTTATTCACATATACTGCACAGCAGTTAACGCATGGGTAGGTCTTGTAGGCGATGGCAAATGAACAGTTACTATCTTCGTGACATTTGGCACCGGTGCGGTTACTGAATGTCTTGCCGCAATACCCGCACATGCTTCCCGATGAACGACAAACATTGCCTTTGCATTTCTTGTTATGTTTATACAGAGCATCACTGCAGGTAAACACATCATCGCAGTTATCACAGTGGAACGTCTTGTATGCTGCGCTGAACATGCAATGGCAACTTTCATGTCGGCGTGCATTATAACTTGTACTAAATGTATTTCCACAATAGTTACACTGATATTGTATTGCATGTAGCGACTCTTCAGGGCTCCTTGCTGTTGTCGATGCCGATGATGTTACAGATGGTAAGTATTCAACCATTAATTCCGTTTTCATATTGTAGCAGAGTACACGTTCGTAGTAGTTGTACATAGTCATAACGGTCTGCTTTCCACCACCACGCTCGCCAACAACATTATTTCTGTTTTTACATGATGCTCTCTTATATACTGTTCGCACTACCTACAAATTTACATTTATCGTCTCATGTTGGTTCAACAGATGACTGCTGTGTGGTACAAACGTCAGCATGGTCGCTGAACTGAAATATGTTACCTTATCAGGTCGATCGCTGTCTAGCCTGCAAAGTTGTTAATTCGACCTCTCAATGTCTTTACTCTCGTTCATCTTTCACTGTTGCAGATGCCTTGTTTTTTTCTTTTTGCTGCTGCTCGCTTCTGATTTGTCTTACAGCAGCTCCTGGGATGTAGTGTATCTGTAACTGTAGCACTACCTTGGGGTGGTTGGTAAGCGCTTATAACTATTTTCCTTTTCATTTTATACCAGTTTGCATACGTGTATAGCCGGGTTGACCTTATTTTTTTCTTGCACTTTACAGCTGAAATTTCTTCGCCTAACGTAACATGCTGTGCATGATGCTCTCTCTCTCTCTCACACACACACACACACGTGAATAATGGTTTAAATGGGTTTTGTATTGTATGTACTTATAGTTCTGGTAATATAGACAATATGCAATCAAATAAGTACATGTAAAATATTTATGTACATATATTATATTTGAAACGTGATGATTGATATATTGTACTGTATAACAGAATTATTCTCTTAAAGGGAAAGTACAGGTGTATGACCTGGCTAATCTGCTACCCTGGAGCCTGACACGTCTCTCTCTCTCTGCTATTGTTATGCATCCTCCCTTTGACGAGTGCAGGTCACCTTACAGATAGTCATGTTGTTGGATGATCACGCAATGTCGGTCGGGTTGGATGTGTTCCGCTGCTAGTGATGTGAGTTTTGGTTGTACACTTAATGTGATGGTTTCGTTTCAGTCAGTTCGTAAGAAAGCCGTTTGCTATTCTGTTGTACTGACCAGGGCAGTCTGGTATTGTATAGCATCGTTTAACACATAAGTGTACAGCACTCGATGCTTGTGTGTAATATGTAATTGCGCTGGTTGGTAAGTGCTTAAAGTATTTTTCCTTCACATTTTGTTTTTATATCTGTTTGCATCTGTGTGTGTGTGTGTGTGTGTGTGTAGCAGTGTTGGCTTTATCACATCTGTGCTTCTCTGCTTCGCAAAAGTTTTTTTTTTTTTTNACGATGCATGCACAATATACATAGGTTGTTAAAAGGTTATAACTAACTTAATTTTATAATTACTTTTTTTTATATCTGTTTGCATTATCATGCTACCTTGAAAACATTCTAGACTTGAGAGACAGCTGAGAATCATTTTGTCCTGTTGCAGAGAGGCAGATAGGTGTTTTTAGACAAATTTTATTTCATGTTGTACATATATGAGAAGGAATTCTTTAGGCAGGCGCGCAAGCAAGCTTAGTATCTTTGACGAGTGCTGCAAGTGATTTAATCTTTCTGTTTGTCGTGATAACTGACCAGTAGAACAGCATCCTATCATTTTCACAATGTCTTCTCGACGAGAGAATGAAGTTCTGGGTGATGCGTGGTGGGGGTACAAACTAATTTTACAGACCTAAAAGTGATTAGGGTGGGTGGAAGCGATATCCTCTACCAACACCAGTTTATTCAAAGCAATATTTTATATATATATGCATGATGTATTTAAACAAAATAAATGGTTAACTTGTACTCTATAACTGAATTGCTCTTGTAAAGGGACATGTATGTGCGATATGTGATTGGGTTGGTTGGTAAGTGCTTATAACTATTTTTCTTTTCATTTTATTTCTGGAGTCTGGCACAACTCTCTCTCTGCTAATGAGATGTACCCTTCCTTCGTAAAGGGATGTGCGTGTGCACGTGACTCGTCTACCGCTCTAAAAACCTGCTCTCTCAGCTAATGATGTGCACCCTTCGCATGACGAGGCCTGCATCCGGTGCTCGCGCTGCCAACGTCCGGCCGATCACTTGGGCTGTCTTACAAGTTCTCTATCAAGGTTAGTTGATCGCGCGAAGTCGGTCGGGTCGGATGCGTTCTGCTGCTGCTGCTAGCGATGTCTGTACTCTGAATTTTGGCGGTTTCGTTTCAGTCGTTTCGTAAGGAAGTAGTAGTTTGCTATTCTCTTGTACCAGTCGGGAGGGCCTGGTCTTCTCTGGCATCATACAACATCTGTCGCACATGTAATATGTGATTGTGCTGGTTGGTAGGTACCTATAACTATTTTCATTTACATATTATTTATTATATCTGTTTTCAACAGCGTGTAGCAGTGTTTACCTCTTATCATTTTCCACACACTTCGCGATGGTAATTTTTCGCCTAACGTAGCGTACCGTGCTAAATGCTCATATAATTTTTTTATGCATTGGACAGTTTCATATCTTTTACGGATATGATTTCTTCGGCCCTCGCATTGGGTTGTCAGTGTTTATTTATATTAACACGTGCGTGTTTTAATGTAGCCCTTGGCTGTGTATGACTGGTTAACACTGCCATTATTTATGTTTTAATTTTTTCTTTCTATGTCTGGTTGTTAAGGGTTACCCATGTTAGTGATGACTCGAGCCTCCAACCCGTATATAGGACTGACGATGATTGTTTATATTATCATATAAGTATTTTACAGTTACCACGACTATGCGCATCATGCATGTATCACTCGTGTATATATCTTGCTTTTTGCATATCACAGTATGTTGTAAGTTATTCATGCTGAATTTTATTTACGTATACGTTTTCACATTCATTTATCCTGCCTGGATGTTATTTGATGGTTAAGGGAAGCTAGCTGTCGCTATGGGGAGGATCGAGTTTGTAAACACTTGCACTATCATGTGACAAGGGTGGCGGTGGTAGTGATGTTAAGAATATGGTGCCTGTATCTTAAACGGTGTAATGACGCAATATTCTTAATTTTTTGGGACCCGGGTGTAAAATTCTTTCGTGTGTATGAAGCTTTGGAAAGCGTCGTAATAATTTTATCGGGTTCAAGTTTAAAGCCGCGGTGGCTCGTTTCCCGTGTTTATCAGGCAGACGTGTGCGTTTGTAGGTTAATGGGCGGACGTTTGCCGTGTTACGTTTTATCAGGAGGACGGTTACAGTTTCGTTCCGAACTTTGGTTTTTTGGGGAAGCGTCAGCATTAATTAGATTAGTTTGTTTCTGTGGATCAGGCAACGTCGACAGGTTTTAGTTCCTCCAGCGCAGTTTCAGGCAACGTCAACAAGTTTTTGTTGTACGAGAGGTTCGTTTCTGTGGACAACGCAATATCGATAACGTGTTGAGAGCGGGACACATGAAGTTTTAGGTGACACTGCTGGCAGATGCCAGGTGCTTATCTCAGGAGAGGGGGGTGATAGGCAGCACAACAAAGGGCGTCTGTCTGTCGCCCTGAGAGCAGTCTTATTCAAGTCAGTCTTCAGGGAGAGTTACTTCACGACGCCCGTGAGGGCAGGTCAGCGCAGTCGAGAAGTATCATGCAGTGCTAGCCTAGGCCGCGTTCGGGCAGGACTAGAACCCCCACATCGGCAACTAGACTTTAATATATCAATTCTCAGCCGGTGTGGGAGGTAGCCGCATTTTAAGTTTCTTCGGGTCAGTTTTTTAAGAACATCATTAAGTAAACGACTGTGGCACTGTTATCTGCAATAGTACATTTAATGGTAAAGGTTCGTACTCTGCATACTGGACATTCGTAGATGAACTGTGTCATTCAAAAGATAAATAAAATATATATCAAACTAATATGGAACTTTTTTCTTAAATAACTAGTGTTCAATTAACTGAGTCTCGTGTTTCTACCCTGAGCAAGCCGTGGCAACATAAACAGTCGGCAGTAACAAGTGCCGAACGTTACAAGATGGCGCCCACCCACCTGTGAGGCAGTAATATTTTAAATATTAGCATAACGAGGATAAAGGTGGAATTTTACAACATGGCGCCTAACTGTGAGGCTGCAGTTATATTAAATATGCCTTAACGAGCCGCGGCACGCACTATTACAACGGTTTGAAATTACGGCCAACTATTCTTATAAGTTCTCATATAGCATAAATGACCCTGCGATCATTTTCGTTAACGGGGACGATGTCTATGTTATGAATTTGGCGACTATCTTAAATGGTTCAGAAATTATGGCCAACTATGCTTATAAGTATGCATTGGGCATAAATGACCCTGTGATAATTTTTGTTGTCGGGGGTGATGCCTATGTTATGAATTTGGTGACTATTTTTAACGGATCAGAAATTACAGCCAACTATGCTTGTAAGTACACATAGGGCATAAATGACCCCGTGATAATATTCATTGTCGAGGGTGATGCCTATGTTACGAATTTAATGACTACCTTAAATGGATCAGAAATTACGGCGAACAATGCTTATAAGTATGCATAGGGCATAAATCACCCTGCAATTATTTTCGTTGATGAGGGGTGATGCCCATGTTATGAATTTGGTAACTGTATCTTAAACAGATCGGAAATTACGGTCAACTACGCTTATAAGTTCGCATAGGACATAAATGACCCTGCGATCATTTTCGTTCTCAGGGGTGATGTGTATGTTATGAATTTGGTAACTGTAGCTTAAACGGATCGGAAATTACAGTCAGCTATGCTTATAAGTACGCATAGGGTGGAAGAGCATGGAACAAGGTATTCAAATTTGGGAAGAAACGGAGAAAACCCCTTCACTTGGAATGCAAGAGCATGGAACAAGGTATTTGAATTCGGAAAGACTCAGAGAAAATCCTCTTGCTAGGAATGCAAGAACATGGAACAAGGTATTCGAATTCGGGAAGACTAAAAAAAATCCCCTTGCTTGGAATGCCAGTCGGGGGGTCATGGCAGGGACTGGTAGGGGTGAGACCCTTTCGAGAGCCTCGCGTAGCCAATCAGTTTAATACATATAATGGCTTTCACTAGCAATTTATTTATATAATTTTACTTTACGTTATAAAATGTCATATGTGATTATATGACTTGGTTTATTCAACCACAGAAACAATATTTTATTTTGTCTTAGATCATCTGCAGAAAATTGCATTACCCTATCTCAACAATATGTTACTGGCAGCGAATCATGTGTTGAGAATTTTGAAGATGAAAGCAAAAGTAGTGACAAAATATTTTTGATTGATTCTTGTAGTAATGTCCAGATATATAGTAACAGCCAGATATCGCATGACAGTGAAAATATGGAGGAGGAAAGCACTTGTGCCACTCATAGTGCTGATACTGGTAAGCGATAATTGTAATGGACTTATACTTTTCGGAGCAGACGAGAAGGCCGCACTCTGCAAGCATGCAGGGTGGTGGTAACAGGCGAGCTGCAAGGTCGTCGCCCTCTGTTTTAACTCATATTACGAGTACTGAAAGTATCTGTTTTCAAGAAAACTGCCAGTGACAGCTGCATATTTACACACACGTGCCCACATGCACGCACACACACACACATGTGCGTGTACTAACAAAATTAGCCAACACACTAAACGTCACATTAGAGTAGGTAGTTCAATTTTTCAAAGGGGAGAAAATATGTTTAAAATGTAAATTAATGACGTGTTTGAAATTTTTTCCTCCAAATGTTTTATTATCATCGTGGTGAATATAATAGGGAGTTTTTTTTTTGCCTGTACCTCGGCCATTAGTAAAAACCTAAAAAAGTAGGTGATTTTTTTTTTCCCCAAAAATATATGTTACTTTTTTGAAAAAAAGATGTTATTTTTGTCAAAAATAGCTGTTATTTGACACCTGGAACAATGGTCACAATGCACTGGCAAGGGCATACTGTTTCATGAAAAAACTTATGCAAACAAATTATACACAATTATAAAAGTACTGTTTTAAAAAAATAATAAAAGTGCCTTGTGCAAACAGAAAAAAAAATTAGAAAAATCTACCGCTATGTTTTTGAACTATCTAAACTTTCAATAACAGATTTTTTTGTTAGGCCCACTGACATAACTTTCGTTTGTTTGAAACGTGTCATTTTTTACCGCACATATTTACAGAGAATATGTATGATAAAAAATACAATTAGTTGGAAGAATACAAGATTAAAATACATGATAATTTTATTTACAAATACAGTAACCTCCTGATTAACCGTATTAATTGGGACCAGAGAAAACTCTAATAAGCGATTTTGTATTAAAAAAACCTGAATAATCGAATTTACTAATTTTTGCTATTAATGGAACAGTGATATTGACTCCGAAAATCGTGATAAAACACAGTACCTATTATACATTTCAAAGAAAACACAAATCACGATACTTTATCTGATATTTATGTTGCATCTAGTGTAGTGTAATTCACGGCACTTCAAGTATACACAGCTTATAGCCTGCACCGACGCCAGGCGGGCAGCACGTAGCGATAGGCGGTGCATAGTGTGTGAGTCGCTTCCTCAACATGCACACAGACCTGTCCTTGAGATAATAGAGTAGGTTGAAAGTTTAGAATGCAATGCAGTAAAGACAATAACGCGACTTTAAATGAGGCAACCTGGCATTTAAACCATACTGTACACTCCCCATTAAAAAAATAACCCTTACAATACAAGTGAGGAACCAAATGTTAACTTTTGCTAAAACAAAGAAAACACATTTTTAAAAAATCTTAGTTCATTCATTTCAAAGTTTATGACAACCTAAATGAAATTTACAAAAAGGTAAGCACTCGTCTTTATCAATAAGCCTCAATAAGCTGGGTTAAAATGTCTTAGATTTCTATACATCTTTAATTACTAGGAGCTTATTTTAATTTTACTGACTTGCACACACACATGCATGCGCACACACAAAAGTTTAAAAATTCTGAACTGATGATTTTTTTGTAAACATTTAAACACTTGATATGAAAAATGTAAAAAAAAGTTAAACCGTGCCTTTCTTGAAAAAGTTTGCAATTATTTTTTGTTTGGCACCGGAATTTATTTTATTTGTTTATAACCTACTATGCTCAAATTTTTTTTATTATTTCTAACTTTCCTGCGATAGTTAAAACTGTCCTTTTAAGCTTTGTTAACGTTGCGAAAAAGACCCTACAAACAGTGAACATCAACCATGCCCTAGCGATCGATATACTTGCAAGACGTGGTGTTGGGGTGGTAACTGAAATGAGTGCGATCAGATAACACGCTTCAATGGACGGAAATGGATGACTCACGCAGGTCTCTGTGACAGGCTGATGGTTTAAAGAGATAAACATCAGCCACGGCACAACGATAAATGTACATGGTGCCGCTGCTTGTTAAACGACACGCGTTACAGCATTGCTTACCACAAAAGTTACTTTGAAAAAAGCCAAAAATCTGCACGGATAAGCTGTCAAACTGTATGGTAGTTATACTAAAGAAACTTAAAGTATTTGTTTAACTGCCATTTTGAAAATAAGTTCCAAATTAAGTTGAATTACTTTTATTTACCTGGCCTATCATAGTATTTATTACATGTCTGCCAAATTTGCCAAAAATTTATTGAGTAGTTTTCTAAATATAATGTAAAAGCTTTATTTTTAAATGTGGTGCTATCTTCCAAAATGGCAGGCTAACAACAATATTCACGTATGAATTCAATGCTTACAACTTGTGCTGTCAGCATATGAAATTAGGTTTAAAAATTGGTTGAATNCAATATTCACGTATGAATTCAATGCTTACAACTTGTGCTGTCAGCATATGAAATTAGGTTTAAAAATTGGTTGAATAATTTCCGAGATATGACATCACCCTAAATTTTTTAATGGCCACCATTTTGAAAGTAAGTGCCTAGCATGGTCGAAAACTATAATAGTCAGGTGTACTTACTTAGTACTATATGTATACCAAGTTTGGCGAATTTCGGATCACGTGCTCAAAAATTGAAAGGGGACACATGCTCATGCACACACATACAAACACACACACACNAGCGAATTTCGGATCACGTGCTCAAAAATTGAAAGGGGACACATGCTCATGCACACACATACAAACACACACACACAGGAAAGTGAACTCATAAGCATTTCTTTCCTTCGGAAAGTAGGCTAAGAACTATGTTGCAGTGTTATATGGAGTAAATATTTAAAACGAAAGATTTAGTTTTCTGCTTTCCTTGCAGACTTTTTCCTTTTGAAGATAATAGTTGTAGGATATGAAGAAATAGTTGATAAGGACAGTTGGCAGCAATGCGCGGGACGTCAGCGTAATGTGTTGTACAGCAAGCGAGTGATGTAGTGAAATGTATACTTATAAGTGAAATAAAGATACTACAATTGACTATGTGATGGTGAAAATCGCGTTAGAAATCTTTGAAGCCGGTGAAGAGGAATGGAACTCGTACGGTGAACGCATGGAACAATATTTTATCGCCAACGACATTGGTGAAGGTGACGAAGAACTCAAAAAGAGGTAAGCCATTTTGATTTTGTCTATAGGAAACGTTATGTACCAGCTGATACCTGATTTATGAGAGCCTGTTAAACCAGCCGACACTGCAATAAATCTTGAGAAGGAACTATTTTCACTAAACTTTTTATTCAAGACAAGATAAGATGGTCCTGCCAGGCAGATGCCATAGATGTCTTAAAGAAACAGCTTCCAGTTTAATAAAGTCAGCAAGATTTTTCAGTACCCAGGTGAGAACCTCATGACTGCAGTGGAAGAAGTAGAAGCTCTCAGGAGAAGTCTATCGTCCTTAAGAAATGAACATTTCCATTTCCACAGATGCAGTTTGCTTGTCTGACTTCATGAACATCCAGTAACCAACATTTAGGAAGAGGATAGTGCCAAAGAAACTTGATGATCACTGGGAAAACAAGACTTCATTTGATTCCATGGAGCAAGAGATCAGAATTACAGCGTATTTTCCTTTGATTGACACACTGACAAGTGCACTTGATGGGCGATTTAGTCATGAATCAAGAGAACTCATTAAGTCTGTAAGAAATCTTCTGGCCCTAAATACATGTTCACATGGTTATCAAGAGATAACGTGCTTATTTGGAGTAAGAATATCAGATCTTTCAGCTGAAGTAGTAACACCTCTAAAGAACAGAGAGTTCAAATCAGGTCGACCAACAAACCTTCCAACTTGGCTTGATTGGCTAGGAGATGCTACCCATAACGAGGTTTACCATTATTTCTCGCTAGTACTTCCGCCTGTTCAGTGTCTTGTGGTGCTGAAAGAGCATTTTCCAAATTAGTGTAAGTCAAAGCGAAACTCCGGTCTTGATAATCTGTTGTTATCCTTTGTGGAACAAGAAATTACTGCTGAGCATCAGGGAATAGAGTTATTGAAGAGTTTAAAACACTTGTCCCAGGAGAAACGAGATTAATTCTATAAGAAAAGCATTTTCTTAATATTTTCTGGAATTTATGAATGTGAAAGAATAATCAAAAATGTGTAGCAAAGAAGTGCTCATTCTGTGAGTTTGTGACTTTGTTGGTAATGGTGATTATGTCCTTATCTTGATAGTATGAGAAAGGGCTTAAACTAAAGAGTAATTTTGTAATAATAATTAATTTTGGTAATAAATATTTTCAAGTATAACATAACAGAAATTCTTTTTAGAAGTTATATGTCAAAATGTTAAATTTAAAACCCTCACTGCCCATCCGGAACAATGTCCCTGATTTTTGATCACATTAGCTACTATAGCTAATGTGATCAAAAATACGTCTACCATACGTAAACCCTGCATGGCCAAAGGAGCCAAGCTGTATATCTGGACCCTACTTAAACTTAATGCCTGTGATTGTGCCAGATGAAAATGGGCTTCAAGTGTCCTTGAAGGAAACATCGCAGACATTTACGTATGCCTCTGTGGCCTCACTGAATGTCAAATTAACTCCTGGGTTCTTCGAATGGGACTACCCTTTACTAGAGAACTATCAAACTCTGGCCACACCTATGTGCATTCAGTGATGGCGTGTAACAAATTTTTCTTGTAATTTACTTATGGTGAAAAGATGTCATCGATACTTATCAGTAATTGTTACTTTTTCACTTCATGTACTGATTTTACAACACACTGATCATAATACTGATACTAATCAATATACACTAAATGATGTTTTGCTACAGTTGCCTAGTTAGGTTATGAAACTTTACAATTTGGCTTTGCATTTGCTTTCCGACATGTTGTTTCCTATGGAACTGACAAAGATAAAGTAAAGCACTATTGACTTTATGATTTCGAAAAGTTGAAACTTAAGTCGAAATCGTGCTGTCATTTTGCCGAAAATCTTTCGGAGGTTACGTAGAATGAATATTTGTTTATTGTTAGGTGGTTTTCATCTCTGTATGTTAAACCAAGCTTGTATAAATTAAAGAAATGCCAAACAAATAACATGTGAAGAGGAAACACATGAATTGATACTAGTGAATATAGTAGACAGGCCAATTTTTTTGTTCTAAATAAAATTTTAATATAAATGATTAAGCGTGTTTTCTAAACAGATATGTAATACGCATTCCTTAAAATAATTTACATACCAAGATACAGATTTTTAAGAAAATGCAGAACCAATTTTCAATTGCCTGAACTTTGACTTTTTAATTATATTGTGTATTTATGGTTTCATCAAAAGAAATGCTAAAGTTTTTTTATTGTGTAAGCCCTTAAATCATCTGTTGTGAAGTGATTCAGTGGAGTGTAGACAACAGGTACAAAATAGTTACAAAAAGGATTTGTTTGGAATGCCATGAATCTACTACTGTTTACTCAACGTAATTAATTTTACATGCATTTTATTTTCAGAATAATTACTAATTAAACTGTTATGTATTTTTATGAGCAACATTCGTACAGCAATTTACTAACTTGTTACAATATTTTTGACTACATATGTAGCAGTTTGTATATAATAACAGTCTAGTGCTGCTTACCATAACCTGACACCTATTTCAATGTTGGTATCAATACAAACAATGTAATTAACTGTCTATCGAAATGATGCCCAATACAAATTCACACAGTAGTGTCATTATTCATGCCTGTCAGCAATAATTTTGTAATGTGATTTTAACCAAATGATTGGTTATATGTCATTGTGTTTATTGAAAACCACAAACAAATAACAATGGCTATTTATGTAACTCAACCAAGTGAATTTAACTATCAAAAACACGTTTCTTTTCTTTCGCATATTTGCAAAAGTATTTTGAACATACAAGCATGCACTCTAAAGGAAACATGTCTAGAAATTGCAATTTACGTGTTACATATAAGCTTCTAAGTGCAGCATGTAGCACCCAATCAAACTTGAGAAAACATAGTAGGTACTTTCATTACTGATAAATATGTTCTTTTGGTTGTTACTGGATTTAAGTGCAGGGTGTGACAAGACCTATGCTGTTCTTATTTTGTATAAACGTGAATGTATGTACTAATATCGGTACCGCCAGCCTCCCGTGGCGCAATCGGTTGGTATGCCGCCTGTCTGGGGTGCGAGAGGTTCTAGGTTCGAATCCTAGGTAAGGCATGGTTGTTAGTTTAACTTAGGTCATAAGTTAGTTTGTAAGCATTCCCCTGATAAGCCTTCAGCCCTAATAAGCCCTTTCCAAATACAAAATAATAATATCAGTACCAGTGCATTCTGTAATTCTTTACTTAAGGGACTTTTCTAAAATTTTGAAAAATTCCAAAAGTATAATTTTTGGGTCATACTGAACTTGCTGATTCCTTCCTTCAACTGTGCATTAGTATATTCTGCCTACATTACTTGTGCTCCACAAAGTAGAGTTGGGCAGAACTGCCTGTAATCCACTGTCTGGAGCTTGTGGTTGTTCATATGATGGTATTTTTAGCCTGCTTTCCAAAGGAAAGAAAGGCATATGAGAGTACTTTCCTGCACGCATGCGTGCGTGTCCTTTCAACTTTTGAAAGTGGAAACCAAATTTCACCAAACTTGGTACACATACTTTTAGTTTTTAATCATGTTGGGTGCTTACTTAAAAAATGGTGGTGATTTTAAAGTTTGGGTAGTGTCATATCTTGAGGACCATTGAACTGATGTAAACCAAATTTTGTATGTTGGCAGTGCATCATGTAAACATTGAATGAAGAGTTGGATATTGTTTTCGCCCTTTGGTAAGCTAGTAACACAAGAAAAAATAGTCTCTGCATTATTTCTAGAAAACTATTTATAGGCACTTATTTGGAAATGGCAGCCATACAATTATTTTAGGTTTATTTGTTCTGCCATACAATTCAACCAAATGTTGTATGCTGAAAGTATGTATTACAAGCATCATGTATGCTAACATCTAGCCTCTTTTGGCTTTCATTTTGTAAGATAGAGCCACACTTATAAATAAACTTTTTTTTATATCTCAGGAAATAATTGACAGACTCCTACCAAATTTGGCAAACAAGTAGCACTGCTGCAGTTGATGTAAACCAGCATGTTTTAAGTAAGAAACTTATTTTAAAAATTGCAGCAGTATAACTATTTTAGCTTATTATGCTATGTCATCTATACCATTTAATTAATTCCATCTTAACTTTGTATGCTGGCAGTATATATTACAATCATAACATATGTTCAAACAAAGTCTCTTGTGAGCCATTTTGTGAGATAGCATCCCATGATAATTAAAAAAATTTATTTCGTATCTTTGGAGAAAACCAACAGATTCCCACCAAATTTGGCAAACAAGTAGCACTTTGGCAGGCCTTGTATATTTATATGTCTTGAGTGGGTTAGGCACTTTTTTTTTAATGTAGCCATATAAACAATGAATTTCAGTATGTTATATCAATGAAAGTACAAAACAAATTTGAATTCCCACCAAATTTGGCGAAGAAGTTATACTGTGGTAAGCCATATTAATTTATATGTTTTAAGTGTGCCATACACATTTTTTCTAATTGTTACTATAATAACACTTTAGCTTAGTGTGTGATATCTACAAAACTATGTAACCGATTATAACTTAACTTTGTATACTGTGTCTATGACAATCATTCAATGTGCTAACACATAACCATTTTGTCCTCCATTTATGAAGATCATCATATTAAAAAAATGGAAATGGAGAGGTTTTATGCCATAACTTGAGAACCAAACAGATTCCCACAGAATTTTACACACAAGTTGTTTTGCAGTAGGTTATGTAAGCAAACATGTTTTATGTGTGGGAGGTCTTTTTTAACGGTATTAATCTAATTAATTTAGGTTAGTATGTTATATATACTAAACAATTCAACAAAATTTAACCAAACTTGTACACTAACAGTATTCATTAGAAGCAACAATTATGCATACAGATATCCTCTTTTGCCTGTCTTTTTGCAAAATAGTGCCAGGTGAGAAAATTTAACATTTTGCCATATTTATGGAACAACTCAACTAATTTCTTCTAATTTTGCACACCATTAGTGCTGCTGAATGTCGTGAAAACTTACATGATTTATGTGGACTCAAACTTTGATTTGTAAAATCTCCACCATATAAAAATAATGTCAATTTTCATATATATGTTAAACAATTTACCGAAATTCAACCAAACTTTTTATGCTGGCAGTATCTATTAGAAGCATTGCATACAAAACCTTCTTTTGGCAATTTTGTAAGATAGCACCAAATAAGAAAATAAAGTTTTTACTCCATATCTCAAGGATCAATCAACCAATTTCCTCTAAATTCTTCACACAAGTAGTACTGTGGTAGGCCATGTAAACTTACATGTTTTAAGTGGCTCAGACTCTTATTATCAAAATTATGGCCTTGTAAGTATGTCAGGTTAGTAAACCCTATCTTTAAAAACATTAGACTGATTAAATCCAAAGTTGTTGATACAAGGTTTCAGAGGTTCAAGTCCTGGGCAAAACACATGGTTACTTGTAATTGTCTCACTACTGTTGCATATGTTTTTGGTTTCATCTCTAATGATATTGGGCCTTATCATAGTCAGATCTTCGTCCAAGGATGATCCAGAGATGATCTTCCTCTGGACTAAGGGTGGACTAACTATATTGTATTCATAAACCCAGAGTAGAGTGAAACTAACTTTAGTCAAGTGATCATCGAAGTACACTGTTGCCAAGTTTACTGCGCATGTGCATTGCAGATTCTTGTCTCAAATAAAACTTTTACTATGAAAGGAAAGTCACATTTGAGATGACACACACATTAAAAGAAGCTTCTATTAATTCAAACCGAAATTGTTCCTTTACCTAATAACCAAATTTTCCATAAATTGCAACTTATTCAATATTTCATCTATGATTTATTGGTAGAAATATTTTTATTTGCTAGCCTCTTAAAAGCATGTATGACTGTGTAGAACAGTGGATAAGGTTCTTGCTTTGTAAATATAAACTGCAGGTTCAAATCTTAGGTACAGTACAACTTCGTTTATCCGGACTAACTGGGACCAAAGGCAATCCGGAAAGTCGAAAATCCGAATAATCCGGGTAATAAGCAAAACAAATCCTTAAATAAGCAGACTTACCATTTATTACGATAAAAAACTACGTTTTGCAACAAAATTACATAGCATTGTTTAAAAGACATTAAAAAAATATAAAAATAACTTTTTACATCATTTCTTAACAAAGAATTGGTCCACTATCTTCTGTTTCAAACACGTGTGGTGTTTGAATGAAGCACGGTGATGCAAATGCTTTATCATTAATAGTTCAGCTGGAGTGGTGTCGGGCTGACGCTCCAAGTATGCCATGATGTTTGTCAGCTGTTACGGTGTGATCGCTCCCTCCTCGTCCACGTCATCTTCTTCCTCACTGTCGGCTGTAGATGTGCATGCCGCTACAATTTCTTCTTCCGTCATAGTGCTGTAGCCACCGTCATTGTTGTCTTTCAGCCATTCACTTACATCTTCCATATCAACATCTGAGCACCCACTATTGTTCCTAACATTTGCAGAAGATCGTCTGCAGCTATTTGTACCAAATCATCACTTGCCATTTAGTTTGTAGCACAAATAGCTCGCCACGGTTTTTTCCATTACTTTTTCAAAGAGCTTTTTGTGATGCAATCCCAAGCGTCAGCAACCATGTAAATAACGTCTTTGATATCGATTGATTTCAACAAATCAATCACACTTTTTTCCCCTTCCTCTTCAATTATTTTATGAAGCAGTTCTTTTCGGTAAACTCTTTTGATGTTTTCAAGGACTCCCTGGTCCACAGGCTGTAGCAGTGGGGTTACGTTTGGTGAAAGAAATTTCACTTTAATTTCTCCGCTCACAAGTTCTTGTTCTCCCGGATGAGACGGAACATTGTCTATCAGTAAAATAGCTTTTTCTGGTAAACTATTTTCTTTCAGGAATTTTTGAACTTCAGGAACAAAATTATTAAAAAACCAATTCTTAAACAAAAACTGTCCATCCGTGCACTTTTTTGTGGTCGGTAAACCACTGGAAACGTATTGTGGTTCACATTTTTTAGCACTCGGAGATTCTTGGATTTCCCTACTATGACAAGAGGAAACTTATGTAGCCCTTAGCAGAATCTTCAAGAGTTAATGCTAACGTTTTGCTCGGAAGCATGCGGTAAAAAAGCCCAGTTTCATCAGCATTATAAACTTGATCAGGTGTCAATTCTTCAGATAAAACAAATTGTTCGAAGTCCTTCTTAAATTTTTCAGCAGCAGCATCACAAGACAACCTCCCTCCAGTCAGAGTAAGTTGGCNTTGATCGGGTGTCAATTCTTCAGATAAAACAAATTGTTCGAAGTCCTTCTTAAATTTTTCAGCAGCAGCAACATCACAAGACAACCTCCCTCCAGTCAGAGTAAGTTGGCGAATACCAACTCCCAATTCAGCAGCTATTTTTTTCAATGCTTATTTTTATCAATTTGATTAATAGCGTCTAATTTTTTATCCATTGAAACCATGACCTTCTTTTGCTTTGATGCCATTTTAAACTTGTACGTACACTACAATACACTCCCAAACACTTTGATAAAAAACAAAAACAATATCTGGTTGAACCACTCACGATAAACAAAATGACAAGTGCCTTTTGGAAACAGTAGGAAAACTGAGGTGATTGAGAGAGGGGAAGTGATGGGTAGGTATTCAAGGTCAAGTCGAAGCTATTTATAGCTGGTGAGTCAATCCACTTCATATTACATATTATCTATGTGAAAATTAAATTAAAAACATCCGGATTATCCGGAGATCCGGATGAACGAGGGCCGAATTAACGAGGTTTTACTGTACTTGTTCATTCAAATATTTTATTATGACCATTTGTTTCAACAGCAACTACTTGTTAATGAAATTGTGCAGTTAACACTTGAGTAGTACTACATAACCACTTCCCTTGTAGTTCTCTATTGTGTTAAAAGCAATGGTGTCCAAAGTACATAGTCATTGATAATTTCAACAGTTTCTAAGAGAAAAGCATGATAATGAAGAAACAGCTTTCTTTTAAATTAATATGCTAATAATCTCATTATTTTATGTTGATTTGTTAATTTTTCTTAGCACATCCCTATGCACTTGTAGTATGAGCTGGTTTCATTTTTTTACACCAACACTGCCTTTATAATGATGATAAATTTGTATTTTCATGCTAAATACATTATAAAAATACAAAATAATATAATTAAAACATTTTTATCCAGACAAGATTCAAACTTGCACCTTTGTGCACACCAGCCCACAATGTTAGCATTTGGCTACCCATACACACATCATAATGAAATACTTTAATATATATGTTGTCGCAATAGGATTTGTATTAAAATTCTGTTTGAAAGTAGTAATATCACGTCTGGTAAGCATTTGTTTTCAGAGAAGGCATTTGATTGATACAGAAATAGAGACATTTCTGTTGTAGCTTAACGCTGATTTATTATGATTATATTTTCTTTGAAATATTATTCATTGAACATTTTATCCATTAAATCAGCATATTTTTGCTTACAGATTGACACAGTGCACCTTAAAAGCATTTTTTTGTTTTTCATAAACTTTTATCTAGCTTTCACTTGCATATAATATTAGCAAAGCTGTCTTATTTTTGGATTGCTGTGTTTCTTTTTTACTTTACCCTAAGTCCGGACTAAAACTTAGTCTGTACTAAAGCAAGATGGTCCTCGGACTAGCAATATATGGCTCTCTGAATACAAAAAATGTTGGTCAGAGGATGATCTTTCCTTAGTCTGGACTAAAAACGACTTTGAATAAGGCCCATTTCTGTTAACGAGATGTTAAGGCCTACCTACCATATAAGCTTTTAATAATTTCACTAAAAATTATTTACACAGATGTAGAGGAAAATAGGGTCATTAGTTGAATCAGCTATTTTAGAAACTGGACTTCACTTTTTTGTGGTTTTTAGTTAAGTGTACATATACTATCTTGAAATGGAGAGCTATCATTTTAGACAGAAACCGTAAATCTTATACTTCTCAAAGTCCTCTGTATTGTGGTATAGGATTTCCTATTTCATGCTGAAACCGTACCTCTCCAATTGTCAGCTGTTACTACGAGTTACTAGATGGAGTCCAGTGTGGTTAATGTTGCTTTTGAATGAAGAAATAAATGTAAAAAGAGTGGAATATATGTGGGACATAATTAAAAGAAGTATAACCAAAGGCTTAGAATAGCTTAACTATTCAGGAAAACTTGTGAGCGCCAAGACCATTGGAGAAAAGTGTGGGTGTCCTAGAAAATGTTTTCAAAGTGTTTCACTTGGAGATTGGGAAGACATTTTTTGTAAGTTTTATGACATGGACAGTAAAAATGATCGAGATGCCAACTTGCAGTCACAAGTGATAATTGAAGAAGATAAACAAAGGTCTTTCAAGGATCCTGATGATGAAACAAGGAAACCTCAATGCCAGAACTTTAAGTATTGTGTAAATTGCAGCAGCGGACATATACAAGTTTGTGAAAAAGCATTTTTGATAATGCACAGTATTTCAAAGCCTAGAACTGCCAGACTAAGAGCACTACTTGCTGCAGGAAATATTCTTATTCACATGTAACGCGGGAAACAGAGGTCAGGAAATACTATTTCTGGTGATATTTGTGCCATGGTAGAGGACCATATCAAATCATACCCTACATAAAGGGGACACTATACGAGATGTGGAATTCCTTAGTGCCAAACTTAATGTCCACCTAATGAATAAACACTTCAAAGAGAAACATCCAAATGTTGCAGTCACATACAGTTTCTTTTTTAAAATATTCCATAAAAGGTTCAATTTAACATTTGGAAGACCACAAGTTGACACATACTCTATGTGTGAAGAATTCAGTGTAAAACTAAAATCAAAGTCACTGAATGATACAACAAAATGTATCGTTGCAGCAGAGCTAATTACTCAAAACCTCGAACTTCCACAGATCCCTGGACAACAAGTTTTCTACCTGGGGCAATTTAATGACAGTGTGTTTAACATTCATAATTTAAAAGATAACTGTGCTAAGTTTTACATGTACCATGAGGGAATTGCGAGGAATGGTGCTAATTAAGTTTGTTCCTTTCTTGTTAATTATATGCAATCTGATATCCCTCCTGAAGTGAAACATATTTACCTGTTTTCTGATGGGTGTTATGGACAAAACAAAAATAATACAGTTGTCAGATTCATATCATCTTTAGTCTCTCTTCGTAAATTTAAGTCATTCACCCATAATTTCCCCAAGTAATTGTACTTGAGTGCCATTATATTTTCTCTGTACTCGTACCATCAGTGAGCATTATACATTTGTACAATGTTGATAGGATCAATATGCCAACCAACATCAGCAATACATACTTTGGATACAACCACAATAGACCATTACATTTATTTTTCATGTTTTAAATTTTAAAATTATTTGTAAACAAGAATTGTTTTTGCAAGTGTATCTGAAGTTTATTTGAATATTAATTTAAATTTAATATTGTTAGATAAATGTTTAAGGTAATGCGAATGCCAATGGAATTGTCAAGATGTTCAAAACTATGTTTACGATTTTGATAACCTTTTATTTATAAAGGAATTGGGAGAGGCAAGGTTTGCCATAAATTAAAAACAAAGTTTTCGTCCTAAAATTAAGGCCAAAAGAAAAAAGAGTGTCACACAAAATAGTACATACCAAAACCAGTTTCGAAAGGAACAGCACGTAGATCTGATTTTGCAAGTTTCCTTTCAATTTTCCATTGGTTTTCCCCTTTATTTTGCAACACTTATAGTACTTATGTAAACAGGTACATGTTACTGTCAACGTACCCCATACTTGTGATGAAACTGCCCCAATGATGGGCCAGAAACAGCTAAAGCACAGCTAACTTTGTTATGCAGTAGAAATAAATTGACAGAAATATAGAAACATTTGTAAACTGTTGGACTCATAAAAAAATTTTATTTCTCTGCCACTTCCCCTACACAAAATATGTTGAATGCACCCCACTCTCCCCTAGTAATGGTCAGGGGCAGCTGACCAATTGATACCAAAGGTGACGAGGACAAGGGTCTTGCTGTTATAGGCTATAATTGGAAGTTTTGTTCACAGTGTTTGTGAGTGCAGGTAAAGTGAAATATTATTGTAGGACATTCCACTTTTTTTTCCCACGACTTTGTGATTTGCATGCTTGGAGATGTGTTTATAATGGATTTATAAATTTGTCTAAAAAATTACATGTGATTGTCTATTTTTGTAACAATTTTTTTTAACTCACATTTTTTTGTATTTGTATTCTATGTGAGGCAGACAGAAGGTATGCAGACAATGTCAGATTTATCTCAGTTACTTCATCAAGAGTTTGAGGAACTGCTGCTCATTTGCCATTACTTCTCATGCCGGTGTGCATTCAGAGGTATTAAAGCTCTGGATCAGTTAGTTGCCAAGTTGTCCACAGCCATGCTGAGGCATACCAACATCATCCCTGCAGACAAGGCATTCTACGAGGCAGGCATGGACTGCAAGGTAAGTGCTCTGTACTTATCAACTTCACTTATATTCTACAAATTCAGTGGAACCTTTAGTGTGTGCTCATTTTCAAACATTTATATCTCATCATACATATATGGTCCCAGCAAACATGTAAAAACTAAATTTTAAAATTCTCACTTGTATAGTCCTTCAGGCTATTTACCACACTGTTAGAGTCAAGATTTTATGGTATTATTTTAATAAAAAATTTTTCATTAATAATCATAGATTTCATCTTTATCATCATAAAAGATTTACTATTTGTGCATCAAAACGTACTTACCAAATTAATTTTCGATGTTTTCAGGTTATTACAATAAGTGATTATAAGGAAAAAAAAATTTACCCAACATGACTTCAAAAATTTTATATTTTGGTGTAATTGCTTTTATTTTTGTGTGTTCTGAGTATAGTTATTAGTTGTGTATACTTACACACATGTTAATGTAATCATTTTTAATATAACTACATAAACAAGAGTGAGCACCTATATATTTGAACTAAAAAAAAATCACATTTTATGGTTTTATTTTTTTCTGACACACATGTTGAATTATCCAGAGAATGTGGATTTTCATTTTGACATTTTGAATATGAATTTATAAAAAAAATCTTTTATTGAAATTAACTTATTGTTCTATTTACTTTTTCAATTTTGCCAGCCTTGTTTAATAGAATATAATTTTAGCCACATCTACACAGTATCTGATTCACTCAGCCCTGATGCAAAACGATCTGTTTTATATATATATATATATATATATATATATGCTTTCCCTGTCCTCCAAAATGGTTAAATTCATTTAGTGTTTTATCTTAAATTTTGGTGTTATTCGCTTTAATTTCTATTCACAATAGAAGTTTACTTCTACACAGTGTTAATTCATATTTATTAATCTGTAGAATAATATGCTTGCATTAGTTTATTTCAACCAAATTGTCAAGCTAAATCTTGATTTTCTTGGTGGCATATCAACTGGTTTGCAGCTTAACCAGGCTATATTTCCTTCCCATAAACAGTTTATACTCTATATACCTAAGCGCTATTTTAATAACATTTATTTTTATGTATCAACAACAGTATTATAAACGTGCCATTATGAACTGCACTCACATTCGGCTGTCTCGTTACGTGACACGAAGCTGGGGGAAAGAATGGGTGGGGGAAGTTGTTGAGAGTTGTGCTAGAAGAAAAAATGTCAAATATGGTTACCTGTTCAGTGTTCAGTGTAGGTCAATTCAGTCCAAAAGTGCAACAAATCTTATTTGGATATTTAAAAATATTAGCATTTTAAATACCAGTGCAGTGTTTAAGAGTATTGCAAAGCACAACTTGTGCCTGCCAGCCACTGTCAGTCACTTGTTGCTGGCCGGCTGCCTCCATACTTAGTATGCAATATACGTAGCCTCTCGACCATTGTACTTTTATATTTTTATGTAGCGCTCTTAGTTAGAGGCCATCCCGCGCTACAACCGTCCAATTGGTGGGGAAGAGGGATCATGCCCTCTCATCGCAGGTGTCCCAGCTACGCACCAGAAGTAACCAAATCCAAATCCACAACCTGATTGTCAAGTACGACCAAGAGACACCCTACCACAAGAACTGAGACCCTCGTACTCAGTTACCAAGCTTGTGGTCTTGCCAGGGTTCTGTCTATACTCCTAGTGTCTTATCAGGATACAACCGGAGCGGGTTGCCGCTCACTGCCCGGTCTTTCTTTGAGAGGGGGAATCTCTCCAGACCTCGGCCAGCATACGGAGTTAACCACTTCCAGCATGAATCCAACCTCTATTGATCGGTACACCAGAGAGAACCTCTGGGGGGGCCAACCCGATCAGCCCGTACTCCCACTTATTTACCATGGCACTAGCTGGTTTTCAATACCCGACCGCCCAACTGACCACAACAACCAGTAGTGATGGGTAGCGAGACTCTGAAAGGAAGGTTTCAGTCATAATAATCCGGAGGACTGGACCTGTAGGTTCCAGAATTCTTCCTTTTCTCATCACTGTCTCCATGCCAACGCCACCCATCCACCAGCAGCGCAGCCTGAGGAGTCGTCATCGGACACTGACCATTACCATACTCGAGAATTTCTTAACCATGAAATTCCATTCTTGGGCCCCATCGGCCTGAATGCCAAGTGGTCCAACACTCCGCCAAGTGGTCAGGCCTAGGTACCAACTATCGGCCCAAACCATAACGGCAAAAACCCCTTACCAGCCACGAGGAAACTGGTTCCCATAGGGATACGGGCGGCGGAGCCCAATTTGTATTTCAAACAGGGGTGGCCTTGGGTCGCCATGGGTGGGGACAGGCTACAAGAGACGTATCACCCACCCTTTCCAGGGTCGGATGCGACAGGGCTTGGTTACTATAGCACCTCCTCAAATGCTCGGATGCCTTCGTCTTATATCCGACCCTTCCCCCCATATTCAGTTACAAGGAAGTTATAGAAATTAAGAGTGTGATGATGACTTGGTTCTGTTTTGTCTGTTTTCCTTTCTCTCGTTGCCTTCCCCTTCAGCCGGACAAATATGTTATTAACAATTTTATTACATGTTGGTACCCTCTTCGTATTGATTATTTTTTTACATACTATAATTTTTGTTCTGTTATTGTGTAGTGTTAGTACCCATTAAACCGCTTATTTTTACATGGGAATGCTGTTCTGAGTCAGCTGGCGTTTATTGCATTTTAATCACAGTCCATTATGAGTTAAAAATACATTTCTTATTTTCCATGACACTATGTTTCAAAATGGTCTTTGCTCGTTACGTTTCATTCACAATTATGCTGTTTCTAAAATTTTTGCGTTATCTGTGAACATACAGTCGGAGACCTGGAGCATAATTTTGAAAAGAAGATCTGTTCCTGTTAAAATATTAGCATTTCGTTAGTGTAAAAGTTTAATTTCCCAGTGGGGAAAGTAAAAACAGGACTCAATTGCGCGCTGTGTTCGGCTGATGTGCAGTGCTGCTGTCTAGTTTTTCATTAATTTTAACTTGCTCAGTAATTTTTTATATACATAAGTAAGGTGTCATTGTCATAACTAAGGTATAATTTCGCTCAGAATGCATCACTTTATTAAGAAAAATGTATATTTCATTAATTTAATGTCTAATTTTTTCATTAGATTTACAATAATGACTTTAGTGCACACAATTAGCTAGATAAGTTTTTTTGCAATTTTTGGATTTTTAATGAATGCCTATTAGATAAATTTTTTGGTTAACCATGAAGTCAATACATCATACCCTTCTTCCCTATCATTACCCTGGTTAATTGAGAGTTGACTGTACTTTGTGAGCCATATGTATAATTTTATCAGTTGCCAAGTAACAAACACATTATAACCACACTACCAACTGATGATTGTTAGCTGCATTATCACTATAGCAAATTATCCTTTTAACAGAAATTTACTCTGTAGTATCTGTTCATGTAGTGTTCTTATACTCACTCTTCATAAGCATTGTTTGTTTTCTGAATGCTGTGCGCAGCAAAGCTTGAAAGTTGACCTTGAAATACAGTGAAGCACATCTGATAGCAGCATTTTCCACAGGCAACCATTATTTTTCACGTCAAAATGATTACAATAAATGTAGGATATGAAGGGAACAGTTAATTAGGACAGTTTGCGGGACGGCAATGTAATGTGTTACACAGCAAGTGAGTGATATAGCAAAATGTATACTTATCAGTGAAATAAAGGTACTGCGATTGGCGACGAGGATGGCAAAGATCGTGTTAGAAAAATTTGAAGCCGGCGAAGAGGACTGGAACTTGTACGGTGAATGCTTGGAGCAATATTTTATCACCGACGACATCGGCAAAGGTGACGACAGACTGAAAAAGAGGAAAGCAATTTTGATTTTGTCTGTAGGAAAAGTGATGTACGAACTGTTATGTGATTTATGCGAGCCTCTTATACTGGCCGACAAATCATATTCAGAACTAATTTCCATCCAGCAGATGTATTTTTCTCCTTCGCCGTTGGTAATTGCAACTCAGCATAAATTTCACCAATGTTTACAATCAAACACAGAGTCCATTGCACAGTTTATTGCAGGCCTGCGGAAATGTATATGTCACTGCAATTTTGGAACATTTCTTGAACAAGCGTTACGTGATCAATTTGTTGTGGGGCTCCGCGACAAGGACATTGACTAGGTTTTATATCTGGAAAGTGAAACATTGTTGTTTGACAAAGCTGTGAAAATCGCATTGTCCTTTAAAAAGGCAGCAGAAAGTATGGCGGCTGTGTCAAGAAATTGTGAGCTTAACATCCCATATCCGAATATTCGGGACTCTCACAACCACCATCGTGATCATGACAAACACATTCTCAGGTCTTTTGAAAGTGTCGTGGCAAGCAATCAGGCAGTCAGAAATAGTTCCATGTGCAACACTAATAAAAGTGTGAAAGACAAGGATGCACTATGTTTTTGTTGTTGTAAACCTAACCACTTTACTTCAAAGTGCAGATTTAGAGGGCATAAATGCCATAAATGCACCAAACTTGGTCACATACGTGTCATGTGTCATCTTCATAACCCTCAAGACAATGTAATGCGGCAAAATTACGTGGTTGGAGAGTTCCAAGTTGATCATCAGAGAGTAAGATAACCAAGACATGTTGTTACATGTATTCAACATCAATAGTATTGGTGTACAGCAGTGGTTAATAAAGTGCAAATTGCATTGGTAGTGCTTGAAATGGAAGTGGATACAGGAGCAGCTATTTCAGCAATATCCTATGATACCTACAGACAACACTTCTCAAATCACATTATCCAAAACACAAATGTCAGACTATGCTCATATACAGGTGGTCAGTTGCAACCGAGTGGAGTGTTGCGGTATTATAGCAAAATAACATTTATACTGAGGTGACAAAAGTCATGGGATAGCAATATGCAAATATACAGATGGCAGTAGTATCGCGTACAAAATTTATAAATGGGCAGTGCATTGGTTGGGCTTTCATTTGTAGTCAAGTGATTCATGTGAAAAGGTTTCTGACGTGATTATGGCCGCACGACGGGAATTAACAGACTTTGAACACGGAATGGTAGTTGGAGCTAGATGCATGTGTCATTCCATTTCGGAAATGGTTAGGGAATTCAACATTCTGAGGTCCACAGTGTCAAGAGAGTGCCGAGAATACCTCATTTCAGGCATAACCTCCCACCATGAACAACGCAGTGGCCGACCGCCTGCACTTAATGACCGAGACCAACGACGTGTGCGCAGAATGGTTAGTGTTAACAGACAAGCAACACTGCATGAAATAACCGCAGGAATCAATGTGGGACGTACGACGGACGTGTCCGCTAGGACAGTGCGGCGAACTTTGGCTATACTGGGCTGTGCCAGCAGAAGACCGACTAGAGTGCCCTTACTAACAGCACGGCATCGCCTGCAGCGCCTCTACTGGGCTCGTGACCATATCGGTTGGACCCTAGATGACTGGAAAACCATGGCTTGGTCAGATGAGTCCCGATTTCAGTTGGTAAGAGCTGATGGTAGGGTTCGAGTGTGGCGCAGACCCCACGAATCCTTGGACCCAAGTTGTCAACAAGGAACTGTGTAAGCTGGTGGTGGGTCCATAATGGTGTGGGCTGTTTTTTACATGGAATGGACTGGGTCCTATGGTCCAACTGAACCGATCATTGACTGGAAAGGGTTATGTTCAGCTACTTGGAGACCACTTGCAGCCATTCATGGACTTCATGTACCCAAACAATGATGGAATTTTAATGGATGACAATGCGCCATGTCACCGGGCCAAAAATGTTCGTGATTGGTTTGAAGAACATTCTGGACAATTCCAGCAAATGATTTGGCCACAAAGATTGCCGGACATGAATCCTATTGAACATTTATGGGACATAATCGAGAAGTCAATTTGTGTACAAACTCCTGCACCTGCAACACTTTCGCAATTATGGATGTCTATAGAGGCAGCATGGCTCAATATTTCTGCCGGTGACTTCCAACGACTTGTTGAGTCCATGCCACGTCGAGTTGCTGCACTTCGCCAGGCAAAAGGAGGTCTGACACGATATTAGGAGGTATCCCATGACTTTTGTCGCCTCAGTGTATATAAAGATTCTGATCACTATACTTTTTTAGCATCATTTTAGCTATCTCTACTGCAAGTTCAGCCAGTCCATTACTTTTGGGATGGTAGGGACTCACAGTCAGTTCCTGGCAAATTCCTGGAATTCTGAAGAATTAAACAGCATGTTGTCTCCAACTAGGATACTGGGAATCCTGTGTGCTCAGAAGATGGTTTTTAAGGCTTTTAAAATAGTGCAAGACTTATTTGAGTGGAGGGGAACCATCTCTATCCATTTTCAGTAATAATCACAGAGAACCAGATAAGGATTGGAGCCATATTCCAGAATATCACATGCTACTTTGTGATATGGTAGGGTTTGTGGTTCTTGGGTAAGCATTGATTCTTTGGGGTTTTTAAAACTAAATATTTCAGAAAGGGTACATTTTGCTATGAAATTTTCAATTCTGCATCCATTCCAGCCCAATAGAACAAAGTTTTAACGCTTACCTTGGTTTTGGTGATGTCAAAGTGTAACTGGTGTAGATTTTTGAGTACAAATCCTAAAAATTGGTTCCACAATAATAGCGATGCGTTGCGATGCAATGGGCGGGGACGAGTTATACTTAATGTTTCACAATTTAGCTATGATTTATTGGCAATATATGCTGTCTGAGCGGGTGCTGCTATCTATTGTAAGGGTGAAAATTACATTTTCAGACCTCATGAATGTAACAAAAGACATGGAAAACATTGTCACTGGGTAGAAGATAAACAAGGCAGTATGAACGTGATATGCAAAGAAAAGTACGCAGCAACATACAGCGAGAACGATAGACATATATGACAAAGAAGACTTATTTTGAGGCTAATAGATGATTTTTATGACATTTCCCATATGTAAAAAAATTCTTGTCTTCTAATTTGTTCATCCATGTAACAAGAATAAAAATACAAGGACATCGGCGTAAACGCGATCGTAGTTTTCAAAATGTAAACAAAGAGTGGTTTTTATTCTCCTTGTAAACAAACACTTATTCTTCTTCTCATTTCAGACTATCACTGACAATCATAACACATGAATTTCGCGTAACGCACTTGTCACAGACGCACTGCGACAGACTGCTGTTTCATCCTGATTGGCTACAACTCATCGCAACACATCTCAGTTGTAACGTTCGGGCATACCGGTTGCACAGGCCAACGATAAGGTGCAGATGTACACTCGACTAGCTCAGAAGTAGAACACGAGACTCTGCACAATGGACACCAATTAATTATTAAATAAAGTAAACTTCCAGAGTATTTTGTTCCATACTTTTATTTATCATTTACGTGTCACAATTCACATACGAATTTCCGGTATGCAGAGTACGAACCGTTCATAGATAAATATACAAGTATAGACCAGCGCCACAGTCGTTAACAGATTATTCATGTCTCAAAACTTGCATCGCAAGACTAAGTTACGAAGGCAGGAGGGATGTTCGTTCCCTCCTGGCACCCTAACGACCTCCCACACCGACGGAAATAATTTGATAGAATTATTTAGGTTAAGCCGAAAATAAGTGTAGTGATATAAGTTTTAACGGTCGTGGGTGCTTGCCGGTGTGGGTGAAGTTCTTCACGTCCGATGCGTCTTCTCCGACGGTTGGTTATTTTTTTTTTTTTTTAGGCGATAGACACCGCTAGTATTTATTATGCAGGCATATCGCCCCCTTCTCCTAAGATAAGGGCACGGCATCCGGCACCTGCCAGCAGCGTCATCAAACTGCGTTGTAGGAACTAAGACTGCGTCGTCAACATACAGATAAACGAACTTCTCGTATAAAATTTGTATGACGAAGCCTGAAAGTATCTAAATAATGCTGATGCTTAACAAAAACTGAAAAACTGAAAACTACGATGTTCGAAACGTAACTGCAAACGTCTGCCTGATAAACTTAAAATAGCACACGTCTGCCGGATAAACAAACTATCGCAGGAATCGAGCCACCACTGCTTTAAAGGAAAACGAACAAAATTGAAACACGTGTCCCGAAACTTAAGAATACTGCGTCATTACATTACCCCCCTCGGTTTGGGGTAGATTTTGAAGAAATTTTTCCCAAAGCGAAACCTATCTTGTATGCTGCTGTTCTGTAAACCACTGTGCCTCTGCTCCTTGACAACAATTCACATTTACAATGTGGTAATCAAACTCATAACAAAAAATATTCACTTACTGACTCATAACAAAATTATTTACTTCACCTTTTGAAGAGTAACAAGATATTGACGGAGATGCTGCAAGAAAATCACACCTTACTGGTTTCAAATAGTTACCTGTTGTTATAATGTGTGGTTGAGGGTGTATTTCCACCTGTGCCATCGATACTTCATTGTGGGTTGCTGCTCTTTGGTCTCTCGCTGGGATCAGCACACACCCTTCCAAAAGGGGACCCAGGTCTGCCCAAAACTATACAAACGCCACTGGAACTGCCTCCCACAGGTCAGTGCTGACAAAAAACCTCAAAGGCCACTGCGACTGCCTCTCCATAGGTCAGTGCTGACAATAAAAAAGGGCCCCAGACCTGTTCCAATCCAAATTGTTCCACTGATCCCAGGACACCATAAACTGCAGCAACATCTCCTACTACTTATGCCGATACTTAAGGCTCAATAATACTATACAACACCTCAACCACTTCAACCTTTGGAATTTAGGTAACATTTAGTGCAATAATCTTTCTTATAATTCCTATTGTCAGCTATTTTCAAAATAATAGTATTTACTTCTTTATGTTACACAATTTTCAAAAAAAATAATAAATAAAACTTATTAACATTCATATAGCACTTCCGGTTCTGCACTCTGCATTAATTATATCACATTAGTTACAATAACACCATAGCCCATGACAGCTTGAGCTGTTGCCTTTTCTTCNATGTATGCACAGTACAAGATATACTGATAAACTAAAACTTTCACCCATGGCAGTGCCAAGCTTTAACAATTAACACAATCACAATTTCAAATAAAATACCAATAAAATAAAATACTCATAAGTGTTTCTTGTTTTTTGCTCAATAAGTAATTTCAGGATAAATTCAACAAATTCAACAAATTGAGCAAATACTTTTTCAAGACAAAACACACCTAAACTGAATTACAAAAATGCAATGCAAAAGAGCACACTATTAAGACTTGCAGTTGCCTTGAACCACTTAAACTGTATTGCTAATTACACTTACAAAATATAATGATAGTTACAAAATTGATTATCATATATTCACTATCCCTTTGCCTATTAGTTCCTTAACACATTTGCTTCTTTCTGGCATTAAAATTATAAAATACTAGTTTTAAACATTATTACACTGTAAATTTATTGTACAATTCTTTTTTAAAACATATTGACAGTAACACACTGTCTCACAATTATTAATTCTTACCAAATAACCATGTACAGGTCAGCAATCTGAACTCTGTTCCTATCCAGTATAACCTAATCCTTTATTCTCTATTGCCTCTCCCAAGGCCGGAGAAGGGAGATGTGATAATTTACTCCATGTATCTGGCATACGTCATGGCCTACTTTCTCTTCTACATGTATGGTCCTTCATACAGTAAGAAGAATTTGTGAAATTCCTTACGCTCTGAAGATAAGAGAGTTTTATTTTGGATTAACACCTTATCCCCTTTTTTTAACACAATAGGGTTATGTTTCCTATAATTCCTTTCTTTTCTCTTTGCAGCCTTCAATACTAACCTTTTGTTTACTCTTTGAAACTTGACTGCTAGATCGGTGTGAACTTGCGGTGGAAACTTCACCAATTTAGTCAGCTGTGATTCTGGTTGCTGCGCTTTAATTAACTCTACAGGCGTATACCCTGTGCTGTTGTGGTGCACGTTATTCAAAAGGTGCTCGATTTCTGCTACCTTTCCTACCCACGAGCTATGATTCTCATGGCAGAAAACTCTAAACAGCCTCCCCAACTCCCTCATCACTCTCTCTGTGGGGTTTGCTGAAGGATGGTACACCGAGGTATATCCTACCTGTATTCCTAACAGATTCTCTAGTGCTACTCTCCATTTTATACTCCTAAACTGTGTTCCATTATCCAATATTACCTTTTTGGGCATTCCTACCTCTATTACATACTTATCAGTAATTCTTTTGGTAACCACCTTAGCAGAAGCCTGCCTCAATGGGTACAGTTATACAAATTTTGAAAAAACATCCAAAACTACCAGTAAATATTTTATACCCTTGTGCCCAGCTGGCATTGGACCAAACAAGTCTACTGTCACTACCTCAAAAGGTTCTTTAGCTAAGACATGTTGCATAGTCCCATAACTCTTAAGGTTTGGTATCTTTGTTTTAGCACACAAGAGGCATTCTTTGATACTCTTAGCTACTCAACGATAAATATTTCTTACCCAACAAAACTCTTAAATAAATTTAACTGTTTTTGCAATTCCAAAATGGTCACATTCTACATGTGCCTGTACACACATCTCATCTGCCAAATTATCAGGAATACACAACACCCATTGCTCTTCCTCTATTTCTTTTCTTCTAAATAGGATTCCATTTTGGATAGCGAATAAGTCAGATATTACTTTCCTACAATTTCCTGACTTTACTTCCTCCAAAACTTTTGCATATTTTGCATCTCTAACTATTTCCTGGTTCAATTGACCTACCAATCCCTGGTATAATGCTACTTGTTTTTTAGATGCCCTAAGAAAAAACTCATTCTCCAAAGATCTATCCTTCCCCTGGCACCTGGATAATGCATCTGCTACAACTTGTGTTTTTCCTGGTACATACTGTATATTCAGGTCATATTCCTGTAAGGTCAAAATCCACCTAGTTATCCTTCCATGCAACATTTTCCATAACCCGATATGGCACAATGCCTTATGGTCAGTTTGGACTTCAGTCGGTTTGCCAAAAATGTATGTTCTAAATTTTTGTGTCGCAAAAACCAAACTAAGCAATTCTTTTTCTGTTACCGTATAGTTTAACTCAGCTGTGTTGAGAGCTCTACTAGCAAAAGCAATTGGTTTCGGTTCATTACTCTCGTACTGGAAAAGTACTGCTCCTACGGCCTTATCTGAAGCATCACAAGCAATGTAAAATTTCTGGTTTCACCTAGGGTGATGTAAGATAACAGATGATACTAACTTTTCTTTCAATTTTCATACTGTATTGTCATTTGTACCCCCCAGTTTTCGAGCCTGTTATTCAATTCTGTGAATTTGTTCTCACTCTTTTCTGCTTGTCGCCTAATTTGTTGTCCTAATTCCTGTTTCAGCTCCTGTTGTCTCTGTTTAAACTCCTGTTTAATCACCTGTTTAAACTCCTGTTGTTTCTAGTCATACTCCTGTTGTCCTTTCTGCCTGTCTATCCGTTCCCTGTGACGTATCTGGGGCATTTCCCCTATCTACTTCCTCTCTTATTACATCGCTATCGGCTATTTCTTCGTGTAGGCCTACTTCACTGTCTGAATAATGCGCCATTTCTATTCCCGATTGGTTGTTTACAGATCCTATATATAATTCCGTATCAGACTTGCTACGATTTCTTATCAAACTATGTGACATTACCTTTAACCTTTGTTTTATAAACAGAATACAATCCTTAACCTTGATAACTAAACAGAAGACGTTACTTATTTTGATGGCTTCGCTGTTGATCGATGTCTTACCGTTTGCTGTTTTTGATGAATGAGGTCGTCTCGTACCTGAAACTTCAGCCTTGTGCTGGAACTGCCGGTAACTTGAGTGTTGTGCTGCTAGATGTTCGTAGATCTCTCTTCACGTGTGGTAATCATTCGTGTCCCGCGGCTGGGTCGCCATTTTGTAACGTTCGGGCATACCAGTTACACCGGCCAACGATAAGGTGCAGATGTACACTCGACTAGCTCAGAAGTAGAACACGAGACTCTGTACAATGGACGCCAATTAATTATTAAATAAAGAAAAATTCTAGAGTATTTTGTTCCATACTTTTATTTATCATTTACATGTCCCAGTTCACATACGAATTTCCGGTATGCAGAATATGAACCGTTCACAGATAAATATACAAGTATAGACCAGCGCCACAGTCGTTAACAGATTATTCATGTCTCAAAACTTGCATCGCAAGACTAAGTTACGAAGGCAGGAGGGATGTTCGTTCCCTCCTGGCACCCTAACGACCTCCCACACAGACGGAAATAATTTGATAGAATTATTTAGGTTAAGCCGAAAATAAGTGTAGTGATATAAGTTTTAACGGTCGTGGGTGCTTGCCGGTGTGGGTGAAGTTCTTCACGTCCGATGCGTCTTCTCCGACGGTTGGTTATTTTTTTTTTTTTTTAGGCGATAGACACCGCTAGTATTTATTATGCAGGCATATCGCCCCCTTCTCCTAAGATAAGGGCACGGCATCCGGCACCTGCCAGCAGCGTCATCAAACTGCGTTGTAGGAACTAAGACTGCGTCGTCAACATACAGATAAACGAACTTCTCGTATAAAATTTGTACGACGAAGCCTGAAAGTATCTAAATAATGCTGATGCTTAACAAAAACTGAAAAACTGAAAACTACGATGTTCGAAACGTAACTGCAAACGTCTGCCTGATAAACTTAAAATAGCACACGTCTGCCGGATAAACAAACTATCGCAGGAATGGAGCCACCACTGCTTTAAACTTCAAACCCGATAAAAATATTACGAAGCTTAGCAAAGCTTAAAAAAAACGAACAAAATTGAAACACGTGTCCCGAAACTTAAGAATACCGCGTCGTTACACAGTATTGCAGAACCATCTTAAGAATGCAGGGACTATTATTTTACCTCCAAAGAATATAATTTCATCTTCAACTACAATGTCAGTCTTGAATTTAAAATAGAATTTTGCAACATTTGAAACTTTTGTTTTGGAATTGGGCCAGCCATTTGAAAAAGTTTGCTCAATTCATTTAACGACTTATTCCTTCTTGTCTGTTGTTGAAAAAGAACTTTGTTCTGAAGTGACATGTTCACAGTATAAACCACTTCATTTCAACATCAGCCACCTCTGCTTTCAAGCATGCCATACTCAGGGCATCAGCTAAACACATCTTTGAGCCCGGTAAATACATAAGCATAATCTTATACAAATTTAGCTTAAGCCTAATACTTTGCAGTCACTTGGAGGATATCTTGTGAATGTCTTTCTTTAACGCCGATATCAAAGGTTGGCGATCAGTTTGAATGAGTACATCATGGCCATAAATTTACTGTTGGAACCATTTACAAGCAAAGAAAACTACTAAAATTTCCTTGTCAAATTGACCATAATTGATCTCTGTGGTGTGGTGGGAAGACACTTAGAGGCGTAACACACTGGTTTGCCATCCTGCAAAAGAACACAGCGTATGCCTTCCTTGCTGCTGTCAGTCTGAATCACAATATCTTTGGAGTCATGAAATGTTTGCAAGAATGGCTCCGAGGTGAGGATAGATTTTAACTTATCACACAAACTCAGAATCTTGATTCAAGAAACTTTTCAGTGCATTCGTGACTTCAGTGAAGTTGGGAATGAAGTCTCGTAGGTAATTGGCCAAACCAAGAAAGTGCTGAAGGTCTTGTTAGCATTTTGGAACATCATAGTTGACAATGGCTGGTTTTTTATCCTCACTAGGAAGATCTAGTCCTTTTTGAAAGTGTGACCTTCCTATTGTGTTTTATTTACCTTGTACTGGAATTTTTGTGAATTGAACTTGGCATTGCACTTTTGAGCCCTGAGCAGCACTTCTGCGAATGTTTTATCATGTGTTTGTTCATCATCTGCATAGATGAGTAAAAAATCTATATACATGATGACACCATAAATATCCCCAAATATTTCTGTATTGTATCTTTGAAATACCTCAATGGAGATGTTGAAACCAAAAGATAATCTTTTGAACTGATAGGATCCAAATACTGTGGAAAATGTGCAGAGCTGAGAACTCTGAACATCATGATTCACATGCCCAGAATGAATCTTTATGATCTAGAACACTAAAATATTGTGCCTTCCCCAGTTTTGCGACAACCTCTCTGACATTGGGTATTTCAACATATTCTTTCACGATAGCTTCATTTAAGTCCTGAGGGTCTAAGCAAAGTTATAATGAACCATTAGGTTTTTCAACAATTACTAATCTATTCCGTGGGTGTGTTACATTTAGTTATTATGCCTAGCTGACATAACCTTTCCAACTCAGTTTTCAGCGTTTTCTTTATTTCAATTGAAAGTCTGTGTGGGCGATTAGAGGATGGTTAGGAGTTTTGTTTTAACTTAATATTCTAGTATTTCTCAAACTTTCTGATGCTGGAAAAAACATCTCTGTACTAGGTGATGATGTCTTCTTTCGACTGCTTGTGTATCTCACTCACCGTGTTTTTTTGTGGAATGCCTAATTTCTCACAAGTCGGAAGTCCTAAGATGGACACTATAACAAATTTTTCCTGTCAATTCGTGTTATTGAGGGTTAGTGTTAGATCACTACTACCTGCAACTTTGATTTTGGAGTAGTTGTAAGCAGCAAGTGATATGTTTTATTGCTATAACTTGACATCTTGTGCCACAGGTTGCATATGGGAAAATGAATTGAGTGGTAGGATCTCTACACTAGCACCTGAGTCAAACTTGAAATTGACATTAATAACATTTTCAATTAGGAAGGTTTCTGTTCAGCTCTTTGCATTGAGGCTGGTGTTTGCTTTCGGTTTGGATAATAGTAGTTCTCGTATTCAAAGCTGTCTAGCTTGGAGCTTTCCGCACCTTTTACTTTCGTCACTTGCTGCATTTTGTCCTAGACATGCATAGTGCACACTTTGGCAAAATGATTGTGGCAACCACACAGTAAACAAACTTTTCCATGTGCCGGACACTTTTGTGGGTCCCTCGTATGTTGGTACCCATACCACTTGCATTCAATCTCTGCATTGAGTCTCTATGCATTCAGTGTCTTGCTAAAAAGATGGTTGCTGCCCCGGTTTTGTGTTTTGTTTCAACACTGATGTGATTGGGGTTATCCTGAGTGGGTTGCAACACTTGATTTGCTTGAGTTGATGCAATCTGTGCTGTTTCGAAAGTATTGAATGGTTTCTTCTAGCTCTGAATTTCTAATTTGGAGCACTTTTTATTGGGTGACACTATCACTTGCTCCAAAAACAATTCTGTCACGGGGGAATTTCACCTGTATTTTTTAATTCACAATCTTGCAGTAGTGTTTTTAGCTTTGTTTTGCTTTCGGTTATAAAACAAAAAGAGAGCATGCAGGATATTTTTCTTTGCATTGCAATATGTCCGAAATTTGTTGAAAACAATGGTTACAATCTTGTTTTGGTTCTCTTCCTTGGTGAAAGTGAAGGTGTTGTAAGTGTCTTAGTGCATCTTCTCCAATAACATTAAGAAGAATGGCAATTTTTTGTAATTCAGTCTGAGATTTCAGATCAGATGCTTTAAGATAATTATCAAATACCTGACAATTTTTATCCAATTCTCACTGAGATTGCCCTGCAGTGATAGTCTCACCAGTACGTTGAATGCATTTATTATATTGTAACTAGAAAACTTTCAACCTTCGGCTATTCAACTGCACAAACACTCGCTTTTCCCATGCAAGATATATACACTTCTTTAGCTCCTGCATTTACATTCTGCCGACTGTGCCATGTATCAACTATTTATTACATTCGTAGAAATTCATATAAGTACGTTCACATGCACTCTTTTACACTGCTAACTCCATACTGTCTTCACACAGTCTTGCTAACCTTAAGCTCATATATTACTACATTGAGAAAAACTAAGAAAGTGTCCTTTGTAAATTTTGAATCCAAAATTTTCTGCATAACACAAAAAACATATCTGCTTTATTACACAGTTGCCACCCAATTTCAGTAATTTGAATACTGTTTCATCAGCTTTTACTAACTCTCATCAAATATTGGTGCCACCAAGGTACCCAGTCAGTTGCCGACACTATTGTTGATTGCAGATTGTTGGGTAGCCAACAAGATCTTGATCTTCACAAGGAGATTATAGTAATTTGGTGCCAAGTCCAGAATGTAAAGTGTGGTTGAAAAGTGGCCAGTTAAACTGCTCTAGTAAACCATTTGTGTAGTTCGCAGTGTGGGTGGAGATCTTACCATGCCACTTGTTTTGGATCAACTTTTAAAACTTTACCGGCATTACACAATAAACCTCTAACTTTGTGGTCACAACATTTCCTTGCAGTCCCAAAATGTTGTAGGTGTGTGTGTGTGTGGTTTTTCTTGTTTTTTTGTCTGTTTGTTTGTTTGAATTTCTTGGTCTTATTTGGCGAATGAGCATACTTTCAATGATTGGACTGCCCCTTCATCTCTGCCTTCATAAAATCAACTCGTTTCCTGTCCGTAGTTACAGTTTTGTCAAGAAATTTGGTCCCCTTTTGATGGTAGTGCAGAAGAAATGTTAAAGATAAGCCCATTATTTAAGTTTTGTGAACAACAATTAATTGTTTTGGCACCCACTATGCACAGAACTAATCTCTTGCCGACAGTTTAAAACAAAATAGTTGAGGAATGAGAAATGCAGAAATGGTGAGATTTGAAATCTTGAAACAAAATCATTTTTTACAATTTGATTGACATTTTGAATTACTTCATTAGTCACAATTAAATATTATCATTTCCCTCCCGCCATCCCCTCCTCTTCAGTCATGCACATTTGTGCAACCTTCCGTGAACTTCCTGCTCCAGTCCCTCAAGGATCCATCACTCATGACACTCTCAGTGCACCCACGGCACAGTTGATGAATCTCAGTGGTGCTGTTGCCCTGTTTGCAGAAAGAGGATAACCATACAGACTTCATAACTGGCTGGAGCAGTGATGAAAGGATCCATGTCCAATCATTCATTATTAGTGTGGTTTGTGTGTGTGTGTGTGTGCACATGTGTAGGTGTTTGCGCACATGTGCAAGTGTGTGCAAAACAACACATCACAACTAGTCACAAGCTATTTACAAATATCACTAGAGTACAGACTTTATTTACCAGTCAGTAGGAGGTTTGTTTTGGAATAGCTCTCATTTGTATAAACAGTTATACATATGTTTGTAATCACAAATACCTACAAAAAAAATGGTGGTGAACAAAATATTATATGCTGTGGATTTTTATTTGTAGGTTGTAGAGCAAGAAAGTGAAGCATTTGTATTCCTGAACCATTACCTTGATCTCAATGAGGCTGTGGAAGAAGGTAATCTGGATCTGATAGATTACTCTGATTTCAACTGCACTGACTTCCCCACAGACATACCTCTACCATCCAGGCCACACCTTACACCACAGCAGCACGAGGCAGTAAAAGAGTGGGTGCTGGCTGTCTCCATGGATCAGAGAGTTAATCAGGTACTTGCTTTATTATTCCTAGAGTGCAGGAAACTTTTATGGCTTGGTGAGTGGCAAATGCACTGCTTACTAATGTAGTCAAATAGATTACAGTGCTGTTGTAAGCCAGCACAGCAAACAAAAGTGACCCTTTACTGATCTGTCTGGGTTTATATTTGTTTGGCCTTTTGTCTGGTTTTTTTTTTTTTGTGCATAATCCTGCAGAATGGCTATCTTTGTCATTCTTTATTTTAGTTGTCATAACTTACGAGAAAAATATGTTATAGTTGTGACATTGTAACATATGCATCAAAAAACTGTTGGATTTTTCCATCTACAATAAAACCTCTATATAATTTTTAATTGTCAATTTTTTTTAAGAGGGGTACGGAGGGCAGAAGTTTTTTTTTTGTCGGGATATGTCTTTTCCTCTTAAAACATTGTTAACTTTGCATAAAATTAAAGCTATTATAATTTGCAGTATTTCCCTACTTGCCACTTGCATTTTTTTCTCAAAAATAAGGCCTCCAAAATGCTGCCAGTCACCAGTGGTACGCGAGTGTGACAGAGTGTGAGTCGTTTATGCACGCTGGTGTATTGAGGTGGTCACTGCCATGCACTCCCACGAGATCTTTTTTGTGGAATGGGAAACACTTTGAAGATGATCTCTCAAGACCTGGCTGTTAAGAGCCGCCCAAATCTCTTCACTCTTGAAGAAAATGTATTTTACGTGTCCGAGCCCAAGATAAGGGCGATCCATCTCACACCACGCCACCCCTACACACAAGCCACTGAACTAGTGTACAGTTTTTCCATCTGCAACTTGCCTATATGTGACTTTCATTTTTGACTGTGATTTTGGCATAATTATAAAGAAAAATATGTGCTTTATAGTCCTATATGACTTTAAAAACATGTTTCCACCCTCTCCAGTTTCAAAAACTTGATGTAGAAATTAGTCTTTGTGCGTGAAAAGTTTCATGAAGCCATTCGTAAGCAGACACCACAAAAAATTAATAAATAGTTTTAAAATTAAATTTATTTTGCTTAAACTTAGCACATTATTACCCACCTCATAAGCAGCAGTTTTAAAAATTAGCAGAATAGTTAAAATATTAATGGGGAATCACTGATGATACTGCTGGGAGAAAAATATTATGTTGACAATATTGTAATAAAATGCCTTGAATACTAAAAGCACTTTATTATAAAAGATTGGACAAACATTGTCTTGGATGAACAACACAACACATATAAACAAGATAAGCATAGAAGAAAAAACTTTAAGGTTATTTTTACTGTGACAAAGAAGAAACCATAGAGATAGAAGAACTGAATAGTGGTGCTTTCATAAAGAATTTTACTTAACACTTAAAACTAGATACTTTAGCAGACAAAAGGTATGTATGGGTCTGGATGAAAAACAAATGGTAATAGATGTGCATTTCGTGTTCCCAGAAATATGGTAAATTTCCACCATGAGTTTGCGCTGTCTTCCAAACAGTTCAAACAAGTGACCCATTGCAATAATCCCACACCCAATCTCTCTCCTCTCCTCTCCTCCTTTTCTTTTTTTTTCTCCAGGCAGCTGTCAAAGTATTTCCCTCTCCCCTGTCACCCAGTCTTGCCTTTTCCTGTGTGCAGGATATTGTTTTTTCAGTCAACCATGGGAGGGTGGCATTCCACACCTGTACAAAAATAAAGATAGCATGGCAACCATCTGCATGAAACAACCGCCCCTCATTCTATGAGGTCATCTCGGACATACTCCATGTGTTCGTTACCTGACCAGACGTTATCAAGTCTGCAGTGTATGCTGTACTGCAAATTTCTTGTAACACTTACCTTACTTACCCTGTTTCAAACAGCCAGTGTTTTATTTATGAACCGGTTCACTTCCATGTAGTAAAGTCAAATATTTGCAAATATTTTCTACCTTAAAGAAAAAAATAAAGTACCGTTACTGTAAAATATATATAAACAATCGCAGTTTGTTTTTGTAGCAGGACTNACCTTAAAGAAAAAAATAAAGTACCGTTACTGTAAAATATATATAAACAATCGCAGTTTGTTTTTGTAGCAGGACTATCTTGCTTTGGCTTTATTAGTTTGTTTGCAGTTTTGCTACAAAATCATGCCTCATTATGTTTCACATCCTACACACATGCAGTTGTCTTAATAAAGGTCCATCCACCAGGATGTTGTTGGCTTGGCATCTACAAAACCACTACGTCTTTCAAGTCAGAATATTTAGTGCCGCAAATTTTTTTTTCTTTTTGTAACTTCTCTCCCTTCACTAACTTGATTTTTGATTAAAGCGTAACCAGGGGTCGGCCCGCGGAATCCGCGGGTTCACTGTTCTTGGGTTAGGCAGGTAAACGGGTGCAATTTGAATTTTTTGACAGTGTCATTATTTTAATGTTTTCCTAGGGGTCTTGAGTGGTACTTAGTCCATTATGGTACGAATTTTTGAATTATCGTACAAAATATCGACGTTATGGTACATTGTACCATAATTATGGTACGTAAAATATCGACCATCTGATGTTGTACAATAGTTATGGTACATATTATGGTACACTTTTATGGTACTGACATTTATCCAAAAGGGCCTAACTAACTTTAAATCGAGGGAGGGTCCTAAGACTAACTCCTCCCTCAAATTCCATCTAAATCNACTAACTCCTCCCTCAAATTCCATCTAAATCGGCCGAAAACTCTGGCTTGAAGGCCCAAAAAATATAACTCCCCTCCCCCCTCCAGCGATACCGATATTCTTCCAAAAGGGCATAACTGACCCACCGGTCGAGGAAGGGTCGAAAGACAACAGCCCTCCCTCAAATCCCGCCCAAATCGGCCGAAAACTGTGCCTTCAAGCCCCCAAAAACATAACTCACCCCTCCCCTCCACCCTCCAGCATTACCGATATTCTTCTGAAAGGGCATAACTGACCCAGCGGCCGAGTGAGGGTCCTAAGAGTAACCCCTCCCTCAAATCCCACCGAAATCGGCCGAAAACTGTGGCTTCAAAGCCCGAAAAACATAATT